>VIAA01000017.1:0-437500 GCA_015776775.1 Magallana hongkongensis
CCCAGCGAAATTTCTTTCAATTACGTGTACATTATAAACTTACCAAATATGCCTCGGACATCCCTTGGCAAACTCAAATAACCGTCTGACTTTTTAACCCCCACCCCGGAAAAAAATTCTGATCCGCGCATGTTCCCCCTCCTCGAAATACAAAATTATTCTTCAAAACCCCTTGTAAAATTTCCAGGATCTCCGCATATATACTAAGAGATTCATTGGCGCTTGCGTTCGATAAAAATGCGTGTAAAACGTTTGCCAATGGTCTTTTTACCTTCGTACCGGGCATAACCACAGTCCCACTAAGTGAATAAAATGCGGCGAATCAAACTAGAGACAACGTGTTAAGATCTGTATTTGCTTATAAACATGTAGTATCATCGTGCAAAATGCACTGTTCAATTATAATTTTTTTTTTTACTTTACTGGTAAAATTTGTAATTTTTTCTCACAGTTTATTTCTTACAAAGTTACTTTTTTATTTAGTGATTGACACTTTTCATACTTTATATGTGATTTCAAAGAGACAGAGTGTCATGTCTCAAGGACTGTTAATCTCTTAAAACAACATTTTATATCTGTGAACCTTTCACTCAGCTTACTTACTGTATATCATTACCTTTCAATTTATACTCATTGTTAAGATTCTTATAAATAGTTATGTACAATTGTCAATGCGCAGTCTGGAATACGGCGGCCAGCCCCGGCCACGTCCGACTCTCCCAGAGTCTTGAGTCCGGAGGCCACTACTGGCCATATCCGACTTGTTTGTAACATGTCTGTCTGTTAAATTGTTATAATGTTGCCATCGTTGAGTCTCATCCAATAATGTGGAATCTTGCATCATTTGCCTGTTTATTTCTCTGGAACTGCATACTGGTGGACCTTCGGGAATACGGCAAACCTACCCTTCGTTTTAGCTTACGGCCCACAGCGCGCCACAACCTTATACCTTATACACTTTACGCCAACATTCCCTCACCCGGTTCGTACTGCACACGACCGATGCAGATCCAGACGAATTCTCTATCACCGTAAAATCTACGCGGTCACAGAAATATAATACTTTGTTTCTCAGTGTTTACACATCTAATATTGTACTATGGTCAGCTATCAATTTTTTGTAATACGTCACAAGTATGACGCAGCTACGACGGAAAACCTAATCGTTGCTTGCAACGAGCTCGTCTCTAGTTTTATACTGCATTACAAAATATTTTTCCTTTCTGAGATATGGGTGATCAAATTTTTTGACTTTTGGCCCCTAAAAACCCTTAATTACGTAACACATGATTAAATCATTATATTGCTTGAATACAAAACTATAAAATAAACCCATTTGCTTCTATAATATTTCACAAAATATCTCTCAGTAAAGGGCTACAGATTAAAGAATTTAGAGCCCTTTGGTCCCCTAATTTGAGGGGCCAGCCCCTTTTTCTTGATTTCAAATAAAAGGTCATTTAATTCTACACAAATTTTGTTCAACAAGTGTTTAGAAATTCGTTACCGTTTTGGAGATATATGAGAAAGAAGGTTTTAGTGGCCGGTCCCTTTTCTACTTTTAGGGGCCGTTTAACGAAATTTTGACTGTTGCATGTTGTAAAGTACATCATTTTGAACAACCTTTCTTATGTACTGCATTACAAAATATTTTTTCCTTTGTGAGATATGGGTGATCGAAATTTTGGACTTTTGGCCCCTAAAAACCCTTAATTACGTAACACATCATAAAATCATTACATTGCTTGAATACATAACTGTGAGATAAACATATTTGCTTCTATAATCTATTACAAAATATCCCTTGGTGAAGAGCTATGGGTAAAAGACTTTAGAGCCTTTTAGGTCCCTAATTTTAGGGGCCAGCCCCTTTTCCCTGATATCAGCCGAAAGGTCTTGTAAATATGAGCCTTTTTTACATTACATGTTTTATTAAAATATTTTCCAGAAAAAAGATAAAGAGAGAAAAGCACAAAAATTTACGACGTTTTTTTAATGTCAATTTTCGAGCCCTAGCGAGCTTTGGCGCCAGAAGTGCTAAACTTACAAAACAACAACCATGCAAAACTTCAATCTTTCCTTTACCAACCGTAGAAATTTGAGCTTAATATCTCTTATACTTTAGGAGAACGACAGAAGACAAAATACCCATATAAAAATTAGAAAAATCTCAATATCTCAAAAACGGATGTGATGTCATCAACACAAAAAAAATTTAATCAGGTTCAGACCAATATCTATCGTATCTGAAACTTTCATTGAGATCGGCCGAGCCGTTTCTGAGAAATCGCGTGCACAAAAATAGGAAGAAAAAAAATAATAACTAGACACGATCTCGTTGCGAGCAACGAGGAGGTCTTCCGTGCGATTTTTTGAAGGTTATATGACCTTGACTTTGATATTTGACCCTTTATCTCCTTATTGGGGCAACAAAAAAAAATTGATGGTTGAATTTTATTAGGAACATCATTCTCAGCATTTTATTCTATATTGATTTTCAAAATAATGTTTTTTAAAATATTTGTTCTGTTTGAGGTATGTTATCTGCAAAGTTTGGTACTTCTGGCCCTTTAAAACCCATTAAAACCCCTTAATACGGAACACATGATAAAATAATTATAATATGTTGTTAAATAAATGTGAGATGAACATTTTTGCTTCTTAAACATATGACAAAACATTTTTCAGTAAAGTGCTATGGAAGAAAGACTTTAGAGCCCTTTTGGTCCCTAAATTGAAGGGCCAGCCCCTTTTTCTTGGCATCATACGAAAGTTCTTTTGATATTAAACATATTTTGTTCAACAACTGTTTAGAAATTCTTTGCCGTTTTTGAGCTATCTCGGATATGACGTTTTAGGGGCCGACCCCTAATCTCCTTATTGGGGCCAGATAACGAAAATTTTATGATTGAATATTGTTTAAAACATCATTCTAAACATCTTTTATTCTATATTGCTTTTTAAAATATTTGTCCTTTTTGAGATATATTCGATCGAAGTTTTGGACTTTTGGCCCCTTAAAACCCCTAATTACGTAACGCATAATAAAAAATTCATAATGTATAGTTGAATTAGTAAAAGATGAACATTTTTGCTTCTTAAACATATGACAAAATATTTCTCAGTAAAGTGCTATGGAAGACAGACTTTAGAGTCCTTTTGGCCCCTAAATTGAAGGGCCAGCCCCTTTTTCTTGGCATCATACGAAAGTTCTTTTGATATTAAACATATTTTTTACAACAAGTGTTTAGAAATTCTTTGCCGTTTTTGAGCTATCTCGGATATGACGTTTTAGGGGCCGACCCCTAATCTCCTTATTGGGGCCAGATAACGAAGATTTTATGATTGAATATTGTTTAAGGTATTCGATGTATAACGAGATCGTATTTTCCCGCCCATTTCCGTAACAACTCGGAATCGGGGGATTCCCCTAGAGTTATCGGTCTTGTCGATAAGAGTTATCGTTTTGAAGCGAACAAAAATGGGCGCCAAGAGGGATGGCCGAGGCCGCTTTACGAGCAATCTTCCGAAACGAGTGCGATTTAAGAAGACTTATGTTACTACAGAACATAATTACCAAAGCGGACATCAGTGCCCTGGGGATTCGTGTACGTACAAGAAATGTCCTTTATTTAATAACGTAAAAAATCTTGGGAAAAATGTCAGTCGTGATTGGATGGATGGACGGCGGGTGATGGAGTTAGGGGTGCTGTTGGAAAACTTATCATCTTGTTCGCATTGTCGGATGGGTCCCATCCCTCTATATAAAGAGAACATTGTTGGAGAGAGACGGAGGGGTTTGGGGGGATATTTATACATAATGTGTATGAATCCCGAGTGCGGAGAAGTGAACATGGTTCCCTATGGTAAAACGCACCGCCGAAATAAGAAAACAACTGGGATGCCGTGTTTTGTAGTAAATACAAAATTGGGAACAGGTTTGTGAATTTTTATGATTTTAAACCAAATTTAATATAACTGGTATAAACAACAAGTAACAAATAAATATTAGTGCACATCAATTTTCATCATAATTTTCTAATACATGTATTATATATAATGAAAAAAATATTTTTAGCAATGATTGACAGTCTTGGGGGGCCAGACAGAGTCAACAACCTTCTGTCAACTTTAAACATTCCTACTATAAACAACAAGACATTAATGGTGATGGAGCGCCGTGCAGGAGAAAGTGTGGAAGCTGTAGCTAAGGTTACTACAAAGAAGGCGGCTGAGGAAGCTTATCATGTGGAAATGTCGTAAGTTATATTCAGTTTACTTTTTCTGTTCTGATGAACCAAAAAAAATCATATGATTATTTTTTATTCTAAATTGTAATAAATTGTAGACAAGCCATCATAAACAGTTGTATTATTTTTTTTTCAAAGTGAAGTTGCTGATGCAGAGTCGACTAAAGCTTTGCAAGGAGTAGAATTGCTAGAGGATTTGGGTGTTGGGGTTTTAGCAGATGCATCACCGATAACAAAGTAAGTTTTTAAATTGAAACACTTAATATACACATGTACAAGAAAAAATGTTCACAGTTGTATTATTGTAATTTGTATATTTATAATTTTTTTTTATAGAGAGATTCTGCTAAAGACCAATTTGCCTGTCACGTTTGATGACTCTGATAATGAATTGGCTGATACTGACCACAAACGGTAAACAAAATCAACAATATTTATCTTAAGAAAACATATTTAACGATTGTAATTTGTAAATAAATTTGCATTTTTAAAAAAAATGTTTATGTTCGCTGTTTGCTATTCATTAAAAATTAAATTTCATAATTCTAGAGATAACACAGGCATGGAATCCTGTATTCCTTTAGGACACTCCGACCCTTCTATTGCACAGATGACAATTCCAAACACTCCCACAGTTGGTCAAACAGAGTAAGTTTATTATTCTTGCATATCACGTGTACTTTGCATATAATTTGTTTATATAAAAGACACACACACATATATATATACATGTAATCCTTGTGAATATGACATTATATGTCTCTAAATTTATGAAGGCTCAGTAATTGTATTCTATGAAATAATTATAGGGACGACACTGTTTGTACACCAGTTAACACAACTTGTCCACAACCCTCACCATCAAGGAAAAGAAAAAGATCTTTGTCCAAAGGTACAGGCAAGAAAACTGTGAACCAAAAGCTGGACAAAAAGTTCCTATGCAAGACCAGGAGGGGTATGACTTGTGCTGTGGATACAGCTTGGCATAAACGAGGATTCAATAGCCTCACAGGTATTTGGATTTTTTTAAATGTATATTGTTTGTATAGAAAGTGATTTTTATCAATGCCTGTGTTTATTGTAAGGGTTTGAAGAAATATTAGATCATTGTATAAAAATTGATGGTTCAGTTTTCACAGTAACAAAATGACATTAAAATTTACAAAAAATATATTTTTTTTTTATAGCACATACATTTTTTATGAGCAAGTCAATATACGGAAAGAAAGTACTAAAGACAGTAGTTGGTCACAGGACATGTGGAACTTGCCACTGGTGGAGACGGAATCGTCCTGGCATCCCAGTTAGAAAACATCGATGTGTTCAAAACCATAATGGTAGTGCAAGAAGCATGGAGAGTTCGACTGGTCTCAAAGGAGTAAAGGAGCTGATTGATGAGGGAACACCTGTGGAGTACATTGAAGGGGATGGGGACAATACGTTAATTGCCCGTTTACGATCAGAGCTGAATTTGGAAATGAAGAAGCGTTTTGACAAAAACCATGTGGTGAAAAACATTGGGAAGTGTTTGTTTTCTCTAAAGGGGAAAAAACTAAGTAAAACTGTTATTATGCATATACAAAAGTGCGTGAAATATGCTTTTTCGAAAAATCAGGGTAATAAACAAGGATTAGAAGAAAATCTTAGAGGACTTATTCCACACCAGTTCGGGGACCACCAGTACTGCAAACCAAGATTTTGTGGGTTTTTGCGTAAACAAGGAGAGACATATCAACACAGAAGCTTGCCATACAAATCAGCATTGAAAGACACAGATTTACGACAACAATTAGAGGCAGTTTTTAAACCTATCATAGCCAATGCTGAACAGTATATTGATCTTGGATCGAGTCAGCAGTGCGAGCACGCTAATCGTGAGGTAACACTGAGAGCTCCGAAGTCCCTCCATTATGGAAACTCCGAGTCCATCGACTTTAAAGTTCATGCTACTGCAGCTTTTATCAATGAAGGACGAAGATATATCTCAATGGTAGATATGTTGCAAATATAAGCATTGTATTATTGCTTTTGAGAATTGAATTGAATGCAAGTTATTTTGTGTTAGAGTTTTGAGGTGAAGCTATTAAAATATTTTCATATGCAGAAATTTATAGAAAAAGTTATTGAAACCTCTCAAATATTTTAAATTTCCACCCAAATATGAAAATTTCCACTAGGTATGGTGAAAATATTTTACCTTGGCTTCAGTTCATGTTCTGTTATTTATTTTATTTTGACTAACATTGAATACCTTTTATTTATATTAGTTTTTTTTCCAGTTTATACTAATGTATGGAGACAATTTCCAGACTCAGTAAGTTCTTAATTATTTTCTTGCTATCAATATGTATGAAGTTTAAAATAAATGGAAGATTTATTTTTTTATAAAATACTAAAAATCAATAAATATATTGAAATGCCTTTTTTACCCTAAAAAAAAATCCATTATGCATAATTAATAAAAATTATTTATATCAGGCCCATGAAGAGAGCGGAGTTTCTCCTGGAAAGTTTACCGAAGAACATGCCGGGAAAAGGATGAAGAGACGCAAGGAGGTGCAGGAAAAAATTCAGCTCCCTTCAACAAAGCTAAGACGTCTTGTTCTGAAACAAGAAAGAGCTGTAACTCAGGGAGCCCAGGAAGCACTGGAGGGAGATTCCTATCAGTCTGGTAAGTCTAGACCGATATATTTTATGTACACTACAGAAATGTACAAATACTTTACTATCATCATGCTTTAACATATATATTTACCGATACACATAATGTATACTTATCTTAACAGGTATTGGTCACAATGAGCATCCTGATATTGAAAAATTACCAGATCCAGTTGTTCCTGGTTGCTTCAAACCAGTGACTCTACCATCAGCAGAAGAGCCTACGTTGGTTATGTTTGATCTTGAAACCACTGACCTTAGTGAGTTTTCTAAGTTATCTTTTTTCATTTTTTCATTTTTAAAATGTTTAAATGTATTATCAAAGATATTTTAATTGCTAATAATATATTACAGTACGAGGAAGGCAGATGCCCCATATTGTGCAAATTGCTGCTGTAGAGCTGAAAAGTGAGGCAACATTCAATACCTATGTTCGACCCAAGATGCCTCAGACTGAGAACGCACGACTAGTAACTGGTATTGTTGCAAATTCTAGTGGCGTGTCTGTTGCAGGTAAATCAGTGAAGTCCGACAATATTCATTCTGCTGCAGACAAATTTATCAGATATTTGACAAAATTCAAGAATGTGTGTTTAATTGCTCACAATGGCCGGCGTTTTGATTTTCCTGTACTTGTTTCGACATTCAAAAACATACAGAAAGACACTCAGCTTTCCAGTGTTGTGACTGGTTGTGTAGACAGTCTAGCAATGTTTAAGAAGTGTTTTAAAAATCAAGATTCATACAAGCAGGGAAGTCTTTACCGATCCCTTTTTAACGAAACATACGGTGCCCATAATGCGGTAGACGATGTGAAGGCCCTAGGGAAGCTTGTGCAGCATGCATTGCTATCACAGATAGATACCCTTTCCTTTACATTTCCTCTCAAAGCAGTAATCCAGCAACTAATCTACAATGGTGAAAAAGCTAGAAACTATAATTCCTTGGCAACACTTGTGCAGAATGCTGTTCTTTCAAAGTGTATGGCAGGAAAAATAGCCGGATCTGGGCTGACTCTCGGACATCTTAAGGCGATCAAGAATCGTGATGGTGAAGATGGACTCAGAAACACTTTTCTTGTTAAAACAGAAGGACAATCAAGAGTAAGCTGCACTAAGAAAACACTAGATGATGTTGTATCTAAACTCATGAGTGCTTTGTAAATGATTGTAAAGTCAAGTACTGGAAAACATGCTTATTTTGAAGAACCATTTATATATGTGTGTATATCTATGTAATATAAGTATATGCATTTACATATAAATATATTCACTATTCTGATGTATTTATACATTATGTATCTGATTGTAACATTTCAAATGAAGATATCAAACACTTGAGTTGATTAAGCATGTTTATGTATATCAGATTAGCACTTCTCAGATTTTACATTTTGGGGGGAGGGGTAGTAGAAACTAGAATTTTAAAAAAAATTGACGGTAAAAAAACAAAATTTGTATCTGAATTTGTTGCTTATAGATGTCTTTAAATTATTGTTATACCAAATATTGGTGCACTTTCATACTTTTTTTTATTTTGGGCCATATTGTACACTTGTCTGTATTTCACTAACACATTCTTGGAAGCCATGTTTGCAGTTTGTGTGAAAAAAAAATTATAAGACCTTCATTCTTGGATTTGTTTTTTATTGCATTCTCTTTCTTATATATTTAACTAAATAATATGAATCTATCATACAGTTCTTTTTGAATTATTGGATATTATGAACTGAGGTTTAATATTACATTTAGTGCTGAAGCACCGAAAATATCAATGGCATACTTTTCCAAATATTTTGAAAACAACAAGGTAAATTTTCATTCTTTTTTATAATATGGTACTGAGATATATGCTTATTGTAAAAATGAAAAGTAGAGGTCTATACCTGATTTAGGTCGTTATACATTGAATACCTTAAAACATCATTCTAAGCATCTTTTATTCTATATTGCTTTTTAAAATATTTGTCCTTTTTGAGATATATTCGATCGAAGTTTTGGACTTTTGGCCCCTTAAAACCCCTAATTACGTAACGCATAATAAAAAATTCATAATGTATAGTTTAATTAGTGAAAGATGAACATTTTTGCTTCTTAAACATATGACAAAATATTTCTCAGTAAAGTGCTATGGAAGACAGACTTTAGAGCCCTTTTGGCCCCTAAATTGAAGGGCCAGCCCCTTTTTCTTGGCATCATACGAAAGTTCTTTTGATATTAAACATATTTTTTACAACAAGTGTTTAGAAATTCTTTGCCGTTTTTGAGCTATCTCGGATATAATATTTAAGGGGCCGACCCCTAATCTCCTTATTGGGGCCAGATAACGAAAGTTTTATGATTGAATATTGTTTAAAACATCATTCTAAGCATCTTTTATTCTATATTGCTTTTTAAAATATTTGTCCTTTTTGAGATATATTCGATCGAAATTTTGGATTTTTGGCCTCTTAAAACCCCTAATTACGTAACGCATAATAAAAAATTTATAATGTATAGTTTTATTAGTAAAAGATGAACATTTTTGCTTCTTAAACATATAACAAAATATTTCTCAGTAAAGTGCTATGGGATAAAGACTTTAGAGCCCTTTTGGCCCCTTATTTAAGGGACCAGCCCCTTTTTCTTGTTATCAAACGGAAGATCCTGTAAATATAAATTTTATTTGCTCTATATGTTATGGTAAAATATTTTCAGGAAAGGAGATAAAGAACGAAAACCATTAAAAATTACGTCGTTTTTTTTAACTCGATTTTCGGGTCCAGGCGAGCTTCGACGCCTTTGAAGCCAGACAACCACAAATGCCTTTAAACACATCTACAATCTTTTGTCTACAATCCCTATAAATTTAAATTCAATATCTTTTTTCGTTTAGGAGGAGATAGCAGGACAAAATGACCTTCTAAAAATCACTAAAACGTCAATATCTCCCGAACGGAAATGACGTCATTAAAATAAAAAATTATATATAAGGTTTTTATCAATATCTACAAGATCTGAAATTTTCACGAAAATCGGTCAAGTCGTTTTCAAAAAATCGCTTGTACAAAAAAGCGTAAGAAAAAAAAAATAAAAGGGAAAAAGACACAAAGCAATAACAATAAGGTCTTCCTTAGCAACGAGGAGGTCTTCCGTCTGATTTTAGAATTTGAGATACATGTTCGATCTTGATTTTGCTATTTAACAGCTAAACATGATTTAGAATAGAAAAACGGGGTCTACATTCTAAGGGCCCGATACTATTTTGTTTCAGGGATAAGAGCATTGTTCAACAAATGTTTAGAAATTCGTCACCGTTCTTAAGATATCTGAGAAAAAAAAATTTAGGGGCCAGTCCCTTACCTCCTTATTGGAGCCACTGAACCAAATTTTAAAGGTTGCAAAGTACATCATTTTGAGCATCTTTTCTTCTACACTGCATTTCAAAATATTTTCCTTTTTGAGATATAGGTGGTCATAGTTTTTGGACTCTTGACCCCTAAAAAAATCCTTATTCCATAACACATGAATAAATCATTACATTATTTGGATACAGAACTGTAAGATAAACATATTTGCTGCTATAGCCTTTCATTTAATTTCCCTCAGTAAAGAGCTACAAATGAAAACTTTTAGAGCCCTTAAGTTCCCTAATTTGAGGGGCCAGCCCCCTTTTTGATATCAAATAAAAGGTCATTAAAATCGCAACTGTTCAACAACTGTTTAGAAATTCGTTACCGTTCTTGAAATATATGGGAAAGAACATTTTAGGGGCTGATTCCTAAACTCCTTATAGGGGCCGTTTAACAAAATTTTGAAATTTGCATATTATTTAGTACATCATTCTAACCATCTTTTCTTCTATACTGCATTTCAAAATATTTTTCCTTTCTGAGATATTGGTGATCAAAGTTCTATAATGTTGGCCCCTAAAAACCCCTTCTTATGTAACACATGATAAAATCATTACATTGATTGGATACATAACTGTAAAATGAACATATTTGCTTCTATAACCGTTCACAAAATATCCCTCTGTAAAGGGCTACAGATAAAAGACTTTAGAGCCCTTAGGTCCCCTTATTTTAGGGGCCAGCCCCTTTTTCTTGATATCAAATAAAAGGTCATTAAAATCTCAACACATTTTGTTTCACAACTGTTTAGAAATTCGTTACCGTTCTTGAATTATATGGGAACGTACATTTTAGGGGCCGATCCCTTAACTCCTTATAGGGGCCGTTTAACAAAATTTTGAAAATAGCATATTATTTAGTACATCATTCTAACCATCTTTTCTTCTATACTGCATTTCAAAATATTTTTCCTTTCTGAGATATTGGTGATCAAAGTTCTATAATGTTGGCCCCTAAAAACCCCTTCTTATGTAACACATGATAAAATCATTACATTGATTGGATACATAACTGTAAAATGAACATATTTGCTTCTATAACCGTTCACAAAATATCCCTCTGTAAAGGGCTACAGATAAAAGACTTTAGAGCCCTTAGGTCCCCTTATTTTAGGGGCCAGCCCCTTTTTCTTGATATCAAATAAAAGGTCATTAAAATCTCAACACATTTTGTTTCACAACTGTTTAGAAATTCGTTACCGTTCTTGAAATATATGGGAACGTACATTTTAGGGGCCGATCCCTTAACTCCTTATAGGGGCCGTTTAACGAAATTTTGAAAATAGCATATTATTTAGTACATCATCCTAAGCATCTTTTCTTCTATACTGCATTTCAAAATATTTTCTTTTCTGAGATATTGGTGATCAAAGTTCTATAATGTTGGCCCCTAAAAACCCCTTCTTATGTAACACATGATAAAATCATTACATTGATTGGATACATAACTGTAAAATGAACATATTTGCTTCTAAAACCGTTCACAAAATATCCCTCAGTAAAGGGCTACAGATAAAAGACTTTAGAGCCCTTTGGTCCCCTTATTTTAGGGGCCAGCCCCTTTTTCTTGATATCAAATAAAAGGTCATTAAAATCTCAACACATTTTGTTCAACAACTGTTTAGAATATTCGTTACCGTTCTTGAGATATATGGGAACGAACATTTTAGAGGCCGATCCCTTAACTCCTAATAGGGGCCGTTTAACGAAATTTTGAAAATAGCATATTATTTAGTACATCATTCTAAGCATCTTTTCTTCTATACTGCATTTCAAAATATTTTTCCTTTCTGAGATATATGTGATCGAAATTTTGGACTTTTGGCCCTTAAAAACCCCTAATTACGTAACACATAATAAAATCATTACATTCCTTGGATACGTAACTGTAAAATAAACATATTTGCTTCTATAACTTTTCACAAAATATCCCTCAGTAAAGGGCTACAGATGAAAGACTTCTGAGCCCTTTGGTCCCCTAATTTTAAAGACCAGCCCCTTTTTCTTGATATTAAATGAAAGGTCTTGTAAATATAAACTTTTTTTGCTTTACATGTGTTAACAAAATATTGTTCAGAAAAGAGATAAACTAAGAAATCCATGAAAAATTACGACGTTTTTTAGTCTCGATTTTCGGGATCAGGCGAGCTTTAACGCCGTTTGAGCATGACAAATATGAATGCCAAATAGCACATCTACAATCTCTTGTCTACAATCCCTGAAAGTTTGAACTCAATATCGTTTACCGTTTAGGAGGAGATCCCTGGACAAGCCGACCCTCTGAAAATCGCTAAAACGTCATTATCTAAAGAAAGGAAGTGACGTCATCAAAATAAAAAAATATGTTTTTAGTTCAAATAAATATCTATCGGATCTAAAAGTTTTATGAAAATCGATTGAGCCATCTCCGAGAAATCGCCTGCACAAAAATGCGTAAGAAAAAAAAAACAAGAATAATAATAGGGAACTAGAGCAAAGCTCGTTGCAAAGCAATTTCCAAATTATTATAGGTACGAGTTAATCTAACTTTTAACAGAACACTATTTTCTTAACCAAGAAGATGGAATTAAAATTTCCGGAAAACTAAATTTTTCAATCACAATATTTTTGTAATGCATCGTCCGATTTTAAAACGGATTTCAGCTTTAATTTAAGCTTAATAACAGCTCCTTTGTTGCTTTATTATTTATATCAGATAATTGGTCAGAAAAGAGTTATTATAAAAAGACTTAATTCTGGCCCCAAATTTGAGGGGTCTGCCCCTTTTTCTTGATATCAAATAAAAGGTCTTGCAAATATAAACATATTTTGTTCAACAAGTGTTCACGAATGTTAACCGTTCTTAGGATATCTTTACAAATGTGTTTTAAGGGCCGGTCCTTTATCTCCTAAATGGGGTCATGAACAAAAAAAAAATTAAGGTGGCATATTGCACAGAACATTATTTTAAGCAACTTTTGTTCTACAATGCTTTTCAAAATAGTTCTCCTTTTTCGTATATTAATGATCGAAATTTTGAATTTCTGGCCCCTTGAAACCCCTTATTACGTAACATATGACTTAAGTATGGTACTGTATAGATAAACAGCCCAACAATAAACATTTTTGCTTCTATAATTAATAGCAAATTATTATTCAGTAAAGAGTTATTGTAAAAAGACTTTACAGCCCTCTTGGCCCCTAATTTGAGGGGCCAGCCCCCTTTTTTTATACTAAACGAAAGCCCGTGTAATTTGAAACAACTTTTGCATTACATGTTTTAACAAATTATTTATACATCAAAAGATATCACAGAGAATGTGCAAAAATTTCGTGAAAAAATTTGGTGCTAATTTTCAGGTTCAGGCGAGCTTTGAGGCCTTGAGCAATTTTCATCATTGGAAGCATGGGGGTACATCTACATACATTCATCTACAATCCCTGAAAATTTCAATCTTCTATCTTGATTAGTTTCGGAGGAGATGCGTGGACAAAATGACCCTTAAAAATTTACAAAATCGTCAATATCTGAAACCGGAAGTGACGTCATCCTTTAAAAATTTTATATTTTGTAGCGCCGATCATGCTATATCCGTCCTAAAAATTTTGTGCGAATCGGTTGGATAGTTTTTGAGAAATAGCGCTCCAAAAAAGTCAGAAAAAGAAAAAAAAGAATAACTAGATTCGATCTCGTTGCGAGCAACGAGTGGGTCTTCCGTTCGATTTTTGAATAGATAAGATTAAACTTATCAATTCAAAGATAAAATCGTAGATCTAAGCGAAAAATAGAGAAAAAAAAAATTGCGGCACTCGGGGCTTGAACCCGGGTCGACTGGGCCATGTCCACGACTTGATCGACTGAGCTACTCGGACTGTCGCTTCAGGACTTTGACGCTTAATTTCTCGAGAATGCCTTGATCGATTTTAAAACTAAATACATAATCTGAATCAGTAAGAGGGTCACTATAAGTTGCAAAAATTTCAAAGAAAAATACTAAAAAATAAAAAAGTCGAAAAATTCATTTTTTCAAAATTCCTTCCGGTGACGACCGGAAGTGACGGCGGACATTCTCATGACCGAGGTGCACTAGAAAAACGCTAGATCTATCATCTCTGAAAATTTCAGCCCTATATCTTTACTCGTTTTTGAGAAACCTGACAGACAAAATTGACTTTAAAAAATCGTTTTTTGACGATAACTTCCGACCGGAAGTGAATTTTGAAAAAATATTACGGGGGTACAAACTTCAGATAGCGAGGCATCGTCAGTGAAAATTTGAAGGAAATCAAATCAGCCATTTCCGAGAAATCGCCTGCACAAAATGTGTAAGGAAAAAAAGAATAATAACTAGATTCGATCTCGTTGCGAGCAACGAGTGGGTCTTCCGTCCGATTTTTGAATAGATAAGATCAAACTTATCAATTCAAAGATAAAATCGTAGATCTAAGCGAAAAAAAAAAAAAATTGCGGCACTCGAGGCTTGAACCCGGGTCGCCTGGGCCATGTCCACGACTATAACGACTGAGCTACTCGGACTCCGCTTCAGAACTTTGACGCTTAATTTCTCGAGAATGCCTTGATCGATTTTAAAACTAATTACATATTCTTAATCAGTAAAAGGGTCACTATAAGGTGTAAAAATTTCAAAGAAAAATATTAAAAAATAAAAAAATCGAAAAATTCAATTTTTCAAATTTCCTTCCGGTGACGACCGGAAGTGACGGCGGACAGTCTCTTGACCGAGGTACATTAGAAAAACGGTAGATCTATCATCTCTGAAAATTTCAGCTCTATATCTTTGCTCGTTTTTGAGAAACCCGACAGACAAAATTGACTTTTTAAAATCGTAAACGGACGATAACTTCTGACCGGAAGTGTTTTTTCAAAAAAAAAGATAAAAACACGTTTATATTGAAAATTTGAGCGAAATCGACCCAGCCATCTCCGAGAAATCGTCTGCACAAAATCGGTAAGAAAAAAAAAGAATAATAAGAAGAAAAGTGAAAAAGAAACAATAGAATAATAGAAGGGTCTTCCGCCGAAGACGGAAGACCCTAATAATAATACGAAAATTGAAAAAGAAACAATAGAATAATAGTAGGGTCTTCCGCTGAAGACGGAAGACCCTAATAAAGAAAAAGAAACCGTAGAATAACAAGAGGGTCTTCCGTTGGAAACGGAAGACCCTAATAAAGAAAAAGAAACCGTAGAATAACAAGAGGGTCTTCCGTTGGAAACGGAAGACCCTAAAAAGAAACAAAGCAATAACAATAAGGTCTTCCGTTCGAAACGGAAGACCTTAATAATAAGAAGAATAGGGAAAAAGAAACAAAGCAATAACAATAAGGTCTTCCGTTTCCAACGGAAGACCTTAATAAGGCTTACCTCAGAGAAGCTGGACCATAGGCATTATGAATATGAATGCTTAAAGCAAAGTCAAAATGTGCCAGGACTTGTACAAGAAAAACAGGAGAAGTCTTAATTGTGTCCTTCCCCTCGGACTGCCGTGTCCAAACTGTACACGGACTGTTTTTGATTTTAAGGTCCAGTGAGTTGAGGCTCGTTACAGGTGAATTGTACAATTAACATTTCGAAAGAGGGGGCTCACCACAGGATAATTACTATTGTCATAAAATCAAAACAAGTAATGTGTGGCTTTTATGTGACACTAACTCAGTGCATTTAATATGAAAAATCCCCAGAGTTTTGAATGTCAAAAGGTTGTGTAAATTCAAAGCGAGTAAAAAAACGTTGGTGAAAAAGTGTTGAATTCTTCAGTAATATGAATGACATTTTTAGATGAATGATATTTACAGCCGCAAAATGGTTTGTTATGAATAATTAAACTGATATTTTAAACAGGATTTCGGAGCGATCCTGCAATTTTTCACAACTCCTTCTGATACAAACATTTTTAAAATTAAGCGTTGCAATTGCACTCTCAATGTTATAATGACAAACAGACAAACGTAAAACTCGCGATAATTTTATCATAACATATTATGCAATACAATGTCGTATCATAAGGAACTATACCATAATGTAACATATTACACATAACATTATCAAATCATGATACAATATCATTATAATGATGCAATAATAATATATCTAAATGTAGAGCACTGATCTGCAATGGACGTAAGACTTTCTGTGAATATCTTTAATGACATTGTTAACATGACCTAAGGATTGTGAGCTCCGTATTTCGCTTATAACACTGCGACTAAAACTCAATTTTTGGCTGACTATTAAAATGTCCTTACTAAAGTATTGTAGACATTAAAATTCGGGAAAATAATTTAAAGAAAGAAAGAAGGACCACACCCTTTTTCAAGGGAGATGAATAGGAAATAATGAAACTTTATTTGTATTTGTGTATTAACATTAAGTCATATCATGACCCTAAGGGTTGGTTAGGGATACAGATGTTGTGGAGGGGTCAAACTGTTACATTGTAGAATATCGTGAAAATCTTCAAAAATCTTTTTGCCCAAGAACCGGTTATATGCTAACATCTCTATGTAGATTTGATTCTACTTTGTTCAAATCTTGACCACCCAGGTGCAGGATGGGGCCACAACGGGGGATCAGTATTTTACAATTTGTAAAATGTTGCACATGTGAGCAATGTGACCCCTGGGCCTCTAATATTGTGATCTTGTGGTGTTTAAAAAATGGTAAACGCCGTTGAAAGGGTTTGGTTTCTTATATAAAATAACTTTTTGCCGGAAAACATTTATTGATCAGTTGGCGAAAAAAAACTGTTTTGTAAAAAAAAAGCATTCAAAATGTCATTGAACAAGGTAAAAAAGAGGCAATGAAAATAGCATATTTTGCATAGGACATTTTTAAACTCTGAAAAAAAAAAACCAAATACTTACTAAGCAATTAAGTAACAAATGAGTTCCGCCATCCTGTTCCTTGTTAGCTGAAATTGATCTAGTGGCTCTCAAAAAGACAAATGACACCTTTATTGCATTAAATCACATGGAACAATATTGTAAAATATGATATGATATTGCATTGAATCATGTGATGCGATATTGAAGAACGTGGGATTTTATTGTATCATATAATATGTATGATATGCATCCCAAAATCTTGCTTCAGAAATGATACTTTAACGATCCATAAAATAAAATGTTGGTGTAGCATTCCACCTTAATACACGAATATCATTGATAAGTTTGCACATAATTATTACTTTAAACCGGGCTCCGCCGTCACTTAATTTCCTTAAGTCAATACTAAGCCTTAAGTCTAAATTTTGACATATTATTAACGCACTTTTCTTTTTAAGAATTTGAGTTGAAGACCAATTTAAGAGATTTAAAACATTGGTGACGGCGGCCCAAAGACAAATTAATCAGGAAATCTGGAGTAGGGACAGACTTATATACGTCATATAATAAACATAGTCATGAATTCTTTGAAAATATATATATACTTTACTACTGAGCATCTAATAGATAAACTAAGTACTATATAGTTAGGATGCACTTACACACGCACATAATTTTATAATTATCAATTCAGGGCAATAATCACACTGTTAAAACTTATTATCGTCAATAGATAAGTTCTATATCTAGATCATCTACAAATACTATTCATTACATTAAATGTGGGCATATAGCAGGAAAACAAAATGCAAGCGTACAACGCACATATTCAGTCCGTGTCGAGGAGAGAATATGTACATGTACAAAAAAAAATAAATAATAATATAAGTATTTATCTCGCCATTTGAAACGAGGATTTTCTTGGTGAATAAAACACCAACATCTTTTTTTAAGCAAGCATTTAAAGACATATTCATTCATATTTATTTACAAACTCGTAATGTACATGAACTTTACCTAAAAACAGTTTCTTTTTATCAAGTACTGTTATTACTTGAATGACGTGGGTCCCATCCTTAACCCTAACTATGGGAATTATTTGTTTCAGTTATGGCCAGCTTAATATTCCGCGAACAGTCCATGACACTTTTGATGATCGTAACGCCCCCTTTTTAGCCATTCAAAATTGTTTTCTTGAAGTTCACAATGACAAATAAATTTTAAATATATAATGGTAAACATACATCTTAATATCCATTCATTAACTAAACTGATAAATAGAACACGTGAAATTTTATTGATGTATAATTAAAAATATTACACAGGAGGCAATATCTCACAAAAGTGAACCTTTACGCACACAAGCTCATTGTTGGTTTTTTTTTCGAAAAATTTAGTCCTACACCACTTATCTTTTTTTATATATTTTCACATAACTGTATAAAGGTACATGTATATACAGACAGTTCAGGCATATCTTTTACAACATACATCATAGCATAACATAGCATCAATATGTCATACCACGCCATAAGAATCTTATACTATAGCACTTAAATCTCATTGCGCAGTAATCAATCCCATTACATACCATTATAATCTCATTTGTCATATCATATAACATACATGTAGCACGCAACATAATTTTCAACTCGATGTTTACTCATTATAATTACATTGCAGAGTATTGGTTTTTTCACCTTCATCGACATATTTTTAACTCTTCTATATGCGGAGGTGGTTTTGTAATCCCATTGCATGGCATAACATATCACTGAGCCCATCAATTCAATTTCTCAGAGCAAACCATACAAAGTAAGACGCCAACGAGGAAGGATGTGTGTTTTCTTTTGATTATAAAACACAGTGCACATATTGATTTCGAGTATTATATGTTTATAGTTGTGTTGTGAGTTAATTATTTTATCTTTCTTTATTTATTTTGCTTTCTGAAGGTCAGATTAGTAACTCAACTAAACTTTTGAAATTGTTTTGGCAATATGTGTATAAAAATCATTTAACATATAGTCGACATGTCATTCTTTTTTCTAAAAACGGAAAATCTTTGAACACCAATTTAAAGTGTTCAATGCACAACAGTGACTGATCCCAGTTTCCTGATTGGTACCGTTTTAGTTGGTCAAAACGGACAACACTGTAAATTAATCAAGTACTGAAGTACTGACGGGTGTTGATTTTATCGATTGTTACTTTTTTTTCAAAATATCAAACTACGTATTAAAATCGAAATAGTTATGAGAAATTGTATGGATCCAAGCAAAATTGAACTCTACTCTTGTTCAACCAGACTATCCGCTGTATCCGTTAATCTCTGACAAGCAAGAGAAACTCTTTGCTTGTCGGATATTTACGGAGACAACCGAGTGTCTGGTTGAAAGAGACCCAACATTTATCTAAGTTTTTGATAAATAAATGGAACCATATATTTGTGGACAACCTCTATAACGTGCGTGTGGTAATATTTAATCAAGATAAGTTATACAAATATGGGTCTTGTTTTTGTTTTGTTTGTTTGTTTGTTGTTTTTTTTTTTTTGTTTTTTTTTGGGGGGGGGGGGGTGTTTTGTTTTTTGGTACAGGGGGTCACTTCATTCTTTCAACTTGGTTGCACACTCATGGTGACGTAAAATTTTCCTGCTTTTGTTTTCCTATGCAGGTTTCGGTTTTGCAATGCACTGGCAAAAAAATAAACTAGATGCTGTCATTAGACAGTAATACCCGCACCAAGTGTTTGCCCTAAATAACACTGTTTTGTACAAGTTTAATTAAAAATGAAGGCCACATGCAAGCCCCGGTAATACATTTAAAAATTATACTTTTCATAACTAAAGGATGAGATCCCTTCCCATATGATAATATGAGCAGCACTTTTGTGCAATTTGGGGTTGAACTGTTTGCAGTGAATTTTCAGTTAATCAATTTTAACATTTCATGTCATAGAAAGTATATTACTAAAACCGATTTGGTTGGACTTTTCCGATCGCGTCGCGTTCAATTTTATCAGCTACGTCATACATAAACAAAACCCGCACCTTAACCACAATTTTTTTTATTGGTGGATTCAGCTTACCGCTGATTTGTTGCTGGTTAACTCAGACTAAATTATGCACGGACAGAACAACAACATATCAGAGAATGAAAAATTCACATGAGTACTCGCGACTGTCGAAATTGGGCTATTTTTCGAAAGTGTACACTTGTTATAAAACATACATACGGTACATACATATATAGCTGTAGTTCTATGTAGAAAGTTTGGATTAGTAAATATAAAGCTACTGTGCATACAATACTTACATGTACAAAAAAACTTTACGACAATTTACCGAGCATAAAAATAACGCTATTTTTGAAAAGATTTACATCATATCATACCAGTGCATTTTGTGCAAATAATCCATTTAAATAATTCTTCAGTTAGTTTACTACTATTAATAATTGTAGCTTTACTCCACAGGCACTTGTTTCTGAGAAAAAAAATTACCCTATAGTATAATAATAACACAAGGTATCTTACTCCGAATGAGGTAAACCACCCCCTCCCTTGTGTTGCAGTCGTTTTCGCTTTTATACGAAATGCAATGCAAAAGTGTTTAGTACCATTTTCTTCTACAATAAATAATCTAAACAACCATAAATAGCATGCTTACTTTTGTTGCATAATCTGCGTCAAAACATGATAGACTCCAATTGAACCGTAGGCACTGACATGATAGTATCGCAGAGAATAGTAATTCGGATTCTGATTGGCTAGGAGTCTGTTTCTTAAATTACATAGGAAAACTTAACGAGTTATTTATAACCTAGAAGGAAAAACATGGATGCCAAAAAAGTTTGCTCAAAGTTTATTTAAATAATTTATGAATACCATTAAACTATATGTGGCAAACTTTTTTTCACAGAGTCAGTTGTCAGTGAGATTGACTAGCACTCAGATTTAAAAAAAAAAAAAAAAAAAACCCTCCTTGGTATTATACAAAATTATAAGCATTGTATGCTGTTTTTTTTTTTTTTTTTTTTTTTAGTAAAATCAGAACCGAGTGACTCTGATTTTTTAAATTGCAAAATATACACAGCCCATTGTAAACTTTGTAACGTTAACTATTTTGAAAAAAAAAGTTTTTGTATTTTTCTTTATATGTGTAACGTTAAGCTGTCTATTATATAGTTATTCATAGTTAAATGTTAAATTTAATTCATACCATGAACAAAATCCTTCTTTATGCTCCATTGCAAAATTCACTGTGTTTTCAAATTCTACCGCCTAAAATGTTTTCAAAATCTACTATCCGATGATTATCTTCTTCTTTCTCTCAACGCAATGAAAATTCCCGAGGTATACCGAAAACCTTGGAATTCACCAGTAGCTAAAATAGCAGCTAGCAGTGGCTGATCATCAATTCATATTTAATTACAAAACGTTTATTTTGCAATATTTCATTTTATTTAAACATCATTAGTTTTTTGCAAATTTTAGACAGTAAATTTAAAAAAAAAAAACAACAAAACGTTATTTTATGTTTTTTATTCTCTGCGATACTATCATGTCAGTGCCTACGGTTCAATTGGAGTCTATCATATTTTGACGCAGATTATGCACATTAGAATACAACAAAAGTAAGCATGCTATATGTGGTTGTTAAGATTATTTATTGTAGAAGAAAATGGTACTAAACACTTTTGCATTGCATTTCGTATAAAAGCGAAAACGACTGCAACACAAGGGAGGGGGTGGTTTACCTCATTCGGAGTTAGATACCTTGTGTTATTATTATGCTATAGGGTAATTTTTTTTCTCAGAAACAAGTGCCTGTGCTTTACTCGCCCCAAACTTTTTCCTAATAAACAACCTTTAACCGTACTCGGAAAGCGGAGACAAGAGCTGTATTTTTATGTATGTAAACAAACCAGTGTACATGTATGGAGCTGGTTATCGGTGGTTCGGAGACAGGTAAAATAAAGAAATCTGCAGTAAATTGTTTCGGGATATTTTAGTATATATATATTTACACCGAAAGTGATAGGGCAACAGAAGAGAAACGAATCGGACACTTGCCTAATGAAGACGCACATGTACAAACCTCCTTGCACTCTCCACTTCCGTCTCGTTCTTTCACACCATCCTTCAATTTTTTTATTGACTGTCGATTGCCGACCGAAAGATGTAGAAAGGAATTCATATATATCACTTCGACTGCCAAATAAGTAGGTTATACATGTGCATTATACATTTGCGATATGTACATGAAATGAACGCTAAGCATATGCAACTTTTAAATAATATATTTTGTTATAACGCCGTACTCTGGACCGTAGCTTGAGGCTATGTTTTAACGCCCGTTTACAGAGAGAGAGAGAGAGAGAGAGAGAGAGAGAGAGAGAGAGAGAGAGAGAGAGAGAGAGAGAGAGAGAGAGAGAGTTTGCACAGCATTTAAACATAGGAGATAGTCGATAATGACTCCATATTGGGGGAAAACGAACTGTTCCGAGAAATTCTTCAGCTCTGGCATTGCATAAGCGTGTGCTGATAACTCCGCCTCAGAAAAGGAGTTGACCAATCATAAAGTTTTCACAACGGCGGCGTGTATAATTTATGCATGACGTAGCTGACAGAAATGATCGTGACGCTATAGGAAAATCCAACCAAATCAGTTTTGATAATAATATGGTCTATATAATTATTACAAACAAAATTAAAAATTAAATTATGCTCCCTCCCCGTGGCGGTTGCCGGTTTTAGATTTGCTTTAATTTGTCTGCCTACATGTACATCATCGTGTGCACAGATTTAGAGAAGGGGTGGTAGTGAGGGGTCCACCCCCCCCCTCCCCATGAAAATTAATTTATATCAATAGTAAAATTACCAAAAAATACACCTTAGACCCCAATGCTCTTTCAGACATGTAAACGCTTTAACCCACTGCGCTTCAATGTTAGGTAACAAACATTATTTTGGGGGCCAATATTTAAATAATATTTAATATACTTTGTTGTTTATCTCAATAGGAAGTATACATCACAATATGCAGGTTCCCTGCACCACCTTAAAGCTGTTATATATCTAATAAAATAGTGCAAGTGGATTTGAAAAATAGGTCATAAAAATACATGCATGTTATAAATAACTGATCTATGTCTGAAGTTACGTACACAACACAGGTCTGTAGGTCTCATTAGCGGGTACTAGTTTTACCCAGCTCTTCGATTAGATGGCCGGTTCACGTGTATACATGCATTTTTGTGTTTTCCGTATGCAGAAAAGGATTAGTTAAGATCAGCTAAAGGAATTCATTATTGTGTTTTAATTGGATTATCGTTCTGATGTTGACCAATATAGGTAAGCATAATACATGTAGTAGCAGTAGCACAATAAAATGAGATGCCAGCATTCATAAGTTCTACTTTCATTTTCTAAATGTGATCTCCTTTTGACAGCATACTGTATCATCATCTTTTAATATTTCAATAAGCTTATCATTGTTACCTATACTATCGCATTTCTAAAGTTTCTGTCATTTTAATTGGAAAAGTTATTTTTTCATTTGTCAGACTTGCACTATTGAGTTGACCACATATTGACCCTGTATAAATAATTTCGTATTAAATGTGTGTATTACACGTGAGTAAGTGTAGACACTTATCATTTTAAGAAGGAAGGAGTATTTCTTTCTTAATGTATTATAATGCATCAAATACAATGTAGGTCGTGACCTTATGGGACTGTTCTGACCCCACGGAACAGGATCATACAAAATATCTTCTAATGTCATTATCATGCATCATATGGTGTAAAGTACATTAATGACCCCCAGGTGTTGTCTTTAACACCCTCCCACTCCCCCCGCCTTTTTGAAATATGAAATGATGATACACTGTATATTTTGCTAACTTCTGAGATCTGAGATCCTCATCCCTAAACCATATAATTTATTCTTGCTCTTTGTGTAATTGCGCGTAAAATTGTATATAGATTATGCCCCCTTGGAGACACTCTGACATTCTTGAACGAAAAATAATAAAGTATTTTATCTTATTCATATGTAGTGTTTGATCCATGTGGGTAATTCCTAGCCTAATGATGACACGGCTTTGTTTAGGAGACTGTACAATTGCCCCAAATAGGCGAATACACATGCATATAACATTTTGTTTATAAATCTTAAAAGTTGAATTAAGCAATTTCCAAAATGTTAATGTGCATCAGGAGAGAAAAAGCAATCAAGAAATGATTTAAAATTTGCTACTTACACATGTAAGAATGTATTAAGAAGACTGAATCTTTATAACCAGGTAAGATGGGGGGGGGGGTGTGAATGTGGAATATAAACATTTATAATTTGAATCATTTATTGTTATTAAGTTGACCTTGTCAATGAATACTAGTTATTGATCTCAAGGTAGGAATACGACCTCTGATCATATCTCAATACATCATTTGTCAAATATGCAAGGTGTACTGTAATTTTTTTTAAGAATAACATTTTTCACCAGTTTATAAAAAGTTTTTAGACACCCAAATTATATTTTGATTTTAATAGATCATTCGACAATTAAAGGGGGGGGGGGGTGAAGAACAATTTATATTTGAGTTTGTTTGGGGGTGGGGGTTCCAAGTCATATATTTGACAATTTTTTAATGTAATTTAAAATAAGACTTAGCCATACTACAGTCATGAACATGAATAGTATGGAACAAAACACAAACTAATACATGTATATATACATAGGAAGTATTAGTTTATATCTAGTTGTGCGCCCTGGTTTGATTTTTCTCATTTTGGGTTAGACAACAACTTTTCGACGGGGGGGGGGGGGGGGGGGGGAGTCAAGGGGGGGGGGTCTAACATTGAACCTTGTGGGAAGAATCGTAGACTCTATTGTAAATGGTAACTTGAAAACGTACAAAGATAATAATTTAGGGTTTTCATAATCAGATATTGACTGTTACTGGCAATATGTATGGTTTATTAGATCTGACCCCTGGGGTCATCCCAAACCCCCCAGGAATTTAAAATTACCATAAATCTAAGAAACTGTTATAATCATGACCCCTAACCATATATATTCATGTTTCTGATGTCAAGGAGCATCAAATGTTATGTAGGTCATGGGCCCTGTGGGTGGTCCTGACCCCCTCAAACAGCAAGTCCCTTAATATCTTCAAAACAGTTGAGATCCCCACCCTTAAACCATATATATTCTTGTTTCTTGTGTTAAGGGGCATCAAACGGTATGTAGGTCATGGGCCCCGGGGGTGGTCATGACCCCCCTCAAACAGGAAGTTCACAAATATCTAGAAAACGGTTGATATCCCCAACCCTTAACCATATATATTCTTAATCCTTAAAGGGCATCAAAAGGTATGTAGGTAATGGGCCTAAGGGTTAAATTTAATTTTTCAAAACTGTAATGCACATCTATTGAACAGTCCCTTTCATATCCCAAGATATGATGTGTCTATCAATTAAATCATAAAAGGAGTTCTAGGATCTATGTTTTTTTGAAGTGATAAACGTCAATTTTCTGCTACTTTTTGACTCCCTGGATGACATTTAACTTTTTAAAGCCTTACTGCACATCTATAGAACAGTCCCTATCATATCCCAAGATATGATGTGTCTATCCATTAAATCATAAGAGGAGCTCTTGGATCTATGTTTTTTTAGTGATAAACGTCAATTGTCTGCTACTATTTGACTCCCTGGATGAAATTTAACTTTTTAAAACCTTATTGCACATCTATAGGACAGCCCAAATGAAATCCTAAGAGATGACGTAGCTACTCCAAACGTTGTAAGAGGAGTTCTCGGAACCATACTTTTTTTGCAAAAAAAACCGTCATTTTTTGTTGCCAACTGATCCCCTTAATGAAAAAAAAATTCTGGAACCTGATCACACTTCAATATGACAACCCAAATCATATTCTAGAAGATCATTTGGCTACTGCCAAAAAATGACGTTTTTGAAACCAGTTTTTTTTGTAAAAAAAAAAAAAACCAAACGTCATTTTTCAGGCATTAAATGACCCCCAGAACAAAATTAAAAATTCCTAAACCTTATTGCGCATCTATGGGGTACCCTAAAACATATATTCCAAGAGATGATTTGTCTACTGTTGAAAATGTAGGAGGAGTTTGAGGAAGAAGGTTTTGTGAAAAAACGTCATTTTTTACATGTACCAATTATTTGACCCCCAGGGCTAACAGAGACTTTTTAAAACCTTTTTACAAAACAACATGATACTCCAAATCAAAATCCAAGAGTTGAGTTTGCTGGTTTATAAGATGTACATGTAAGAGCAGTTTGAGAAAGTAAAACGTGACAGACGGACGGACGGACGGAAGGACGGAACAGGGAAACAACAATATACCCGAACTTTCTTTAGAAAGTGCGGGTATAATAAATAAAATAAGAGTCAACAACAATAAATGTGTTTACTTTGCTCATTGAATACGGAATGACTATGATGGTATTTTCCTCTTTTTTATGTTGATTTTTTTTAATATTCTATAAGTTCACTAAATATTTACATATATCTGACTGTTGTGTTTATTTGCGCAGCAGCGATGAACAAATCAGCTTCTATTTTGTGTTGGACGACATTTTGTATTATTTTGCATGGTCGTGTAATTAACCAATCTCTTGATGAAAACCACCAGGAAGACCAATTGATACCAGGATGGACTATTATTACCGGGAAGTATATGGTAAATAAGGATCTGTGTTGTTTTTATATTTCTAACATCACGGAGATTCATAGCTGGTCACCTAGTATGTTTTTGAACTTGCGTCTACAGGTAAGTGAAGTAAATGAATATCATGCACATATTGTCGGGAATATACAAGGCATGTATATATTTTTATAGAGGTCGTATATATACTTGTTTTTGTTTTTTGTTAATAATAAAAATCATGATAATGTCAGACTCTTACAGGAGACTATTTGATTATTATTTTAGCTAACGTACTTATGTACATTAACAGTAATTGGGAGAAGTTACTTACTTTTATAATCAATTAATTAATTTGTTAAATGAAAGGTGTAAATATACACAATGAAATACTTTCTTTGATGATTCATACAGCTTGTGAAGGTAGCGACCATTGTAGAAAAACAAAATACATACCCCGCTATCGCGGGTTATGTATTTTTTCTGCAATGTCGCCATCTTCATTTCCCGAATGAATCACCAAAGAAAGCATCTTATTTTTCAAGTAACTGATATCATAAATATAAGTAATTATGCATTACTAAATAACCATCGAAAAATGATCGCTATATTTTCATAGAACACTTTATCACCAATTTATAACGTGTTATGTACAAAGTTAGTCGCCGATGATATTGAAATTATATTTGTCTAATTCAAAGACACTAAACTTACAATCAGTAGAAAATAATAGCAACACAATGCATGATACTATCATCGCGAAAGGTTGACTAGTATAGCAAAATAAACTTTTTACCATGTCCCACGTTTTCGTACAATACGGCTTAAATAAGCTTGTTTCTTTGGTTATCTTCATGTCACACAATACCAAATACCATTAGACCTTTTAGAAAATATATTTACAAAACATGCACATAAATTCATAATTATGATCAATCAAAATGAACATGGAAATAAAAAAAATAACACTCTCCTATCATGAGTATTATTCTCCTACATGTACATTTCAACAATGCTTCATTATCAATCCCAGGTTTAGTCGCTGTTTTCCTTTTATATAAATTTGTGTACATATTTAAACTGCTTTAATGCTTCTTTAATGTCGTCTGTCAGTTACTGAGACTTACCTTTGCTATTTACACGTATTGGATGTTAAAAATACAAGCTTGAAACTTATCCAAAGTACTGGATAACATTATAGATACTTTAAATAAAACTGTTCAATTTCCTGTGAACATCTTTTACAGGAAAAATATTATTTGTCCTAATATATTATTCTTAACCAGACAAAGAAAGTTTCCTTGAAAACCACGTAACAACATTGGAAAAGGAATTAGACATTTGCAGAGGTTGGTAACATTGCTATATGTTTGTCTTTAATCATAGTATGTTTATGCTACAATGTTCATTTTTCTTTTCATTTGATTGAATGTCAAGTATCTCCAACACTAAGTTTTGTTTGCAAAAGTTAGAATACGGGGTAGATTGTGCGAGATATACAAAAGAAATCTACATGTATTTACACCGTATTCCTTAAAAGTTACCGGAATACAAAGCTGCACGTTAATGATAAATGTTTCTTTAAATAGCCCTTGTTTCTTGAAACAATGGTTAAATTCAAAAGGTGGAAATACATAATGTTAGTTCAAACCAGAGCAATTGTAAAATCTTTATCATTATCACTTTAAAGCATGTGAAGAGACAAAATAATAGAGCAACATTTAATGAAAACTGGGGGTATTTACGATAAAAGAATTCAAAAAATTTGAATAAATCTTAATCGGAATCTTAGGAACTACATTAGTCATACCTATGTATATCTTATACCGTAACATAAAGCAAACTCAGCATTGTCCTAGCTAAGACATGCTTATGTTAAAAACTAAAAACAAATGTTCCATTTTTTTGGTCGAGCATTAATGTATTGGTTATAAACTCATTATCTTAGTTTATATCATTTTTATTTATAAATCCACGTGCATGATATCTTTGATGTTAGATTAGGGTGGAGGTAAATGTGCAGACACAAAACTCGAGGTGGCATGAGTATATATACATCTACCTAAATTGTTAAGTAGTTCAAAACGATAAACCTTAAGCAATGTATTCAGTCTACTGTTGCTACATCATTGTTTTGACGACGAATATTTTCTATTTCAGTCGTTCTCGAAAACTGTTTGTTGTGTAATATCTCGATGCCGTTAGAACTAAAAAGAATAATATAGTAAGTTTCTTTTTATCTTTTGTTCTACATCTTACCTCACCAATAAGAAAATTCACATACTCTAATTACAATTTATTCGTTAAGTCGATATATTGAAATGAAACAATCGTCGTTTTTTAAAACTGTTGAGGGGGTTTCTGTCTTCAAAAGTCTTTTACTTAATTACTTCTTATAAACTGGCCATTACGTTTTGACAGCCAATTCAGCAGCCCACAATTTGTTAAGACCACTGATTTATATTTACATCAATAAAATGAAGTTTCTTTATCGGTGATAATTAAGACATTGAATTTTTGTAAATATGTGATTAATACACAGTATTCAAATGCTAAAATGAAATAATTAACAAAAGAACTTCTAAATGTGCAAAAACAATACTTAAAACATACTTTAGTAAGCGTCCTTTTGAAAATTGGCCTAGCTAGGCACTCTTCTAGTAACGGACTTAAGTCTAAGAATGTACATAATTCCTACTTAGCACTGTCTTAGACTATAGTACCCTTTATGTTAAAAGCCCCAGATCGTTTATACTCAGAAAATACTAGATAAAATAAAACTAGAAATATATGTTGAATGTGCATTCAGAGTTTATTTTCAAAGATTTTTTTTCCGGGACATTTTTGGAAATATAACGTAAATGTTATCGTAAAGGATAAGGATGGTTTAGTAACAACGTGAACACTTGAAATTTTCGACGTCGCAGGTTGTGCCACCTGATAAAACTTGTTGTTACTAATTATTCATTTTCTCGAGAAATGAATATAGCCCAGATTTGATTTTTTCAGTTTTGTTTGCTAGAGGTTCATTAACAAAATTGTCTAACAAATTTGCAGTGAACATATTTTAAGTTATGTGTCCAGTCTACACTATTTTGGAAAAACCATGACACCTCTTTAATGATCGTAACACCAACTTCTTAGCCATTCAAAATTGTTTTCTTGAAGTTCACAATGACAATGGATTTCAAATATAATAATGTTAAGTACACTTCATTATATTCATTTATAAAAAATGATGAATAGAACACGTTAAAATGTATTGCTGATTGTCTAAATGAATCATACAAGAGGCGATATGTCACGAAGGTGAACCTTTACGCACACAAGTTCGTTGTTTTTTTTCGAAAAATATAGTCCTAGACTATTCATTGTACTATTTTTTTCACATAACTGTATACAGGTACATGTATGTACAGTGTGTTCATGCGTATCTTTTACAACAAACATCTTAGCATTATATAGCATTAACATTTTATACCATCGCATAACAGTATCATATCATAGCACTTAAATCTCATTGCGCAGTAATCAATCCGATTGCATACCATTATAATCTCATTCGTCATAGCATATCATAACATACATGTAGCATACAACATAATTTTCAACTCGATGTTTACTCATTATATTCAGATTGCAGAGTAGTGGTAAATTTTTTGGCCAACTTCTTCGAAATTTTTGAAATTTTCTGTATGTGGAGCTCGAGGTGGTTTTGTAATCTCATTGCATAGCAAAACATATCACTGAGCCTGTCGATTGAATTTCTCAGAGCATACCATGTAAATATAAAGTAAGACGCAAACGAGGAAGGAGGTGAGTTTTCTTTTGATTAGAAAACACAGTGTGTTGTACATATTAATTTCGAGTATTATATACACATATACATATGTTTATAGTTGTGTTGTAAATTAATTACTTTATCTTCCTTTTAATAAGTTTGATATTTGAAGATAAGCGTAGTTACTAAACTTATGTAATTGTTCTGGAAATATATGTATGACATTCTTCTTACATATAGTCGACATATCACGCTTCTTTCTAAAAACAGTAAATCATTGAACACCAATATAAAGTGTTAAATGCACATCAGTGACTGATCCCAGTTTCCTGATGGGTACTGTTATTGTTGGTTAAAATGGACAACACTGTAAAATAAAAAATGAAATAACAATAAAACTATTTGGTTGTCAACAAAATATGATCTACAAATGGCAGAATATTCTGTTGATTATGCAAACTGTGTTTCAAAACCGATGCTTACGATTTTTTATGAGCCTTTTTTCATAATCAAATGGATATTATGTTTAGCTAGTTTAATGTGACTTTGGTCATTTCTGTGATATGATATGTTCATATTTAAACGATCCAAACCAACAAAAAAGAGTTAAAAACAGCTGGTTTGAAGGCATCCATGAGAAGAATTTAATTAAGATGAACCAATTATGTCTTTGCCTAAACAACCATTTTTTAATAAATAGTTTGATTGGTTTTTTTAAGCCAAGTGCTAGGCTGCTTTTATTGTTCATGAAGACCCTTGACACTGACTAATCCAAATGGTACAAATCTATATACCCCAAAGGTTGTGCTGATTGTTAATAACTCTTTATCAGTCAAACTTTCAGTCCACCTTGAAACATGGATAGATTTCGTCAAATATTGAGTAGTGATCAGAAAGTATTGGAAGTATATCGAATCATTTTTCGTTTGAAAGTTGTACTGTGCTATCATTTGCTGCAAAGCAATTAATAAATATTAAGAAAATAATGCACTTAAATATCAAAAAGTTTATGATTTTGTTGGTCTCTTTTCCACTGTTTATTTGTTCCAAATAGACAAATATTTAGACACAAAAGTCTGACACCTCTTTTAACATTCATTTACACATACAAAAGACGGTTATTTAAAATTGTATACAAGGTGCATGTATATAATCAAAGTACTGAAGTACTGACGGGATTTGATTTTATCGATTGTTATTTATTTTTAAATCAACGATATGTTATTTTGCAGCTAAATTTCTATGAGTATTTGAATTACGCACATTTTATAATATGAATCCTACAGGAATTTCGTGAAAACCCAGTATCAATCATGTTGTGTAATATTCAAAAAATTATTCCATCAATCTACGTATTAGGAATCGAAATAGTTATGAGAAATTGTATGGATCCAAGCAATATTGAACTCTACTCTCGTTCAACCAGAATCTCAGCTGTATCCGTTAATCTCCGACAAGCAAGAGAGACTCTATGCTTGTCGGAGATTTACGGAGACAGCCGAGCGTCTGGTTGAACGAGACTATATTGAACTCTGTCGTAGGAATACATAAAATGTGCGGCTCCAAAAAGTATCTAAATTGTTCGTACCATTTAAAATCTGACTATTTACAAGGTATCTATAAATGAGTTTCCTTGAAGAAAAATGCTTAAGAACTCATTACATCGAATTTATTGATTAGAACTAAATGTTGTCAGCGGTGTTGATTTGTGCATTCAAAATGTAAGGGTCCTGTGTTTCCGCAAAATAATAAATCTAAGTTAGTATGTGCCTATCGGAATTTGTTCCGGGTACATAACTTTCACCTTACCTTCACTTTTATTATTTATTTATTTATTTTGATTCTACCTCATTTTTTTTTATTTGGTTCTTTTCTATCCCCTAATTTTTATGTTCGTGATTTCTAGTTCATACTTTCTAAATTTGATATAACGTAGTTTCAACTCTGATACGACCCACCCCTTTCCATGTTCTGTGACAAATAATAAGTCGTACTTGATATTATATATTTTGCATCACCACTCTCCCAAAAATTATACATCTTTTTGCTATTTAATTTTAATTTAGTATTAAATTTATTTTAAGCTTTTAAACAAAACAATACCTTTAAACTTCTGAAAAAACAAAATAAGAAATGTATCAAAACCAAACACAGAGTATCAAATTTAGATACGTATATCAACTGTGACATTATACTAAAAGGCTTCCAGATTAATGTCACTCCAAACATAGGGTCAGATTCTAAAAGCTTCCATAAACGCTGGGCTTTCATATTAAGAAGACGCTGTAAAGAATTAATGTCTCTTTGTCTGTCGTTGGATAACCACAGACTCCGACAGTTGGAGAAAGATATAGTTTCACTAGAGTCTTTTCTTGATAAATCCACATCCCGTGCAGATTTTGTTGAAGCCAAAAGAATCATAACAACATTCAATACTACCAATCTAATTACATCAACAATACTCAAAAAAGGAAGTTCCTTCGGGATGGTGTTTCAGTAACAAACAAAACTAGGCCTAATATGTTGTCATCTCGTCCTTCTACTAAACAACGGCGCTCTAGGCGCTTCAAGCGCAACAAGCAAACAAAAGAGGACGAGTCCTTGACCGATACTAACACCTCCCCAGTTCTGAATGCATCTACAGTTCCTCTCACAGACGTTGAGACATTGCTACTATCTAGGTCCCAATTTCTGCCCAACACCGCATGAGGTCGATGACAAAAAGGTTAGAGAGGACACCAGAGCATTTTCCCAAAGGCTACGATTAAAGGAACTCTTTTAGCGAAAAGACTCCAGCAATGGTCACACAGATGACAATCCTCCTCCCTTGCATAATTAAGAGGAACGTAAGTTGTACCGACCCAAACGTACTTGGGAACCGGCACCTGGCAAATGTGGAGCACTCCAGTTTTACATTGATGCTGTTGAGTCAGACATTGAGAAGCACCTGACCAACTAAAAAGTCGTCCCTGTCAATCTGACAAAACAAGAAAGATCAGCTTTACAAAGGTTGAAAAACAGGGACGACATAGTCATTAAAAAAGCAGACAAAGGATACACAGTGGTTGTCCTAGACAACCAAGCGTATTTAGCTGAAGTCATTAAAAAACAGACAGACGATCGCCTCTACAAGGAATTGGAACTCTGATCCATACGAAGAGTTTTCAGCTTTCATCACTGACAACCTTGACGAAATGTATGAAAATGAAGAAATTGGTGTTAATGTTTATGAAACACTTCGCCCGCCCAGCCAAGTGTAGACGGTTCAATTTTATTTGCTTCCGAAAATCCACAAGGAAGGAATGCCTGGGCGACCTATAGTGAATGTCATCGGTCATCCCACGGAGAAAACATCTGAATTTATAGATTTACATCTCCGTCCACATGTACAAGATTTGCCATCATACCTCAAGGACATTACAGATTACCTGAACAAAACACCTTCCTCTGGCCTGCCAGACGATACTCTTCTCGTTACATGGATGTCACTCCTTATACACGAATATAGGGCCTGCAGGGAGGTATGGGACAGTAGAACAATTCAGCAGCCGTCAACCGAATCTCTACTCAAGCTCCTTGAACATGTTCTCAAACTGAACAATCTCATGTTTCATAGCGAACATTTCATACAAATAAGTAGTACAGCTGTAGGCACCAAAATGACGCTTCTTACGCCAATATATTTATGGAAAGATTAGAACGCGACCTGCTTCTTAGAGCTCCTTTCAATCCTTTGAGCTAGTAGCAGTTCATAGACGATATTGAGATAAATGGGTTGAAAACCGAGACTGACTAAATGACTTTATTACCCTTGCCAACTTCTTTCACAATTCGTTTAAATTCACAATGACGTAACTAGTTTCAAAAATGTATTTTTGGATACCACATTAACCCCGGAAGATGGTTAAATAAAATCCAGTCTTCATACAAAACCAACAGATTCTCACCTTTCTCTCAAGCCATCGAGTTGCAACCCTCCCCATACTTTTAGAGGAATTCCTAAAGGATTAACAACCCGAGTTAGACAGATCTGTTCTTCTTATGAAATCTTTGAAGAACAGGGCAGAATATTAAAATCCCATCTGTGTAATCGAAGCTATAAAGCCCACACAGTGCAATCTGCAATTGATGAGATTGTTACAAAAGACCTTAAAAACCTCAACAGCATCCTTAGAAGTAATCTGCCCTTTCGTTACACTAACAAAAGAATGGCAAATTTTTTCAAGGATCCGCCAATGACTGAGTTTAAACGCCCGAGGAACTTAAAGGACAAGTGAGGGCGAGATTAGACAACCCGTTGCCAAATGGTGGTTTTAAAACATGTTCCGATGCCAGATGCCTTTTGTGCAAACAAAGCGCCAACACGGACAGTTTTGAAAGCCCCATCATGGATCGCACCTACATGTACAAGGTATTTAGCAATACGTCTTGCCGCACAGAAAACTGCATCTATCTAATCAGTTGCAAAGTTTGCTCTAAGCAATACGTTGGTGAAACAGTTGACCTCCACAGAAGGAGCAATAACCACCGCTCTACCGTAAAGACCAATTAAATCAAGAAGACCGTCGGGGAACATTTTAATACGAGTGGTCACAAATGGGAAGACATGACAGTAGTGGTTATTGACCATAATCCTCATTGGACAGACGCGGAAAGGAAACGCAAAGGAAAGTTCTGGATACACAGGCTCAAATCATTCAGACCCGATGGCATGAACAAACAAATGGACTTCACTAAAATGAACGTCTCATAGCCTTACAGCACCTGACACCTATAAAGTAATTTTATCAAATATGTCAATTGGGCCTCCTTCAGTTATTAATCTCCTTTACCACCTTTTTTTCTTAAAAACTGGGGTTTTTTTAAATTTTATTTTTAATTTTTTATTTATTTTTTCCCTCTTTTTAATCAAATTCTTACCTGTTATAAATTTAATTGAACAATTCGGGTCTAAATCTTAAGTACCGTACGAGTTACATGTAGCAACGGTGTTCAAATTTTCATTTATTAACTCGGACGTCAATTTTTAAAAGCTAATTAACTCGATCAGGCACGAAGGTGGTAGTGTCATTGTCATAACTTCCTTTAAGAATGTGAACTAAAACCGTTTATAATGTAATTGTTCGTTTTCATAGTTTCTTCACTAGTATTAGTAGTAGCACTAGATTTTGTTTTCTTTGTTTTTCCACTGTTTTTGCCGGACCTACTTCGGCAAGGTGGTTATCTTGATAAACAAATTCTTTATTTATATGATATATTATAAAAATGTATTTTAATCTATTTAAGCACATTACTTCCATCCGTTCCCCTGTTTTTTGATACGTTGCGTGAAACGTGTACTCTGTGACAACAGGGAAGCGGGGGGAATTTTAATTTTAATTTGAGTAGTCTGTTATTATTTGTATTTAATTTTAGATAAATGTAATTGTTACCATAGATTAAATGAATTGTTTGACTTTAATCCGCTATATTTTTGTTAATTCAGCGAGCGGACGATAATCTTACAAAGTTTTTTATTATTATACATTGAAGTCATTAAATATTTGTTATCCATTTAAAATTGCCATTAAAAATTGCCCCGACTTTATTCCGATATTTCTTTAATTTCCTTTATCGTTGTCTTGATTCTCGCCTAGTTGTTATTTTTACAAGCATCTTTCGTTTTCTTTCGTCATAATTTGTCATCTTCCCAAGTCAAGGGTTTCTGATCCACTCTGCTCTACATAAACCCTTGACCAAAAGGAAAACACATATGCGGGTTAATGATTACGCAATCTAGTGAGAGTACTCATTTTTAAAACTTTGTGACCTCTTGTTCTGACCAATCAAAGAATGCTTTATAAACAGAAACAGTATAGCAATATGGCTGCTCCCATGAACAGAATCAAATTCGTAGAAAATAAAGATATCCGATATCAGTAAGTCAAATACTTACTATTCCGTCTCAAATTCATTTGACAACGGTTCAACATTGATCTATTCACAATTAACATCATTATTGAAACAACGTTTCTTATTGGATCATGCAAACTTGTATGACAACCAGTTTTGCGAGGTTTCTAACCCCGTCAAGCTCTGCCTATTCGGTCAAGGGTTTATGTAGAGCGGAGCGACTTGGGAAGATGCATAGTTCGTTTGATCATTCTTTATTGCGTACTACTGTACTACTATTGCCGATCAAATTGTCCTAGTGAATAAACGATGTAAAATTAGACGATGTAAAATTACGTACAGGTAATGATAAGATAAACAATGAATTTCAGATAAAAAAAAATCTTGGAATCAACTGTTATAGAGTTTTTGACACGAATTTTTATTCATTTAAATATTGATTCTATGATTTTCTGTACTTGTCTGTATACACAGATCATACCTACTTGTACATGTAACCTGTCATCGCTTCTCTTATCTGAACTAAGATCGCGTGTATAGTCAACATATGACTATTAGTTTTCGTTTTACCGTTAAACTATACATGTACTAGTAACATATTTCTTACAATACGATACGTACACAACTGGATACAATAGCTTTTAATGGCGAAATTTATCATTCTGTTGAACAAGTGTCTGCTCTTCACTGTGTGCATATGTCTTACGTGTAGTTGTTTGTGTACATATCTACAGACAGTTGTTTTGTTTTTTTATGAATTAAGAAAAGCCATGAAACTAACTAAAGAGTTTATTCAGTTATTTTACTTTGCAGTGGAGTAAGGAGGGATATGCAATCGAAGATGCGTGTATTTCTGCGAAATAATAAACTTAGGGATATACCTTTTTAAATATTTAAGAAACAAATGCACTTTTAGTGGTGAGCTTTGATCATTTAAATGATACTTTTCAATCACGTAAGCTCTTACAAAACAGACGACTTAACGAAGACAATCGCTTAATTTGAGATGAAATAAAAAATGCACAGCTTCATATAGGGTATGTGCTTTTATCTGGTAAAAATATCTAGTTTCGAAAACAAATAAAACAACCGGTTAAATGCCGGTCAAGTTACATGTAAATATATATGTATATAGTGAAGTAGGAAGTTTTTTTTTAAATTTCTTTTACTTTTTTATTTTTTTCTTTTTGATCCAGTAAATGGAGTTAAAGAAAATGAAATTGGACACTTTAAAAAACCAAATCGTTGATGCACAATTAAGTTTAACATGTTTGCTGTGATATTTAATCAAGATAAGTTTTAAAACTATGTGCCTTACTTTTTTGTACAGGGGATCGTTGCTCTCCTTCCACCTTTTTTGCACACTCATGGCGACGTGAAGTTTTTCCTTCTTTGTTTTTTCTCATGCATCTTCTGGTTTTGCAATGCACTGACAAAAAAAAATATAAATAAAAGTCAACAACAACAACAACAACAACAATAAAAAGTGGGTTTTTTTTTACTTTGCTTTTTGAATACAGAATAACCAATATGTAATTTCCCTCTCCTTCATGTTGATCTATTTCATATTCAAAAATGTTCACTAAATATGTATCTAATTATTGTGTTTAGCTATACAGCAGCGATGGACAAATCAGCTTCTTTTCTGTATTGGACAACATTTTTTATCATTCTGCATGGTAGAATAAGTAGCCAACCTCTTTATGATAACTACAAGGAAGACCGCTTGATAACCAACATGACGGATTCGTATTACAAGGAAGTATATGGTAAATAAGGAAGCATATTATATTCATGTAGAGACCCAGTTGTTCTAAACGGGTCTCCTAGTATGTTTTGTTTTGTTTTTTGTTTTGTTTTTTAAATTCGCATCAATATGTTAGTGAAGTAAATGGATAGCATGCACATATTTTCAAGTTAAATGTACGTATCTTCATAGCGGTGGTATTAAATTTGTTTTTGTACAGAAAGAAATAGTATTATGTATATAGATTATTACATGGCAATTTTTATATAACATCCTATATTAGCTAGAGGTCGCGGTATATTAGCCAGAGAGCCGTCAGGCTCGAGGGCTGATATAAAGCGACCGAGGGCTAATATAGGATGCGATATAAATATTGCCATGTTATGATTTTTATATCATATACTTAAAGAAAATATTAAAGAAACAATAAAAACATCATGTGATGAATGATTATTGTTAACAAATTGCTCCATGTCTATACATTCCATATCTGTTAAACTTCCATGAACATTTTGCGCCAGCTGTATGTATACCAGGGTCGCTTTCCATTAACGTTGCCTCGCCGGCAACGTTATCGGGAAACGGTGACGTTAATGGAACGGTTGGCAACGTCGCAATGCTCCAACGAGGACGATTGCTCCTTAAAACTGATACTTATCTTAAAATTTGATCCAGAAATTTTGGCTATTTGCAGTTCTAATGTATTTCACTGGAAATACTGGTTTTGTAGAATATGATAACCTGGACGCCATATTGTTTCCTAATCGGCAACGGTATATTGCGTTGCCACAATCGCTCGCCGGCGACGCGTGTTCCACCAATCGGCAAATCCGGCGATGCCGGTTAAATGGAAAGCACCCTAGGTTGACGTCGATGTAACTTTTTGACGTCATACTTGGAGATCGGATTTGAACGACGCATATCGAACTCTACGTCATAATAGCCGATGATTAACGGAAAGGGGTGTGATATAACATCCGAAGATTGCCGGAGAGGGGTGTTATATAAATCTTATATCACACTCCTAGGGTTTATATCACACGGGTAGGCAAAATTTCTGTTTATATCGCACAGGACGGAAAAGGGTATATTTTCTAAAAGTATACGATATATGTTTCTCTGCACTCTTTTTTTCTTTCAGTAGAACGTACCTGGTATTATGTATGCTTATGCATTACTATACAGCCATCGAAAACTATTGCCATACTTTTGATACTGAAATTATATTTTCTGAAGTGTACAGTTTAAAGACACTAAAATTACAATCAGTAAAAAATATAAGCAACATCGTGCATGATACTATACATCACATACTGGTGAATGGTATTAATAGCAATATTAACTTTTCGCCATGTCCCACGTTTTTTACGATATGGTTTTGATAAGTTTGTCCGCTTTTCCTTTAGTTCTGTTTATGTCACAAAAGACCAAATGCCATCAACACGACCCCCTTGGAAAATGTATTTATAAAACATGCACATATGTTTATAGTTAGACTCAATTAACATGAACACTGAAATAAACAATTACATTTCTTAGCGTGAGAGTTGTTCTTCAACATGTACAAAATTTCAGCAACGATGTTTTTGTCTTTAGAAGTTGAGTCGTACATATAAAATGTATTTAGTCGTCCTAATATATTCTTTGTATATCTATTTAAACTTATTTTATTTGTATTTATAAAATCGGCTGTGAATTACAGAGACTTAACTTTGCTATGACCAGGTACTGAATGTTAAAAATTACAAGCTTACAACTTATAAAGAAAATAAAAGATGAATTACAACATGATACTGTAAATGAAACTGTTTACTTACCTGTGAACATTTTCTACTGAGAGATTATTGTCTTTCTAAATATATTATCGTTAACCAGACAGAAAGATTTTCCTTCAAAACCACGTCACCACTTTGGAAAAGGAACTAGACATCTGCAGAGGTAGGTTGCATTTATGTGCATTTGTCTTTAATCATAATACAGTTATGCTAAAATGTTTATTTTCCTTAGATTGGGTATAATTTCTATTAAAAATCAAATTTTGTTTGCAAAAGTGAGTATTAAAAGAGATTATGCGAGATATATAAAAAAATATAAATGTATGTGCACCGTACTCCTTGAAATTAACCGGAATACAAAACAGCACATTGATAATCAATGGCTTAAAATATAGCCCATTGTTTTTTGAAACAATGGTTAAATTCAAAAAGTGGAAATACATATGTAAAAAGCAAACCAGAACAATGATTGCACCAACATTTGATTATCACTTAATGTAAATGAAGAGACAGTATAATAAAGCAACAGGTTATATACAATCAAACAATTTAAGAAATAAAAGTTGTTTCTCTTCATGTCTTATTTTTATGAGGGAAAATAAGGAAGAAATGAGTTTCATTTGCTTCAATAATTATCTAAGTTGCATATTAATGTAATCTATTGGCATGTCAACAGAGATAAGTTACATGTCAACATTAATAAGTTGTATATAGAAATATTTATCTTGCATGTCAACATCAAAGTAGCTTACATCAAGAATGTTAGAAGTCACGTTTTGGCGATTTTTTTTATACTAAATGAGATTGTTTTTATATTTGTTTTCTGTAGCAATTTTCTGTATATGCCATTTTGTAATGTCAACAATAGGCACATTGATATACTGATTTCGCATATCAATATAACTAAGTTGCATATCGACATAAAACATTTGCCTGTCAACATTAATGAATGGAGTCAACGTAGATAAGTTGCATTTTGACCTAACCAAGTTGCATGTCAATTTATGTAAGTTGCATTAGTTGACATAACTAAGATTCATGTCAACATATATAAGTTGCATGTCAACATAAATAAGTTGCATGTCAACATACATATTTATCTAGCATGTCAACATAATTATGTTGCAACTAACTTTTTGTTGGAAGTCAGGTATTGGCGCTGCTTGATGTAATTTGATATATTTTTAATAATTCTTCTCTTATTGCAATTTTCTTGCAGACCAACATAATTATGTTGCATGTCGACATAAATGTCCTGCATGCCAACATATTTTTCTCGCATTTCGACATATCTCATCGAAAAAAAAAATTCCACATAAGGGGCAGAAGTATGCCAAGACAATTTTGTATATGATTCTTTAAGCTAATTTCATTACGGTACTTGTTACACAGGTGAGCCATAATACCGATTGACTCTTGTTTTATGTTTTAATTTGGCATTTAAGATTAAACAAGAGGCCAATTGGCCTTAACGGTCACCTGAGTAGCATATAACCCATACACAAACTTGTCGAGGAGACTCATATATGCATCTAATTAATTAAGTTTCATTCTGGAGTAGAAAAATTATAAATTTGTAATGACGACCATCTCCCTGCCTGAAATCTTTCAAAAAGAACTGTGAAACCTATAACTTTGGCGAAAAACTTAAAGATCTGGTCTACAAAATCATGAATTCAGTTTTCCTTTCAGGTGTGTGGGAGTAAAGAAGATAATGTTTTAACATTATATGCATTAAAACCTAAACATCCATTTTGGCTCTGCCCTAGAGTCAAAAACCATACTCCAGGGGACATGAAAATTAAAATTTCAGTAGAGGACTTCCTGGTAAACATAATTATAAGTCTGTTATTTATACACATGAGTGAGAATGGAGAAGAAAATTAAACATATGCATTACCACAATATATTCCTAACCAAGGGGTCATGAATTTCATTATTTTGGTAGAGAAATTCATGGACATTATAACCAGGCAATTAGTTTTTAACAAATATATATGGGAGTAGAGAAGAAGATTATCTAAGATTTATTAAATTTTTACTATATGGCCAATTTGGTCCCACCCAAGAGCCTGAACCCCTCATCCAGGGGTCATGAATTTCACAATTTAGGTAGAGAGCCTCATGGACATCATAATCAGGTATTCAGTTTTTAACAAATATATATGGGAGTAGAGAGGGAGAATTTTTTTAAGATTTAATACATTTTAACTATATGGCCATATTGGCCACACCCTAGAGCCAGAACCCCTGTCCCAGGGGCCATGAATTTCACAATTTTGGTTATGGGCTTCATGGACATTATAACTATGCAACCAGTTTTTTCCTCACATGTGTGGGAGTAGAGAAGAAGAATTTTGAAAATTTGGTGTGTTTTTTTTTTTGCATATCCGGCCCTACATGTGGCGCCCCAGTGGGTGGTAAAGCTGTGATTTTTTCAATTTAGATTCCTCTTACCATAGAGATGTCTCACACTAAAAATGGTAACAATCAGTCCTGTAGTATTTAAAAAGATTTTAAAAATGTAAAATTGTTAACGCACGACGACGGAAGAAAACGAATAGCAATAGGTCACCTGAGTTTACTCAGGTGCATAAAAAAGTTCTTGATTAATATATCAAAAAAGTAAAATACAATTACCATAATAAGGGAATTCAATATTTGTGAGAAAAAAATGTTTTAGCTTTAAAAAAGTTGTTAATGCTAGTATTAGTCTTCAGATGATATTCAAGAATTTGCAATACGTTTTAGGATCCAATTGTTCTTTTTCTATTTTAAACGTTATTTTAATAACTATTTTTGTAGTTTATAATAATTTATACGTTGCTTGAAATAGAAGTGTTGTGTGTGTAATTTCCAATAATTAAATTTTCCCCGTTTTTTTCAAGGTTCTTTTATACTAGAAGACGTTTTCTATGCATTTAAAACACAATGTCATTTGAAAATAATGTTCATGTGTCTTAGGCATAACGAACTCGACCCATGAACCATGAAAAATGGCCTAGTCTCAAAATATTATGATTTTGTTATATGTTGTTCTCTGGAATGTCTACTTTTAGGATCTGTTTTCTTTTTTTAATGGCGTCAATATTTTTCTCCAATGACGACTTCAAAGTTGGTGTCATAATTTTGTACAATTGCCCGTCGTAACGTCATGCCTATATATACATGTAAATGTATTATATTTGGTAAGACAAAAACGTTAGCAAGTGGGTCGAGTTCTTTGTTTTGTAATTTATATTTTTTGCAGATAAAAAAGCTAAAAAAAAATAATAAAAATAAAATAATTAAATAAACCGTGATCTGTTTTGAATACGCGCTCCATTTTATAAACAAAAAATACATATCAAATACACGTATTTAGCGTTCGTTATTTTGTCAATTATATTTTATTGATATCATGCTTATTTTTATTAAATATATGCATCTGCTGAAACCTTAAATCACGACCTCCTTCTTCTGGTCTAGGTTTATCATTAGATAACAGTGATTCTTTAATCATTCAAAAATGCATGTGTGCCTTCTTTGTTGCATTAAGCAATATAAGCTATCGTGTTTTTCTTTGACTAAGGTTACTTTAACTTATTTTTCCATTTTATGTGTGAATCAGCGATTTCAAAAACGTCAAAAAGAGTATAGCCATTTTTGACACATAGACAGTAATCCTTTAAATACTGTTGATAACATATCCCTATCATTTGTTTCACGAAATGAGATCGCAATTATTTGTTTCACAAAATGATATTGTTAGATATATTGCTACTACATGAGCTATTTAGCTATTTTGGACTTATATTGGGATCCTTCTAAAAATATGAAAAGCCTAATATGAAATGGGACGAGGGAAGGGTCTAGCCTAAAAAAATATTATTTCTGTTAATATGTTGTAAACATTTAAAAATTCAAAAAATGCTGAGGGCTTTAAATTGTCGAGCAAGAACAACAAATAAATTCAACTTTAACATTGCATGAAAAGAAGTTTGAAGTGTTAATTGCTTTTTAGCTCATCTGAGCTGAAAGCTGAATTAAGCTTTTTTGATCAAAATTTAATTTGTCCGCTTTTTGTCGGCGTTCTCGTTGGTGTAAACGTTCACATTTTCATCAACTTCTCAAGAACCACAAAGCAGAATTGATCCAATCTTAGAACAAAACATCACCGGCTGAGGAGGAGTCAAGGTTGTTTAAATAAAGGGCCAGACCCTTTTAAAGGGAAGATAAATAAGAATTATTGAAAAAAATTTGGCATTTTTCAAAAATCGTCTTCTCAAAAACTATTAAGCCAAAAAGTTGTAACTTGTATGGAAGTATCCTCCGGGAGTATAGATTCAAGTTTGTTCAAATCATGGTCCCTGGGGATAGGGTGGGACCAAACTGGGGGGGGGGGTGTTGATTTTTAAATAAGAATGTGTAAAAACAATCTTTAAAATTTCTTCTCAATTCTTATTTAGCTAGAAAATCATAAACCTGTGTGGAGGCATCCTCAGGTAGTTAAGATTCAGGTTTGTTCAAATAATGCCCCCGGGGTTAGGGTGGGGCCACAATAGGGGAATAATTTTTACATAGGAATATATATTTAGAAAAATCAATAAAAATGTTCTGCTAAAAAAACTATTAGGTCAGAGAAACTCAAATTTGAGTGAAAACATCATCAGATTGTAAATAGAGTGGATTGATGTTTGTTCGAATCATGGGCTCCTGGGTCATGGTGTGCCACAATGGGGGATGAAATTTTACATACGAATATATAGAAAACAATCTTTAAAATCTTCTTCTTAAAAACAATTAGGCCAGGAAATTTCAAATCTAAGTGAAAGCAACCTCAGATAGTTAAAATTCAAGTTTATTTAAATCATAGTCTATATGTATATTTGTAGCAAAAATGATCTAGATTTCATTAAATATCGTTTCATAATTATGCCTCCTTCGAAGAAGGGAGGGCATATTGCTTTGCTGCTGTCTGTCGGTCGGTCGGTCGGTCGGTCCACCAACAGTTTCCGTTCATTTTCTTTGCAAAGGATAAACATATTGAAATGAAATTTGGTATACAGGTTAATCATGATACCGTATAACGGGTAATTTTTACTGCTGTGATTTTTTACGAATTTGTCATAAAATAGTGTTTCTCTTGTGATATGACCAAATCCAAGATTTTCTTTAACCAATCTGCCATTCATCAAAGCTGTTCTGATTGACTTTATGCTTCTGTGAACACTGGATTTGGAAATATTAAACAATGTAGAGAGAATGCGGTTGGAGTCCCCTCCCCGAAGTTTCATCAACAAGATGGCCAGGCTTGTACGAACCGATTTTGCAGGGGTTGATCGGACTTTGGTATCTTCAACATAAGTGAGCAAATCTTGAAATGAAGCTTTGGATATCCTAAGAAGGTCCACATATTCTGTGTCAGTAAGACTATCACTGTTGTCAAAATCCAGTCTTGTTTTTCCGATTCTCAATACTTCAGAACGCAAAAACTTGATTAGCTGAGTAATTGATGTCTTGTTGAAAGTGGTGGTATCTGCTATTGGGTTCAGCTCATTGATGTTTTGCTGAAGATGGTTTGGACAACAGCGAGATCCAGCTGGAATGATAAGCTCTTTAGAAAGAAAGATACGATGCCTTACATTCACTGGAACGACGACTAATTTCGGCCCTGGACGTTTACAAATGCAGCACATAGCGTGTCCTCTTGATGTACATGGAAAAGGCAGTGTAACAGAAGGTGGGCTAAAAGGAGGTGCTGGAAGCACTTCTGGCCTACCTTGATCTTGTGTTTTGGCATGCTTTGTGTGCTCCTTTTGTCTTAGATGGTAGTAGCACATACATCTGCATTTGTTGCATAGATAATCATTGTCACTTTGTGTTCTTCCAGAAAGCTCTGTTATGACGGCCCTACATTTCTTTGGAACACCGTGTCTGTCTTTTTGTTGCACTCTTCTAGGGCAATTAAAGCAGCTGTAAAACTTGTTTGCAGAACTTGACATCTGAAATAATAGGAAAACAATTCAGGTTTTTTTCTTTAAAAAAGTATATACCGGTATGTAAAATACATGATTTGATTAACAATTTTTATCCTTGTGTTATAAGTGAAATTTTAAAATATATGTGTCTGAAGAAATAGAATTTGATATTTTAAAAAATGCAAAGGGCTAAATGTGCATGAGGATCTCTAGGTTTCAGAATTTCATGTGCTAAAACTTCTTGCCAAAATAAAATATCATTTGGACCCCCACCCCCTCCCGCCAGGAAAAAAGTTTTCTGGATCAATGCAGGGGCTGTATACTAACATAATATTGATAAAAAATAAGAGCTGATATAAATGAATGTGCAGTTACAATATATCGATAATTTGATATGGATTTTTTTTAGATGTTAAACCATATTGAAAAAAATATATATGCTACTATAAAAAAAAAAAATTATTATTGCATATTTTATTTTTTTACTGTTGCTAAATGTTGATGATTATTATACATATTTATGATTCGTTTGTTATCCAAATTTCCCTATTCGTACAACATACAGTTTTTGAAGAGATTGACCACATTGATAATGTGTTTGTATTTGAAAGGGGCAATTATTACATTAAGAGTTGTTGCCCTTTAACGCCCGCTTGAAAGGTATTATATGCCAGTTTTGGACTAAAAAAATGTTTAACCTTCTATTTTGAAATAACTATATTAATTCTTGTACACAAATTAATTGAATTTATCTGTTTGATAATTTCCAAATTTCTATTTTTTAAGAAAGGATAAACTTTTTTCTTTAAAAACTATGTACAATTACAATTGTTAAAACATAAAATTCAAAACATATCGGGTGAATGTCTCTCTAAATATAGCAACAATAAAAACCCATATACATGTAGCACGAGTCGGTAGAAACGCGGAGGCTGGTATTTTTATTTTAAAAGCCCTTTTAAATATACGTATGAGTTACCCAATCATTAGATATGATAAAGTACCCGCAACGCTATTTTTTACAATCATATCCTATCGTATCGTGTATCAATTCTATCGTATCGTGCGTGTATACTGTTCTATCGTGCGTTAATTCTATCCTATCGTGCGTGTATACTGTTCTATCGTGCGTTAATCCTATCAAGTTTATCGTTTAATTTCAACAATTCTTCCGTTTATCCTATCGTGCTAATCGTTTCTTGCCTTTTCATAAGCAAGTAAATTGATTACTAAGTTGCAACTCGTTCGGTGCGCCGTATACGAATATTTATCTAACAAGAATTGTAAAATCCTATCCAACATTCCGTCAGGATACTAATTTTTAATTTTTTTGGATCAAAATTAACCAATATTATATGTAAATCATATCTGTTAACATTGAAAATGAAAAACGAAGTTCTTAGGAACAAGGTAACATATTTACCTGTATATCAAATATATCAAATCGTACGCAGAGTGAATACCTGCGTAAACATTAACTTTTATGCAATATAATTTTGTTGCATCATATTTTACAGAAACAAAACTATTTATGATATAATTTATAATTAATTAAAACTCGAGCTGTATTTTGAACCCGTTATTTTTCGTTTGATATTTGATTTCAGGCTGAAATGTTCTCGGCAATCAGCTAGGGTGTGTGGTTAACAAATCGTACGCGGGATGTGTATATGCGTAAATATTTTTTTAACTTGTCTGTAATAATTCGTTTTTAATGCATCATTTTCTTATACAGAAAGAAATGCACTTATGATATATTTTATATTTACTTTATACAAGAGTTGGATTTATATAATTAAACCCGCTATTTTCCGAGTGATTTAATCTCGGGCTGAAATATTTGCGGCGATCGGCTAGGGTGTTCGGTGATGAAAACAATTTTAACAATACAGCAAATTTATTGATCATTAAAGCTCATACTTTTAGTTGAAAAAAATTAACAAGTCATTTTTATACGTTCTATAAATGATGCAGCGATGATTAACAACTCGGCAATTGTTACTAAAAAGAAATTCCACGTAAATCTTTATTTGTACGAGTTCTCTCTCAAATTCTGACATTATCAGTTTGTTGGTAAATATCGTTTAAAGCGATCATACGTTTATCATGAACATCGTTTATCCTTTCCTATCGTGTATCAATCCTATCATATCGTGCGTGTATACTGTTCTATCGTGCGTTAATCCTATCCTTTCGTGCGTGTATACTGTTCTATCGTGCGTTAATGCTATCCTATCATGCGTGAATCCTATCCTATCGTTTATCTTGTAAAAAATAACGTTGCAGTTACTGTACAATATAAATTAAATTCATATATGTAACGTGACAGAACTGCCTATTAAACGTTCAATACTTGTGTCGATATTTTACGCTTTAATCTGTTTATGAACGGGACCAATAATGAAAGAACGTTATAAAACACTCACCTTTACGATGTTTTTATTCTGAAGTCTGTCAATCTTGAAAGTTACAATCGCTCTACATATTTTCGTGACGTTTACTCTCAAAAGTTGCGAACAGACGAATTTTCACGTGCCGATCATTTTATTTGATTTGATTTTTTTCAACATGAGCACACTCGTTACTGCAAAATATTTTCATTGAAATTGGTTTCTGAGACATTGAAGTTTGTGTTACTTATTTAATTTTTTGCAGTAACGGCTGTGCTGTATCTGCAAATGAAGTTTAATTATGCTATTTTTGGTTGTTTTTCCGGAAAATCTCAAATTACGGAAAGGTTTTGAATTTAGTTTGACAACATCAACATCCGGTTGAAAAAAAGTGTTACGCATGCGAAAAGGGTATGTGCTGTAGACTGATATTTACCACCGAGATTTGTCCAAAAACCCCGTTCATAATTTTCATATTTGGTAGGCCAAAAACGTTAGCAAGTGGGTCGAGTTCTTTGTTTTGTAATTTATATTTTTTGCAGATAAAAAAGCTAAAAAAAGTAACAAAAATTAAAAAATTTAAATAAACCGTGGTCTGTTTTGAATACGAGCTCCGTTTTATAAACAAAAAATATATATCAAATACACGTATTTAGCGTTCGTTATTTTGTCAATTATATTTTATTGATATCATGCTTATTTTTATTAAATAGATGCATCTGCTGAAACCTTTACATCACGACCTCCTTCATCTGGTCTGGGTTTGTCATTAGGTAACAGTGATTTTTTAATCATTCAAAAATGCATGTGTGCCTTCTTTGTTGCATTAAGCAATATAAGCTATCGTGTTTTTCTTTGACTAAGGTTACTTTTAACTTATTTTCCATTTTATGTGTGAATCAGCGATTTCAAAAACATCAAAAAGAATATAGCCATTTTTGACACATAGACAGTAATCCTTTAAATACTGTTGATAACATATCCCTATCATTTGTTTCACGAAATGAGATCGCAATTATTTGTTTCACAAAATGATATTGTTAGATATATTGCTACTACATGAGCTATTTTGGACTTATATTGGGATCCTTCTAAAAATATGAACAAGCCTAATATGAAAATGGGACGAGGGAAGGGTCTAGCCTAAAAAAAATATTATTTCTGTTAAAATGTTGTAAACATTTAAAAATTCAAAAAATGCCGAGGGCTTTAAATTGTAGAGCAAGAACAAAAAATAAATTCAACTTTAACATTGCATGAAAAGGAGTTTGAAGTGTTAATTGCTTTTTAGCTCATCTGAGCTGAAAGCTGATTTGAGCTTTTTTGATCAAAATTTAATTTGTCCGCTTTTTGTTGGCGTTCTCGTTGGTGTAAACGTTCACATTTTCATCAACTTCTCAAGAACCACAAAGCAGAATTGAACCAATCTTAGATCAAGCATCACCGGCAAAGGAGGAGTCAAGGTTGTTCAAATAAAGGGCCAGACCCTTTTAGAGGGAAGATAAATAAGAATTATTGAAAAAAAAATTGGTATTTTTCAAAAATCGTCTCAAAAACTATTAGGCCAAAAAGCTGTAATCTGTATGGAAGTATTCTCAGAGAGTATAGATTCAACACAGGATGAATGACCATCTTGAAGTCCTCCTTAAAGATAGCTTAAAGGTGTTTAAAGGTAGCTTAAAGACGATCTTTAAGCCCCCTTTAAGCTACCTTTAAGCTATAAGTATTGCTTAAAGGTGGCTTAAAGAAAGCGTAAAGGTGGCTTAAAGGCAGCTTAAAGACTATCTTTAAGCCACCTTTAAGGACAACTTATAGGTCCTTAATGTCCAAACTTCTTTAAGCCACCTTTAAGCCACCTTTAAGCTACCTTTAAGCCACCTTTAAGCCATTAAAAAAAATTAAATTCAATATTGTGCTTAATTTCCAACAAAATGTATTAACTTTATGAAAGAAAAGGTATTAAAACGGTTTTTGTTCTAGAAAGAAAAATGAAAAAAAAAAACACAAAAAAAACCGTTCACGGCGAGAATTGAACCCGGGACCCTTAGCTTACTAGCATCACCACACATCCTCTGCGCCACGGCAACTTACATATATATGAGCGTTTTTATATCCTATATATCAGTGGATATTTAATCACTGTATTGAATGTGTTTACTTGAAAAGATTTTGACAAACCATTCAGTTTGTAACAATCAATTATATCTAATTTATAAATTACATGCATGCATGTATTTAGAATGAAATACGGAACTTGGTCTTCAGTGAACAAAAATATATTATACCTAAATGGAAACCGTTAGGTTCACTATAGTAGGCTTTCTTAGTTAATAAATTTAAACCGAGTAGATATACGTTCATCTAATTTATAGCTATAAAAATGTAAGAAAGAAAATGAAATCATTTCTTTTATTAAATGCATTGATACTATTAGGGTATTTGTTCAATTTCCCGCAATTTCCCGGTTTTCATGATCGCGGCGCCGTTCCAATATGTTTAAATATTTACATGTAATTGTATGTACATGTACATGATTTTTAAACTATGAATTCTATAACAAACAAAATTACCAATTACCGGTGACGTATTTACTGCATGTGGCAATTGCAAATGACTTGTACATACAATTGTATGATGTGCCAGGCCGGGTATATTTGACATATTTACCCTTATACATATATTTAAATAATCAACCCCTATTTATGATCACCGGTACATTAAATAATTAGCCTCAAGATTTTACTCTTACATACATGTATCGTTAATTTGTAGACGTAACATCTTTGAAACCCAGAACTAGGAAATAATACTTTGAAAATGAATTACAAATGTAAATTAACTTTTATTCACTAGACTTATCGTATACTCGTACATACTAAGATTCAACGCCTTTAGAAACCCTGACGTGCACCTGGGCACACGACACACCTGTTGTGTATATCTTGTATATTCTGTGTTAGTTCCAGGGGTTTTCTTAAGTTGGACAAACAATAGACTTTAATTAGATATACACAAACATGCACCTGGGCACACGACACAACTGCTGTGTATATCTTGTATATTCTGTGTTAGTTCCAGGGGTTTTCTTAAGTTGGACAAACAATAGACTCTAATTAGATATACACAAACGAACAAAACTATGTCTAGACAAACAAAGCAGTAATATCCTGCCCGATATAACAAAGGCAGTTGAGAGTCTTTTCATCTTTAACATGTATCTAGCAGTTAGAAATAATGAAAATTGGAAAAAAATACAAACCTTAAATCGATTAACAAATTAAATCATGCATTTTTGGTTCATTATCTTTATTTTGTTTAATAACCGGATGAACTGAGAGAGAGAGAGAGAGAGAGAGAGAGAGAGAGAGAGAGAGAGATTTTTTTCACCGATTAATTTATAATAGGAAACAAACATACTTTAATTAGTTTTATGCACATATTAAGATACAGAGACTGCGCTCATACCTACAATAATTTTGAAACCCCCAAAAAATTATAAAGAATTTTATAACGGCAATCTGTGTCCATCAGAGCGGTGCTGATGATAGCGATCTGTGTTTAATGGAGCGACGATTAAAACCGCCTGGAACACCCCCCCCCCCCTTCCTTGGAAATTATATTATCACTCGGATGACCCCCTCCCATCTCTATAAAAGAGCTTTTGCATTTAATATATGTTTTTATTGTTCAGCTTGATCAATTTTGACTTAAAGGCCACTTAAAGACAGTGTAAAGGCAGTGTAAAGAGAGCGTAAATGCCACTTAAAGATGCTTAAAGGCGGCTTAAAGGTGGCTTAAAGGTAGCTTAAAGAAGTTTGGACATTAAGGACCTATAAGCACTTGCTTAAAGGTGACTTAAAGGCGGCTTAAAGGTTGTATAGCCTTTAAGCTCCTTTAAGTCACCTTTAAGCCACCTTTAAGGACTTGCTTAAAGATGGTTTTTCGCCCTGTGCAAGTTTTTTAAATCATGGTCCCTGGGGACAGGGTGGGACAAAACTGGGGTGGGGGGGGGGTGTTGATTTTCAAATAAGAATGTGTAGAAACAATCTTAAAAATTTCTTCTCAATAACTATTTGGCCAGAAAATCATAAACCTGTGTGGAGGCATCCTCAGGTAGTTAAGATTCAGGTTTGTTCAAATAATGCCCCCGGGGTTAGGGTGGGGCCACAATAGGGGAATAATTTTTACATAGGATTATATATTTAGAAAAATCAATAAAAATGTTCTGCTAAAAAAACTATTAGGTCAGAGAAACTCAAATTTGAGTGAAAACATCATCAGATTGTAAATAGAGTAGATCGATGTTTGTTCGAATCATGGTCTCCTGGGTCATGGTGTGCCACAATGGGGAATGAATTTTTACTTACGAATATATAGAAAACAATCTTTAAAATCTTCTTCTTAAAAACAATTAGGCCAGGAAATTTCAAATCTAAGTGAAAGCAACCTCAGATAGTGAAGATTCAAGTTTATTTAAATCAAAGTCTATATGTATATTTGTAGAAAAAATGATCTAGATTTCATTAAATATCGTTTCATAATTATGCCTCCCTTCGAAGAAGGGAGGGCATATTGCTTTGCTGCTGTGGGTCGGTCGGTCGGGCGGTCGGTCGGTCCACCAACAGTTTCCGTTCATTTTCTTTGCAAAGGATAAACATATTGAAATGAAATTTGGTATACAGGTTAATCATGATACCGTATAACAGGTAATTTTTACTGCTGTGATTTTTTACGAATTTGTCATAAAAGAGTGTGATTTGAATTTTTACGCGTAATTTTTTTACGAATTGGACCTGTCCGTAAAAATTAATATCATCTGTCGTAAAAGGGGGGAAGATTTCACCGTGACTTTGTTACAGTTAACACACATGCAAATCAGAAAATCGTTTTTCTGCTAACGATTCTTTATATTTATGATTGTGTTTATACATTTACCTTTATTTCATAAGTGATATACACTTTACTTAGTCCTATTTATCTTCATCATTGATGTACACCATGTGCTCGTCTCAGTTCGATTTACCGGGAAAAAAAGAAAGACAACTCCATTTCAAAAAAAAAAAAATTCTCTCTCTTTTTCTTTCTCTCCCAACCAAAAAAGACATGTAGCTACTAACGTGGCATTATGCGTAGTTTTAAAAAATACTCAAGACTGAATAGAAAGATCTGAACTGTTATCACCACGTGACCAAAAACGCTCAAATATACCTACATGTACAGCCGTCAGGGACTGAGCTGAAGGTCATGACCAATACTCTCATACGTACGATGTAGACAATTTACGTGCAGTGTTTTTTTTACTTCTGTGAACATTTACGGGTTTAATTTTTACGGTTTTATAAAACTCGTAAAAATTAGTAAAAATTAGCAGCACGTAAAAAATATCCATTATACGGTAATATCTAGATCAAGTTCGATATTGGGTACGATCAGGCAATTTTCGACAGAGTTATGGCCCTTGGACTTAGAAAAATTCGAGTTATTTGCAGTTTCCGCTCATTTTCTTCGCATAGGATAAACACATATTGAAATGTAATTTATTATATACAAGTTTATCTTGATAATATCTAGATCAAGTTCGATATTGGGTTCGATCGAGCAATTTTCGACAGAGTTATGGCCCTTGGAATTAGAAAAATTCGAGTTATTTGCAGTTTCCGCTCATTTTCTTTGCAGAGGGTGCACATATTAATATGAAAGTTTGTATGCAGGTTTATCTAAATAATATCTAGGTCAGGTTTGATTTTGGGTATGATAGAGCAATTTCCGAAAGAGTTATGACCCCTTGGACTTAGATAAATTCCAAATATATGCAGTTTACGTTCAATTTCTTTGTGGATGTTTCCAAGGGAGGTGGGCACAAGTGTTTCACAAACATCTCTTGTTAATTTGTAGGATCTAGAGGAAAAGGATTTTTAGTTTTATTCATGAAACATTACAAGTCTACAACAAAGAATGTTTACGTTACATCAGAAAAAGAAGTTCAGATTAATATTACAACTTCCTCTCGTCTGGATCCATCATTAAAAATGCAGATTGACATGAATTTGAATATTCCTTCGAGTCATCATTTCATATTTCCGAAGGAAATTGAACTGAAGTACTTTGAAAAGGAATTTAAGTCAGTGTTGATAGAAACTTCCGATGACGTGTTTGTTGTTAGCTTAGATGGCCGCGATGCCTCTGCTGATGGAACAACAAACATACCAATACATAAACTATCTACACGATACGTAGTGATAACAGCACAGCCATTATCTCTAAAAAGCCAGCTGGCAGTGGCAGCACTGGAAAACAACACAAGAATTTCAGTAAGATTTCGAATGAAACAGAATACGTCAATAAAAATAGAAGGTAGCACATACTACAACGGTGACGCATTTATCTTTTCTCTTGATCGTTTTGAAACATATCAAATTGCGCATAGTACTGATTTAACTGGAACTTTCATCGAATCTTCGAATCCAATTGCAGCTTTCTCGGGAAACGATTGCACCGAATTTAATGGTGGGGGGTACTGTGATCATCTTTTGGAGCAATTACCTCCAACTGACACAATAGACAAAACTTATATAGTGCCTCCTAATTCGGATGGAAGGGACACTATAATACGCATTACAGCAACACATATGTCAGACGTATATTATATGATCGGGAATGTTATTCAAACAAGATTATTAGAGAGATACGATTTTTTCGACATCCGAATCTCAAGCAACCAATCGTGCTATATTAAGTCCACAGAACCCATCTTAGTAACCGGATTTGGCTTGCACTCAAATTCCTCAACGCTGGGTGATCCATCAATGACAATCGTACCGGGGATAAACCAATACCTGAACTACTACAAAATACCCATACCGACAGGCTATGTTCATAATGTTGTATCAATTATGATGAGAGAGTCCTCTAAAGCTTTCATCCGCATCAATGATGAACTACTTAATGCAGTAGAAAGCGTTTTTGAAGACAGCTTGTTAATTGGTAATATTTCATACAGTGTTGTTTCAATTCTAGTAGCACAGGGAGAGTTTAAAGCATTTACGTTGGACGGAGAACGTTTTGGAGTTATGGTGTCTGGAATTAGAAAAAACGAAGCGTACGGATTTTCCGGAAACTCTTTACTACCATAAGGAAACGTACTTATTATTTTTGTGCTTTAAGTAATGATGAATACCTGATGAACGTCATCTATTAAAATTATTAGCTAGGGAAAAGTTGCTGCTGTCAGTTGAAAGTCGCCCCAATTTGTTGCTGTGTAACACTAAAATATTGTAAAATACTTTAAATATATGATTTATCGATTCAACGTATCGCCAAAGTAGTACTAAAATATGATTATAAATGTTTAAGGATAACATTAATTTGAATAGAGAAGGTTTCTAGTTTTTATATTATACGTTTTTTAAACTAAAAAACAATCAGGATTAACATAAAATATTTTACAGTAGCAGACTGGTAACGATATAATATATGAATGTTTCGCTTGAAATTCTCAAATGAATATTTTTTAATGTTTTATGTATAGTTTTAAAAATGTGATTTTTCCTATTATTTTGTTATACCGCATCATCCCCCCCAACCAACCAAAAAAAACCAAACAAACAAACAAAGAAAAACAAACAAACAAACAAACAAAAAGACCAAAAAAAAAAAAAATATATAAAAAACAAAAACAAAAAAACAAAAGCATAAAAAAATAAAATACAAAAAAACAAAACAAAGAAAAAAACAACAAAAAAACAAAAACAAAAAAGCCTAAATCTAATTATTATTTTACCGGGAGAAAAGGTATTTGTAATCAATTATCTCATTAATAATTTTTAGCTTAACATTTTAATGTGCATGTAGTGTCTATGTATACTTGAATGTAGCTTTCGGTATGAAATTAATGTAGTGAATTATTTTGATTGTTTTCGGAAGGTCTTACTTTTCCAAAACCCCATAGCAACGACCATTGTTTGAAGCTGAACACTGCACGTAAACAGGCATTGTTCGCCATATTTCTCTTCCATCACCGCTATCCCTACATCCTCTATATAAGCAGCAACACTCTTAAAGAGACAGTACAGCTGAAAACACATGTGTGAATAACTTCAGATTTGCCCATTGTTTCGTTAGGAAATAAGATATGACGTTGATTTTTACAACTGAAATAGATAAAAATCCCTTTCACGTACGTAATTAATGTAATTATGAGCTTCTGGCAATTTGAGAGTCGTACAAACCAGAGTAATCTTATATCGTTTATTTGTACCACGTGGGTTTTGATTGACAGTAATTGACACGTGCTGAGACTACAAGATATTCGCCTGACTACAATCATCGTGGTATACGAGGTAAAAAGGACTCTAAAAACGGGACACATAATCACGTTCTCGATAATCTACTAATGGTTTTCCAATTTCGGTTCATTTTAAAATGAACAGACATAAATGAGTCAAAAAACCCTCAAAGGGCCTCACTTACAAAAATAAATTTAGGTTGTTGACAACTCCTATGATAAGCATGCAAAACACATACTTACAAAATAATAATTGTGGTTATTTTAAAAACTTTGAACAACTATTAACTGGGAGAAGTAGAACAGATATATTTCTATCAACAATCATGTACAGGAGAATCTTAGCGAGCCCTGTATGTGTTCTGTTTACAGTAAATACGCATGCGTGATAGTATAGAAGGCTGACCCCGTAACGCGTTGCAATGTATTTTTGTGATAGGTTATACGTAATTATTAATTTTAATGAAATAATTAGATTCATTCAATGGAAAACTTTGTAATTTTCTGAAAGTTTATACATTCATGACTAGTACAAAAATACCGAACCCGATCGGAAATTGTTTTTCAAGTCGGTTCTTTGATAAGATGCGCCGTACTGTCTCTTTAACATGTTAAACTATTTTGCAATAGAGGTCTTACCTCTGTGAACGTACATCTTCCATCTCCGTTTTACTCGGTCGCGATAAAATCATGAAGTTTTACGCACTTTTTTTAAACCAGGAGAACATTAACATTAAACCAACTGTTCAATATATGATTTACACACAGAATATGTACATAAAACAAGAATTAAATACATTAAATCCAAAGACCAAGAAAAGTACAATACACGTCGGCCACGAGTTCCAAATGTGCAATCGGTATGACGTAAACGAAGGGTTTATATACCAGGTTTCTGTGTGACGGTGCTAATTTACGAGCAGTGTTCAGCTTAAAACAAAGCAAAAATGATTGCGTAAACATAACATCCCTTCCTTTAAACTATTTATAAAAAAAAAATTCCTTAGAATCATTCCATAATGTCTCAAACTTAAAACGTTTTCCTTCTTTTCAATTTTAAACAATTGCAATTGCAACCTTTCACAATGTCTGATTTATTGCACAGCCACAATACTTTGTAAATAATCCTAATAATAACAATATTATCATTTTAAATCAAATTTTATTTTTTATTACATTTCAATGTTTTGAAAATATGCATACTTCCACCTATAGTTTTGCCTTTACATCGAAAACTGACATTTTTTAACATTTAAATATATTTGTGTAAGACCAATTTGTAGCTATTACTTATATTTAGCCTAACAATTATATACATATTTACCCTCTGTTAACATTTCAATACAGTCAATGTTGTTTTGCCATTTTACCTCTCAATGTGTAAAGAAAATTATTGATATCCGTTGCCACTGAATTTGAATTTCGATATTTTTATATAACTGATTATAAATTCTACATTTTGCATAAATTCGTCTAATGCATGCCTTAGAGAAAAATTCAAATGGGAACAAATGAAAACAGGGAAAAACAAATGACAAGAGACGACATACTGTGGAATCATTTAAATCCATGGGGGACAAATTCCGTGGATTGTAGGGTTTTACTTATTCGTGGGGATGTTATTTCGTGGATGCGTCGGTTTTCAGTTTTAGTAAGAAACCTAACTCTTTCAAAATTTGTTTTAGTCGACTATGTTAATTCATGAGGAAGGGATATCCACGAATACAACGAAAATTGAGCCACCATGAGTTCTACATGTAATGATTCCACAGTATATTAAAATCCAACAGCTAGTTATTTGTCATCTTAAGATCCAGGTGATCGAAAAAGAAATTGCTTAGTTTCTTGGTTTTATTTTGAGAAAAAAAAAACAAACAACGTTGATATTTTCATTGTTGTACACATATTTCGTATATCTTTTTTGTATAGCAAGAATTGTCATAGTATTTTTTTTTATCAAACAACGTTAACAGAGTGCAGTTTACTTTTCCTGGAGGTTTTATAAAAAAATAACTGCATTTATATGATTTATTCTATATATAAAAAAAAAATTGTTTATCGGTAATTCAATTTTAATTTAAAGGATATAGGGCAGAAACTACCTATAATGTTAGAGGAAGAACTTATTGTGGCTCTTGCTAGCTCTTTAAAAAAAAGGAATTGACAGTTTTAGGCTTACATCTGACATAAATAATCAATTCTGTTGTTCTAAGAATGAACAGTATCATGCAACTTTGAACAACACTGATGACTATATTTCTTTTAAAATTTAGCAATAAAAATTATCTTGCAAATTCATGTTTCTTTTGCTTACTTAATTGGCAGTATCCAGTTTGTTCCAGGGCTTGCAAAAGTCCATAGTCATTCATCTTTCTAATGAAACACCAATATTTCATTTTCTGTTGGGGAGGGGGTGTTTTATTACTCTAATAGACCTGAACGTTGTTAAAAAAGTACTAAAAATACTGAAATGTTTTAAGTGGTTTTATGAATATGGAAGTTAAGAATGATGAGCCAAATTTAAAATTTTATTGAAAATTGATAAACCCTTTTTAAAGACTGATTAGCACAAAAACTATAACCTTTCTTCAAGTGTGTTGAGAAGGCCGAAGGACATTGTTATCTTTTGACGTGAATTAAACATAATATTCTAATATATGTGCAATAGATGGAGACTAGAGATCTGAAACAAGAGGCCAACAGGTCTTAACGGTCTCCTGAGTACCATAGCCCATATACAAACCTATCGAGGAGTGTCACATATGCATTTTCTGTACATTCCTTATGAAATGCGATGAGTTAATATCTGCGTAAAATCGACAGAAGTACATCTCGCGAATTTTAACATATTATTTTTCCAATACAAGTTAAAAAGATGGACTTATGAAAACAATTTGGCAATCGCGATTTTTTCTTCTTGCAGTTTAATGAGATACTGTTGAATCGCGTAAATTAAGGAATCTACAGTTATCAAGTTTCATTCAGGAAAATATAAACAAAATTATGGTAATAGTATGACCCCTCCCCATCTAAAGTCTTGCAAACAAGACTATGGAACCTATACTTTTGGTGAAAAACATTGAAATAACGATATACTTCATGACCTGACATTAAAAGCGACAATGGTCACGGGACTGTTGGATGCATGATCAACATTACAATTAAAAAAAAAACTTCCCAAAACATAAACAGTGATATCAATGAAACCCAAAACTTTTATTGAAAAAAAGATAGCTACCAGTAGCTGCTATCAAAAATGGCACATTGATATCCATCATTTTTAAAATGGCAGAAAACACTGCTTTATATTTTGAAGGCAAGACATTTTAAAGTGGTAGTGTGCTATATGTATCTCACGACTCTTTTGTAACCTACCAAATTCCACGTAAGGCGGATTTAACTGGAACAATCATTTAGTCATTGGATCCAATCGGAAACTTTTTAATGAAACGACTTCATTACATTTAGTATTGTAATCACTTCATTAACACAAATACCACCAACAGACGCTGATGCATTCCTAATTCCGTTTATATGAAACACTAATTCGCATCACAGCGATAGACAATTCAGAAATATATTACCTAATTGGAACTGTCAATAAAACTATCTCGTTTGACACATCTAATTTTTTCGACACCCTAATTTCTAGCCACAGAGCATGTTTATTAAATCCACAGGACCCGTCCTGGTAAAAGGACTATGTTTGGCTTCTAATATATCAAACTTAGGCGATCCAACAATGATAATTATTCAAGGAATCAAGCAATATCTGAACAACTACATAATAGTAATACCCAATGAATATGTTGATAGATTTATTTTAATGATAAAAGTATCATCTTAAGATTTCAACTGCACACTAGTTTGTTACAAACAGCATGCAATATTGTTTTTGAAGAAAATGTGTCAGTTGGTAGTATCACTTATAGTGTGAAATCAAATACGAGTACCAGAGAGGCAGCTTACAGCATTTACATTAACTGGAGAAGTGTGTGGGATCATTTTTGGAAGAGTAAAACAATATGAAGCGTATGGAATTTTCGGACACATATTGCTTCCTTGCTAAACATACGCGTAGTGCCCATTCTTTTTTATTTCATATACGCTTTGATATATTCATAAATAAACATATATGCTTCATTAGTTAAATGTGGTAATATTCGCTAAGCATATTCGATTAAGCAGTGGGCAGTGACTTGCATCTCTGCATATATAAATTTACGATACAATTTATTGTTGCTCTCAGGCACAAACTTGACTTTTTATGATCTGTCTCCTTTCTTTTGATATTTATGTACATACATGTAACTTATTTTACTTTGTACATGTTTTTTATTGTGCCTTTTGTTCATTGTCATTTATTGCTCCATTCAATAAATGACCATTTTTATTCCCTATAGAGGAGTTATGTTATATATCGATGGTGGTGGTAAGGCAAGTAGAAATAAATTTACATTAACTGCGTTTATACTCTATTCTTATAGGAATTTTCACTGTTTTAATGCAATTGTAATGATACGTAATTTATCCGTCCGGGTTTTGAATTTTACGTTGCCTTGTTCTGTTTGTTGTGTACATCCGGGAAGACCCCCGCAATTGTTTAGAGGCATAATTGCCATCTCTGTGCTGTATACAGGCCGAAAGAGTAAGTTTTTTCTTATGCCAAATTTTTGTCAATCACTATCTAAATATTGTATATACAAAGTGTCATTCTTTGTCAATCCTTTATTTTTGCATAATTGTTGTAAATCATATAAAAGTGCACAAACGCACATGCAGTTGACATCATGTAAAATCTGGATAGGATATTTTATGAAACATTATTTTGGTAACAATTTTGATTATATCAAGTCAAAAGGTCAAGCGATATAAGTACAGTATAAATGTTAAATGTAATATGTTGAAAGGTCATAAAACTCCTTTTTCGTGTATTTTCATAATTTGGCATAATGTATATCATGGATTGGCCATTGTATAATTTGTGAACTGTTTATGAATTGTCTGTTTTATGTAATTATTTGTAAGACGGCTTATTTTCTTTTTGTAGCCTCTTACCCTCATGACAGAGGAGGCCAATAAACCTCTTTAACAAAGAATTGTTGAAGATTGTTTGTGTACAGCAATATAGATTAATCTGTCAGTGAATCCTTCTACAACTCTTGCTTTAATTTTGGTTTGTTAATTTGCTCTTTACCCTTATTCATCAGTATGGCTTTATTTATTATAAAAGTGTATTTAGGGTACCATAAAGATTAAAATTTTATTTTGCTTATAGTAAGGATACGAAGTATCTGTAGGTGATTATTATAAATTCCTTTTTATACGAAAGTGCTTAGTTCTGCGATTCACCTGTGTTTGTATGCATTCGCGAGAATAACTTTATTTGATGCTTTTATGTGGTTGACAAATTCTTAAAAAATTCAAGTAATAAAAGTTTGGTTTTCAGATTTTGAAAGCAACGTAAAGGTCATATTTGAAAGGTTATGCTTCAAAAATACCGAAGATCAGTGTAGTCAGTCACTCGACAGATGATTTAAACCCAACATCTCTCGAGCGATTGATACACATCACAAACAAAAAGGAAATTCCGTTTATTACGGTAACAAATGCATGATCCAGTACAAAGATGAGAAAATAAAAAATGAATAAAATTGTTCCACAATATATATATATATATATATATATATATATATATATATATATATATATATATATATAATTTGTTGATTATTACACTCATTTGATTGTTTTTAATTCGAAAAAAAAAATGAAAAAACACTCGTAAAAAAATATGCCTACGATATGCTCTTTTAAGATTTGTTAGCTTTCATATGTTTGCATAAAAATTGTTATCATCATGGATTTGGTTTCTCCCGTATAAAAATCAACATTGTTCTGCTCATACAACGGGCTAATGTGTAAACTCGTCACTTTGTTCTATTTACTTGGTAGATGTCTCGACCACATCTTTCTGGATAATCGAGTCGTAGATCCTTATGTCGCTGTGAAAGAAAATTGCCGATAGATGACACTCCATAGACGTAATCTTGTAGGAATTAATTGTAGGAATTATCTCATGTTGTAGGCCAGTATTGTTAATTGTCATCTTTGGCCAGCCCACTTCGAATAAGAAATGCAGAGATATTCTTGATAAATCTAAACACTAACACAAAAGCAGGTTTAAAGAGGCCTTAAAATCAATAATTATCATTAAAAAGCGGTTTTCTGCGTTAATATTTATAAAAGTCTAAATTAGTTCAAGGTAAAGGAATCTACGCATGTAAGCCTAAAAGACGTCAACCGACTGGAGGTAATCCTACGAAATTGCCTCCAGTGAAAACCATCTACATTTATTACTCATATCGTATATCTGTAAATTTCCATATCAATTGTGTGCTTATGTCTAGGTATTTTGTCCACAAAAAGGCATGTAAAGTACAAGGCTACCCCTTTATAAAGTGTACTCTCATAAAGTATAGATACTCTCACAAAATCTTAAGTTCTTTTTCAAACCGGTAATTGAATCATGAATGTGTTTTTTTTTTAAATACTGAAAATCAAAATACAGACTGGCTTTTATTAAGTCGTTACATGGATTAAAGGGGTTTGTACTCATATTTAAAGTGCACTTTTGTTGCCACAGTTTGAAAAGAGTGATAAAATGAAGGTTTAAAAGAAGCGAAGTAATTTTACATCCTAATTTGTTGAGTTAAAGTTCCATGACGCGAATTGTTTTCTTTATTACATCGTTTGATCTTTAGCACTGTGTCAAAGATTTCTACCTTCTTTCACTCTAATTTGTATATGAAATGTATACACATATTATGTTAAATTACTCCTTAGATTGCACTTGTTTCGCTAGTGAACAACGAAGTCTTGGTTATGCAGCATTTCAAACCTGACAAGTTACTTAGGACAAGTCATTGTTTTATGGAAAATTAAGAAGAAGAAAAAAGTATTTACTTGTTTGCTTTCTGTAAGGTCTTTGGTAAAAGAAATAAGTTCAGAATTTAAATTTATTAATGTAAGAGTAATTATCTTTTTCTTTTTTTGTTGTTATTAAGAGTAGTTTTGTGATACCACTCCATATGTCACATCAAATACAAAAGAGGAGTAAAGGAATCAGCATTGAAATTTCATAAAATGTGATTAAATGAGCATAACATACAGAACGAAAACGAAGACAAAGATTATTTAAGTACTACATTTTGCTCACTATAATTTATGTGTTTGTTAATTAAATTTGTTAGATTCCTTTAATTTGGAAATAAACACGCAAAATTTAAACACTTGACAAAGGCGAGTAGAGTTCGCATGCGCAATTCTTAACGATTTTTTTTCATGCAGCAGTAGATGCAGTGTTAAAACTTTCTTTTAATTTCTTTTAAATTTTTTATTTCTTCTTCCTTTATTTATTTATTTAATATCTATTATTATTTCTTTTACAAAGTTAACATTCATGTAACAATTATGATTATTAGTTTAAAAAAAATTAATTCATGAATTTGATAGGAAAGAAACCCGAACGGTGCTTACGCGTCATCTATTTGCAGTAATTTATACTCTGCATAAACCTAAAGAAAAAAGTACAATTAGCTCAATTTTCCGAAGCGCCGATGAATTTTAAAACTAAGAATTTGTTGACATAGCAGTAAGAGAATCATTCTATGTATTAGTATTGTGATAGTGTTAATTCATATTAATAAAAAAAAAACAAAATATGCCATGATATGTCAATTCGTGCCGAAAACCATGGACGAAACCATGAGAAAAACTTTTTTTCATTTTTTTAATTTTTATATCAAGTCAAATAAACTTGAAGGAAAACGAAATCGCAATGGTAAAATTTTAGAATCGTATGCGGTAAACGTGAAACTATAGAGGGTTTTCAACAAATTGCCATACTGTCCAAAAATAAAAAAAAAAATAGATGCTGTCATTAGACAGTAATACCCGCACCATGTGTTTGCCCCTAAATAACACTGTTTTGTACCAGTTTAATTAAAAATGAAGGCTACATGCAAACTCCGGTAATACATTCAAAAATTATAATTTTCATAACTGAAGGATGAGATCCCTGCCCATATGATAATACACATCGTGACATGAGCAGCACTTTATGTGCAATTTGGGGTAGACCTGTTTGCAGTGAATTTTCAGTTAATCAATAATCTTAACATTTTATGTCATAGGAAGTATAATGGTCTATATAATTATTACAAACAAAATTAAAAATAAAATTATGCCCCCTCCCCGTGGCGTTTGCCGGTTTTAGATTTGCTTCTGTGTGCCTACATGAACATCATCGTGTGCACAGATTTAGAGAAGGGGTGGGAGTGAGGGGTCCAGACCCCCCCCCCCCCCCCCCGCATGAAAATTCGTAAATTACCAAAAATACACCTTGGACCCAAATGCTCTTACAGACATGTAAACGCTCTAACCCATTGCGCTTCAATGTTAGGTAACATTATTTGGGGGGTAAATATTTAATCAATATTCAACATACTATATTGTTTATCTCAATAGGAAGTATACATGTACATCACAATATGCAGGTGTCCTGCACCACCTTAAAGCTGTTATTTACCTAATAAAATAGTGCAAGTGGATTTGAAGAATAGGTCATAAAAATACATGCATGTTACAAATGACTGATCTTTGTCTGAAGTTACGTACACAACACAGGTTTGCATGTCTCATTAGCGGGTACTAGTTTTACCCAGATGGGTTCACGTGTATACATACATGGGTGTTTCTAAAACGCGGAACGGAAAACGGAACGGAAGGAAAACGGAAAATCTTATCTAATGTCATTTACCTTATAGATTTGTTAAGTATGCTAAAACGATATACTTTATGTACCTTTTTAATTTTTTTTGAAAGATTAACAATATTAGATTATTTATTCAAGAATATCTATTTCCTCAAAATTAACAGTACATGCATTGACCACTATATTCTGTCCCAAAATATCCTTGATTCACTTTTTGCTGTATATTTATAAATACCTCAGGGTTCAAGCGATTCTCTTTTGGAAGCATTAAACATTCTCATTATTCTTTCTTTAAAACGTCCTCTCTAGCTTATCAGCTGGTATAAATACACGGCTAAAAATAAAGAAGTCTACGGGGTTTTGCATTTTAAAAGACTCGGATGATAGTGTTGAAAAATTGTGCAAGGTCTTCTGAGTGACTTCCTAATGGAGAAAAGATGTCAACATTTTCCATTATCAATCGTCCAAATGTGCTGCATGAATATTTTGGGATCGACAGACTATAGTCCCAATATATAATCGGAAAATCAAACCAGGCAACGTCTAGAGCTCTCTATTCGGATCATATGTATATAGCTGCTGGAATAAACAACTGCATGCTTTGTAATGCAAACGTAAACAAAATTGCATTGCTAAAAATACTAGTTTCACAAATTACTAGTTTCACAAATTACCGGGTATTTTAATGTTTACTGTATTTTAATTTTTTAATGTCGTCAGTCCTACAGTTTTTTTCTTCCATCTGAATGATACTGTATCGTCTGTATGATAAAAGATCGTCTAGAACACCGAAAATTCAATTTTGATGTAAGTATATACATGTACATCATATTTGAAAATAATATAAAAATACTCAAAACACGCAAAAAACGCTTTCACTAACTGCGTACGTTACGCTAATATGCCAGCAATACCATATAAGAGAAATAAGTAAAAAGTTATAGCTAATTTGCTCCTTTAATCATGTTAATGTTTCACAATTCGTATAGTACATTTGATTTTTCCGTTTCGTAGTCAACTAAAGTGAATGAATACAATGCTATAATTGATAGACATTCATATGAATATTAATAAGATAGCAACATGTTGAAAATCATTCATTAGATATAAATAAAAGATACAAAGTAAATCGTTTCTGGCCAGTCTATACCCTTTTTAAGCGATAAACGTGACGATATTTTCCATTCCGTTCCGTTTTCCGTTCCGCGTTTTAGCAACACCCATACATACATGTCTCATTGTCTGTGTTTTCCGTATGCAGAAAAGGATTACGGTAGTTAAGATCAGCTAAAGGAATTCATTATTGTGTTTTAATTGGATTATCATTATGATGTTGACCAATTTAGGTAAGCATAATACATGTAGTAGCAGTAGCACAATATAATAAGATGCCAGCATGGGATTCCTGCCAGCATACATACACATGTATATAAGTTCTACTTTCACTTTCTAAATGTAATCTCCCTTTGGCAGCATACTGTATCATCATCTTTTAATATTTAAATAAGCTTATCATCGTTACCTATCCTATCGCATTTGTAAAGTTTCTGTCATTTTAGTTGCAAAAGTTATTTTTTTTTATTTGTCAGACTGCATGCACTGTTGAGTTGACCCCATATTGACCCTGTATAAACAATTTCTTATTAAATTTGTGTATTACATATGTAAGTAAGTGTAGACACTTATATTTTTTATATGAGTAATAATAGGAAGGAAGGAGTATTTCTTTCTTGATGTTTTATAATGCATCAAATACAATGTAGGTCATGACCTTATGGGACTGTTCTGACCCCACGAATCAGGAAAATACAAAATATCTTCTAAAGTCATTATGATGCATCAACTGGTGTAAAGTACATTAATGACCCCCAGGTGTTGTCTTTAAACCCCCCCCCCCCCCCCGCCTTTATGAAATAGGAAATGATATGATTATACACTGTATATTTTGTTAACTTCTGAATTCTGAGATCCTCATCCCTAAACCGTTTAATTTATTTTTGCTCTTTGTGTCATTGCGCATAAAATTGTATTGTAAGATTATGCCCCCTTGGAGACACCCTGACATTTTAGAACTAGAAATAATAATGTATTTTATCTTATTCATATGTTATACAGTAGTGTTTGATCCAGGTGGGTAATTCCTAGCCTAATGATGTCACTGCTTTGTTTAGGAGACTTTACAATTGCCCCAAATAGACATGGCAGTGATGCATATAACATTTTGTTTATAAATCTTAAAAATTGAATTAAGCAATTTCCAAAATGTTAATGTGAATCACGAGAGAAAAAGCAATCAAGAAATGATTTAAAATTTGCTACTGTACACATGTAAGAATGTATTAAGAAGACTGAATCTTTATAAGCAGGTTAGATTGGGGGGTGGGGATGAATGTGGAGTATAAACATTTATAATTTGAATCATTTATTGTTATTAATTAATTTTATCTTGTCAATGAATACTACTTATTGATCCCAAGGTAGAAATATGACCTCTGATCGTATCTCAATAGATCATTTGTCAATTATGCAAGGTGTAATGTAATTTTTTTTAAGAATAACATTTTTTATTTTTTTACCAGTTTATAAAAGTTTTTAGACACCCAAATTATATTTTGATTTTAATAGATTATTCGACAAGGAAGGGGGGGGGGGGAGAACAGTTTATATTTGAGTTTGTTTGGGAGTGGGGGTTCCAAGTCATATATTTGACAATTTTTTAATGTAATTTAAAATAAGACTAAGCCATACTACAGTCATGAACATGAATAGTATAGAACAAAACACAAACTAATACATATACATGTATATATACATAGGAAGTATTACAAAACAGATGATTGATCTATATCTGGGTTCTTATTATAATAAATTGAATCATATATCATGTACATATTATATTATTGTTTCTTTGTTAAAGGCATTTAAGATGGTATGTAGGTCATGATCCCAAGTGCTCTTCCTGAAATTATCAAATATCATAAAAACCATTGAGATCCCCACCTTAATCCAAAGATATTATTCCTCCTTAGGTCATGCAGGCGCATCAGATCATTATGGCATGTAAGTCATGACCCTAAGGGGTAATCCTGACCCCCTTAGAATCAAAAATTGTCAATTATCTTTAAATTATTGATGTTTGATGATCCTATCTCTATTTAATCTTTATTAATTTTTAAGTCTCGTGAATGAAGTTTGGAGACTTATTGTTTTTGTACGGTTCTTAATACATGTATATATTCTTCATCTTCTTTTTCTTCTTTCCCGCTCTGAACTTGTTTCTCAGAGATGGCTGAACATAATTGTACAAAACTCTAGGATAAGATAGGCCTGCAAATCTAGTTGTGCACCCTGGTTTGATTTTTCTCATTATGGGTTAGACAACCACTTTTCGGGGGAGGGGGGGGGGGGGAGGAGGGGGTTGTCAAAAGGGTGTGGGGTCTAATATTGAACCTTGTAGGAAGAATCATAGACTCTATTGTAAATGGTAACTTGAAAACGGACAAAGATAATAATATAGGGTTTTCATAATCATATATTGGCTGTTACTGGCAATATATAGGGTTTGTTAGATCGGACCCCTGGGGTCATCCCCACCCCCCAGGAATTTGAAATTACCATAAATCTCAGAAACTGTTATAATCATGACCCCTAAACCATATATATTCATGTTTCTGATGTCAAGGGGCATCAAATGTTATGTAGGTCATGGGCCCTGTGGGTGGTCCTGACGCCCTCAAACAGCAAGTCCCTTAATATCTTCAAAACAGTTGAGATCCCCACCCTTAAACCATATATATTCTTGTTCCTTGTGTCAAGGGGCATCAAACGGTATGTAGGTCATGGGCCCCGGGGGTGGTCTTGAACAGGAAGTGCACGAATATCTCGAAAACGGTTGAGATCCCCACCCCTTAACCATATATATTCTTGATCCTTAAAGGGCATCAAAAGGTATGTACCGGTAGGTAATGCACCTCAGGGTTAAATTTTATTTTTCAAAACCGTAATGCACATCTATGGAACAGTTCCTTTCATATCCCAAGATATGATGTGTCTATCCATTAAATCATAAAAGGAGTTCTAGGATCTGTTTTTTTTAAAGTGATAAACGTCAATTTTCTGCTACATTTTGACTCCCGGGATGAAATTTAAATTTTGAAAACCTTACTGCACATCTATAGAACAGTCCCTATCATATCCCAAGATATGATTGTCTATCCATTAAATCATAAGAGGAGCTCTTGGATCAATGTTTGTTTTTTTAGTGATAAACGTCAATTTTCTGCTACTATTTGACTCCCAGGATGAAATTTAAATTTTTAAAACCTTATTGCACATCTATAGGACAGCCCCAATTATATCCCAAGAGATGACGTAGCTACTCCAAAAGTTGTAAGAGGAGTTCTGGGAACCATATTTTTTTGGCCAAAAAACGTCATTTTTTGTTGCCCACTGATCCCCTTAATTAAAAAAAAATTCTGGAACCTGATCATGCCTCAATATGACACCCCCAATCATATTCTAGAAGATCATTTGGCTACTGCTTAAAAAAAATGACGTTTTTTAAACCAGTTTTTTTGTTAAAAAAACGTCTTTTTTTAGCCATTAAATTACCCCCAGGACAAAATTAAAAATTCTGAAACCTTATTGCGCATCTATAGGATACCCTAAAACATATTCCAAAAGATGATTTGTCTACTTTTGAAAATGTAGGAGGAGTTCGAGGAAGAAGGTTTTTTGTGAAAAAACGTCATTTTTTACCAATTATTTGACCCCCAGGACTAACAGAGAACTTTTGAAAACTTTTTACAAAACAACATGATACCCCAAATCAAACTCCAAGAAGTCAGTTTGCTGGTTTATAAGATGTAAGAGCAGTTTGAGAAAGTAAAACGTGACAGACGGACGGACGGACGGACGGACGGACGGACAGACGGACGGACGGACGGAACAGGGTAACAACAATATACCCGAACTTTCTTTAGAAAGTGCGGGTATAATTATTTTCTACATTAACCCTAGGGAATCGGGATTATTAAAAAGAAAACAAACATGAAATAAATATTTTAGGAAAATATGCTAGTTAAGTCACATATTCTGAGTACAATTTAAATTTATTCAAGTGCACTTCTAAAACGAACATTATTAAGTTTAAAAGTTCATAGTTCTAATGCGGGTAGACTGATGTCCTTGAATGGCGTCGATGAAAGAGAGAGATATTAAGTTGAACTTATCAGGCATTTCACTTTTAAAGACCCGCTAGTTCCTAAGATACACCTGTAAAATATATCCTCAATAATAAAACCTGTTTACACTTCTCTTATAGTATATTACAAATTCATTTTCAAAAAAAAAACTATTTATTTGTCTAATTGTTTAAAATTGAAAACCAAAAAAAAACCCAAAACCTAACCCAACTGCCCATATTTTTTATCTACTTTAAATTAGATATATTTTTTTTATATAAGCCTTATTTGTATCTAACCCACTCTTGAACTCCGCATTATCTCATTTAAATTTAGAATTTATTTAACACACACACACACACACACACACACACACACACACACACACATTCATGTGTACGGTGTCAAACGGGGACAGGTGTTGGAGGTTACCTAATTGGGGACTTCTTTAATTTTCATGTTATTCTACAGCAGAGCCAAAAAACGTCTTTCTAAACGGTTTCCTATCAACAATTTAAGCAGAATGTATTGCTTTTCCTACATTTAAGCCACGCACTTTTTGCAACGCAAACGGGGACAGTTCTTCACACTCATTAATATTCACACATTTGTTTTATCGTCTCGTCCAAACGGGGACACAATTGAACTGCGTTTTAAAAATAATAAAATTCCGATTTTAGTAAACGTCTTCCATTCAATATTTTATTCGATTCTGCAATTTAAAAAAATCACCAGAAAAAAGGTGTTATATCCAGTTTAAAGAAGAAAAAAACTGGAAATCTTGCACATAATATACCAATAATATATACATCAATAATCTATGAATAAATATGAAATGTGCATCTTGGTCACAAAAGGGCTTATTTGCAAGTCGTAACTCCGATAGAGGAAGGTGCCCCTTTCAATATTGTAAAACAAAGTATGTGTAAACACTGAAATTATCAGAAGATAAAATTAAATCATTAATTACGCTAGTTCGTTTATTTTTATTAAAAAAAAACGTGTGCGACTTTCAAAAGGAAACTTATGGAACTGATCAAATTCTGTCCTCTTGATTTTCTCCCCCCAAATAACAAAAATGTTAGTGTACATACACTCCGAAGGATTTTGATTCATATAGGTTGAGTCGCCCCGTGAAGATACCTTTGCTCATAAGGTAATATTAGATATACATCTACACATTGATTTTACATTGTAGCAGAACGTAAAATGGAATGTTTCGTTATATTTTGTAATAGATTGCATTTTAAATCCAAAATTATAAAAAAAAAATTGAAGCCTTTAAAGTATTTTCGTGTTGCTAATGTATAAAACCAATCTCGAGCGTACATCTTCTTGGGAAGATACCCGCCGAATTAATATTTCTAGTTTGAATACGAATACGAAACGTACATATATAGCCGAGGTAAAATGCTGATTTCACGCTATATAAAAGGGCTATCCTCATTGCTGTGACTCCTTGAAACAAAATTAATTTAATCTTAACTTTTAGAGTCAGACATTTTCCTGAAAACTGCAATTCCGATTTTTGTTCCAAAGATGCATATTTTTGAAAAATCTAACTTTTGGAAAAAATCATAACTGAAATCTAATCTGTTAAATTTCCCCGTAATAAATCTTGTCTAGATTAGTAGTTAGAGTAGGTTGTAAACGCGTCTGACTTTTTTGATTGGGTTCGAATCCCGGAGCAGTTGAAATTTTTAATTGAATAAATCTTATGCTGGCTCTTCAAAACCATCAGAGTTGTAATCACATGTTTCTATAGTATCTAGGTAAACGCCTAGTCCAGATAAAAAGGAAGAACGTATTTGTACATATTTTCATACAACATATTGCTTCATCACCAAATCATACTTTTTTAATAATTTGTTTGCTTTTAGCAGTCTGTACATGTTCCTTTGAAATCGGCATACCCGGTTATCTCATACACATGGGAAAAAAACTTTTTACATTGCTGCGTACATCGTATTGAAATTCCTTGTCCATTTGAAAACTTTCTTCTGACATTCTTAAATTATCTAATAAAGAAATATGCATATTAAAAATTTCATATCCATTTTTCAATATATCATGTCAGTGCGTACTATCTATAAATTCAATATAAATTTAAATATATTCATGTACCAATATCAAATGTCCTACAATGGCTGTAAAATTTACGTTTACATTGTTGAACAGTTACAAATATAATCATGGAGGTGTTTCATTAACACGGTAATTGAAATAAAAACCAAAACCTCATCCAAAGCAATACCAATATCTTCCATCTTAATGGGGCATGGTCACGGCTTTGGTCAAATTTTATTTTTTTCTGTTTTTAATATCTACAATGCTTTAGAAATGCATTTCTAGTAAACAAATGAAATCTGAGGGTCAGTCGTAGAGTTATAAGCAAGATACATTGTTGAGAATTTTTTGTAATGTGAACAAGGCTCGTGTCCTGTTTTCCTTTAAATAGTTTTAATATACTAGTAAAAATCTTTTTCAAGCTGATTTGTCTATCTTCTTATTCATTTAAAGCATAAATAAACAGTTCCTAACGTTTAACCCATTCATTCTAGGTCTAAAACTGGAATTGCCCCTTCATTCAAAATGTAAACACATGCTTTGTTTTCGCTTACAACTCAAGGAATGACACTCAAATTTTGGTTGCCCATACAAAGTACTCAACACGAAAGCACTGTAAACATTAAAATCGGAAGAAGATGGGGGGATAAGATGGCGCAACTGCCCATTTGGTTTAGTCGTAAAATACAATTTAAAATTTAACATTTTTTAAATTAAATATATTTGATATGTTATAATACAAGTTTACCAAAAGGTAATTTCCGACTATATTTAGTTTGAAATATTTCAAAAAACGATAAGAATAAAATAAAACCTTAGGTTTTGGTGGTATCGAACCAACACACTAAAAACCCATGTTCTATTAAGTTATCTAATGTCTGGTGCTCTAACCACTGTGCCATTTTATTCACAACAAAGTGCGATGTTTAAATGCTATATGAGACGCTGACCACGAATTTACGGACTTGTATTATTTTTTTAAAACGTTCAGTTGTTGGACTACAAAACGATATTAATTTTTTAAAGTATAGTGGGTCATCTCTCCACATTTTTGTTGATTAGAATAGGTTTAAATTCCATTAAACCGCATTTAGAATATGACAAAAATATGGAGCTCAGATCCACTCTATGAAAGAAAAGGCATTGAAGTTATAAAAATTACACTATTTGGAGGTTTTTGACACGCATACGCCAGTTTAAACCTATTGCAAGTATTTAAAATATTTGAGGGTTACAAACCGATGTTACGTTAAATATACATTGTTTTTTAATTAATTTTTAAAAAAGTATCAGATTTAATGATATTTTAATTTAGCAGTATCTAATCATTCCTCATATGGGCATTTTACACGCCTTATTCACCCATCTTCTTTTTTTTTTACCAAAATCGTGACCAGGCCCTTTTAAATCCCCTATGCGAGTTGAAGAATTTTAGCGTTGCAAAACATTGCAAAACAAGAGTTATAGCCTTATTATTAGAAACACAGAATGTACATCAAGAGAAGAAATAGTTCAGGTCCTTATTTTTTTCTTCACATATAATGCAGCGAAACTAAAGAAGAATCAAAACACTGAAAAAAAGTATCAATACATTTTATTATGAAAATTATTGACATGCATTTATTTAACCTGATTCAATACAAATAGAAACGCAATGCTATCGACAGACAACATCTGCGAAAAAATAATTTGACACTCCACCTCTATCATTTACCAAAATATAAAATCTCTTCTATGTCATTGTCGAGGATTAAAGTTGCTTTCTAAAGTAAACAATAGTTTAGACATTTTGGCTACTTGAAGGGACTCTTCAGGTAGTCTGTAATATTCTCTATGGGTTCTTATATCATGACCAAGAAAGTTGGCTAGGATGTCCAACTCATTGTATTTTAAATTCAATATTTGAGACAGGGTTGCTATATGCTTCTTTAACTTTGGTGATCTTAGTAATTCCGGATGTTTTGCCCCACATTTGAGAGAACACTCTCTTAGGACATCACAGCCTCGGATGGACGTTCATATGGGTTGTCTGTGCGTACGCCAACATTGTCTCTTGTCTCTAAAAGGACATTGATGCTTATATTGACTTTGCTTGTTAAAAGAATTGGGACCGTTCTTCCTCTTTTTTTTATGGTGGTGTTTCTTGCCCGCCTTTGACATGACAAGTGGAAAGACATCCGACCCACTGTCCGAGTCTGAGGAGGATGGAATGAAATCCTCATTAAAGGAATCATCATTGATGTCAGATTCATTCTCTGAAAAAAAAAACATATTTACAATATATTTCATAACATATCCTTTTTACTGTATACAGGGAAATATTCAACCCCCCCTTTTTTTTTTGCCTCTTTCAAACTCATTGTCCGTGCTGGACAAATTCCAGTGTCTCAAATTATCTCTCTTTCAAAACAATCTTCAATTATCTAGCAGCAAATCCATAGGTTTGGACCAATCAACCAAATGGGACATAATAGCCTGTTTGAATTACGATATTCCATTTGGTTTTTTTTTTTATTTTGCTAAAATATGTTAAACAAGAGACCCATGGGGCTTCATCGCTCACCTGAGCAACAATGGGCGTTCAAAGGATATTGTGCCATATGGTCCATCAGTAGAATAACAAAAAATAAATACCATAAAGTATCCAAATTTTACACTTATTTTTGCATACACTTAATCTTTGACATTGTATCTTTATGAAATACCATTTTACCGCAAGAAGATCCTATGCAAGATATTAAACTACAGTACACTGTTAACTCCCAATTCCCTTTATTTTAGTTTTGCCCCCCCCCCCCCCTTACACACACACTTTATAAAGTGATCAAAATATGAAAGCATATAGGTACATTTTCTTCTTCAACTTCTTACTAGTTATTGTATTTTATTTTTTAAAAATCCTATATGTTAAAGAAGAAAATTGTACCTCAATGCACTCAAATAATTTATTTGGTCTTCCTCATCATAAACGATTGTTGTTTACCAGGCGTAAACTCATGTGACATTTAAAACGCTACTCACTTAAAGTGATGAATACGAGAATGAAAAATGTTGTTACGTAATATGTCGAAGAGCTATTCTAATCAATGTATTGACAGGCATATCACTCTATTTTACTAAGGCTCATCCATTATTTTCATCTTTATTTTAAAACAACAAATGGCTACAAACCAAGAAGAGTTTCCGCTGTGATATTTTCTTAAGAACAGTGATAATGCATTTAATAACCCAATAACAATATTGTGTAAGAACTATGGGAGCTGTTTAAGAATTGTCGTTTTAATTTAATCGTGTCTGGAATCCTATCAATATTGGTCTAAATCTCATATAACTTATCGTATAAGAAGGGGGTCCAGAAAGAAGTTACAGCATATATCATCCTTTTAATTATTCTGTAGAAGTCTTTAATATTTAGCAAACCATTTCTAATGATCAACCAAGATTTTAACGTCAATCGTAGGATTATAAGCAAGATAAAGCACTCACAATTCTGTTTGGTTGGAGTAATGTTTTTGTTCACATGAGTTTATTACATTCAACTTCAGATTTTTAAACTTGGTATTTCCTTTTCAGCATTTAAAATGTAAACGAACAAAAGCATGGGCTCAGCTCTGTGTGCAAACATAGAATTGTGAGCAAAGCTCTATATCTTGCTTATAACTGGAAACTTGACACTCAAATATGGCTAATAAATCAGGTGAGCTAAAAAGGGGGTACATTTTGTGTACACATTTCACATGGCACAATAGGGGACATGCATTACATGAAGATGACAGATAGAACCCTGAGTTGACGTTGATCATAGATGTTATCACACTCCTACGTAAATAATCAAATCCATTTCATATACACACTGTATTCCTACTGTATAAACCTGCCACAGCATACTTACCAATATTATCACCTTCTTCTGTGCATTCTTCCTTGTCATCATCTTTTTTGCCCCACTCTGTGCTACACATAACCATATCCGTCATACTGTTCGCTACAAGTCACAATATGAATGTCATGTAGTTTAGTAGTCAACTTCATCACTATGTTCTACAATACACTGTAAAATCAAGCCTGATCTAGGTCTTGTTTATTTCTATACACACCTAAATCAACAGGTGTCTGTTTGTCTTTCCTCCTGTGGTTAGAAGTGGCCATCTCTTTTGAGGAGGAGGAGAAGGAGGAGAGAGAGGAAGAGGAAGACTAGGAGTCATTCTTGCCAGCTCCTCCCTATCATCGTCGTTGTTTCACTGAAATTCAATCATTAAGTTTGAAATCATTACATCTTATAAGCATATTGTGTATCAATTATGTTATCAAATGACAGAACCTGTATTTATTTGTATCATTAAAGAACAGGCATTTTGTGTGTACGTATTTTGCATGGTACAATTGGTGACATTTTGTGTACACATTTTAGATAAAACAGCATTTGGGACATTTTGTGTACATATTTTATCATGGTACAATTGGGGACATTTTGTGTACACATTTCACATGGCACAATAGGGGACACGCATTACATGAAGATGACAGATAGCACCCTGAGTTGACGTTAATTATCAATGTTAACAAACTCCTACGTAAAAAATGAAATCTGTTTCATATAGACACTGTATCCTACTGTATAAACCTACCGCACAAAATATCGCCAATTGTACTGTGCAAATTTTGTACACAAAATGCCTGTTGTTGATTGATAACCCACCACACTATACTAAATAAACAATCAATCAACAAAGGGTATTTTGCGTACACCTTTAACATGGTACATTTGGGACTCTTTGTGTATACATTTTACAGAGTACATTTGGGACTCTTTGTGTATACATTTTACAGTGTACAATTGGGGACATTTTGTGTACACATTTCATATGGCACAATAGGGGACACTCATTACATGAAGATGACAGATAGCACAAAAGATAAAACAGCATTCGGGACATTTTGTGTATACATTTTACAGGGTACAATTGGGGACATTTTGTGTACACATTTCATATGGCACAATAGGGGACACTCATTACATGAAGATGACAGATAGCACAAAAGATAAAACAGCATTCGGGACATTTTGTGTACACATTTTACAGGGTACAATTGGGGACATTTTGTGTACATATTTCACATGGCACAATAGGGGACACTCATTACATGAAATTGACAGATAGTACAAAAGATAAAACAGCATTCGGGACATTTTGTGTACACATTTTACAGTGTACAATTGGGGACATTTTGTGTACACATTTCACATGGCACAAAAGGGGACACTCATTACATGAAGATGACAGATAGCACAAAAGGTAATACAGCATTCGGGACATTTTGTGTACACATTTTACAGTGTACAATTGGGGACATTTTGTGTACACATTTCACATGGCACAATAGGGGACACTCATTACATGAAGATGACAGATAGCACAAAAGATAAAACAGCATTCGGGACATTTTGTGTACACATTTTACATTGCACAATAGGGGACACTCATTACATGAAGATGACAGAGAGCACAAAACATAAAACACCATTCGGGACATTTTGTGTACACATTTCACATGGCACAATAGGGGACACTCATTACATGAAGATAACAGATAACACCCTGAGTTGACGTTAATTATCAATGTTAACAAACTCCTAGGTAAAGAATGAAATCCATTTCATATAGACACTGTATCCTACTGTATAAACCTACCGTACAAAATATCGCCAATTGTAACATATAAATTTGGTACACAAAATGCCCGTTGTTGATTGATAACCCACCACACTATACTAAATAAACAATCAATCAACAAAGGGCATTTTCAAATTTGTGTACACCTTTAACATGGTACATTTGGGACTCTTTGTGTATACATTTTACAGGGTACATTTGGGACTCTTTGTGTATACATTTTACAGGGTACAATTGGGGACATTTTGTGTACACATTTCACATGGCACAATAGGGGACACTCATTACATGAAGATGACAAATAACACAAAGGATAAAACAGCATTCGGGACATTTTGTGTACATATTTTACAGTGTACAATTGGGGACATTTTGTGTACACATTTTACATGACACAGTAGGGGACACTCATTACATGAAGATGACAGATAGCACAAAAGATAAAATAGCATTCGGGACATTTTGTGTACACATTTTACAGGGTACAATTGGGGAAATTTTGTGTACACATTTCACATGGCACAATAGGGGACACTAATTACTTGAAGATGACAGATAGCACCCTGAGTTGACGTTGATCATCAATGTTATCACACTCCTACGTAAATAATCAAATCCATTTCATATACACACTGTATTCCTACTGTATAAACCTGCCACAGCATACTTACCAATATTATCACCTTCTTCTGTGCATTCTTCCTTGTCATTATCTTTTTCGCCCCACTCTGTGCTACACGTAACCATATCCGTCATACTGTTCGCTACAAGTCACAATATGAATGTCATGTAGTCTAGTAGTCAACTTCATCACTATGTTCTACAATACACTGTAAAATCAAGCCTGATCTAAGTCTTGTTTATTTCTATACACACCTAAATCAACAGGTGTCTGTTTGTCTTTCCTCCTGTGGTTAGAAGTGGCCATCTCTTTTGAGGAGGAGGAGAAGGAGGAGAGAGAGGAAGAGGAAGACTAGGAGTCATTCTTGCCAGCTCATCCCTGTCATCGTCGTTGTTTCACTGAAATTCAATCATTAAGTTTGAAATCATTACATCTTATAAGCATATTGTGTATCAATTATGTTATCAAATGACAGAACCTGTATTAATTTGTATCATTAAAGAACAGGCATTTTGTGTGTACGTATTTTGCATGGTACAATTGGTGACATTTTGTGTACACATTTTAGATAAAACAGCATTTGGGACATTTTGTGTACATATTTTATCATGGTACAATTGGGGACATTTTGTGTACACATTTCACATGGCACAATAGGGGACACGCATTACATGAAGATGACAGATAGCACCCTGAGTTGACGTTAATTATCAATGTTAACAAACTCCTACGTAAAAAATGAAATCTGTTTCATATAGACACTGTATCCTACTGTATAAACCTACCGCACAAAATATCGCCAATTGTACGTGCAAATTTTGTACACAAAATGCCCGTTGTTGATTGATAACCCACCACACTATACTAAATAAACAATCAATCAACAAAGGGCATTTTCAAATTTGTGTACACCTTTAACATGGTACATTTGGGACTCTTTGTTTATACATTTTACAGGGTACATTTGGGACTCTTTGTGTATACATTTTACAGTGTACAATTGGGGACATATTGTGTACACATTTCATATGGCACAATAGGAGACACTCATGACATGAAGATGACAGATAGCACAAAAGATAAAACAGCATTCGGGACATTTTGTGTATACATTTTACAGGGTACAATTGGGGACATTTTGTGTACACATTTCATATGGCACAATAGGGGACACTCATTACATGAAGATGACAGATAGCACAAAAGATAAAACAGCATTCATGACATTTTGTGTATACATTTTACAGTGTACAATTTGGGACATTTTGTGTACACATTTCACATGGCACAATAGGGGACACGCATTACATGAAATTGACAGATAGTACAAAAGATAAAGCAGCATTCGGGACATTTTGTGTACACATTTTACAGTGTACAATTGGGGACATTTTGTGTACACATTTCACATGACACAAAAGGGGACACTCATTACATGAAGATGACAGATAGCACAAAAGGTAATACAGCATTCGGGACATTTTGTGTACACATTTTACAGTGTACAATTGGGGACATTTTGTGTACACATTTCACATGGCACAAAAGGGGACACTCATTACATGAAGATGACAGATAGCACATTTCAAAAGATAAAACACCATTCGGGACATTTTGTGTACACATTTCACATGGCACAATAGGGGACACTCATTACATGAAGATGACAGATAGCACAAAAGATAAAACAGCATTCGGGACATTTTGTGTACACATTTTACATGGCACAATAGGGGACACTCATTACATGAAGATGACAGATAGCACAAAACATAAAACACCATTCGGGACATTTTGTGTACACATTTCACATGGCACAATAGGGGACACTCATTACATGAAGATGACAGATAACACCCTGAGTTGACGTTAATTATCAATGTTAACAAACTCCTAGGTAAAGAATGAAATCCATTTCATATAGACACTGTATCCTACTGTATAAACCTACCGTACAAAATATCGCCAATTGTAACATATAAATTTGGTACACAAAATGCCCGTTGTTGATTGATAACCCACCACACTATACTAAATAAACAATCAATCAACAAAGGGCATTTTCAAATTTGTGTACACCTTTAACATGGTACATTTGGCACTCTTTGTGTACACATTTTACAGGGTACAATTGGGGACATTTTGTGTACACATTTCACATGGCACAATAGGGGACACTCATTACATGAAGATGACAGATAGCACAAAAGATAAAACAGCATTCGGGACATTTTGTGTACATATTTTACAGTGTACAATTGGGGACATTTTGTGTACACATTTTACATGACACAGTAGGGGACACTCATTACATGAAGATGACAGATAGCACAAAAGATAAAATAGCATTCGGGACATTTTGTGTACACATTTTACAGGGTACAATTGGGGAAATTTTGTGTACACATTTCACATGGCACAATAGGGGACACTAATTACTTGAAGATGACAGATAGCACCCTGAGTTGACGTTGATCATAAATGTTATCACACTCCTACGTAAATAATCAAATCCATTTCATATACACACTGTATTCCTACTGTATAAACCTGCCACAGCATACTTACCAATATTATCACCTTCTTCTGTGCATTCTTCCTTGTCATTATCTTTTTCGCCCCACTCTGTGCTACACGTAACCATATCCGTCATACTGATCGCTACAAGTCACAATATGAATGTCATGTAGTCTAGTAGTCAACTTCATCACTATGTTCTACAATACACTGTAAAATCAAGCCTGATCTAAGTCTTGTTTATTTCTATACACACCTAAATCAACAGGTGTCTGTTTGTCTTTCCTCCTGTGGTTAGAAGTGGCCATCTCTTTTGAGGAGGAGAAGAAGGAGGAGAGAGAGGAAGAGGAAGACTAGGAGTCATTCTTGCCAGCTCATCCCTGTCATCGTCGTTGTTTCACTGAAATACAATCATTAAGTTTGAAATCATTACATCTTATAAGCATACTGTGTATCAATTATGTTATCAAATGACAAAACCTGTATTAATTTGTATCATTAAAGAACAGGCATTTTGTGTGTACGTATTTTGCATGGTACAATTGGTGACATTTTGTGTACACATTTTAGATAAAACAGCATTTGGGACATTTTGTGTACATATTTTATCATGGTACAATTGGGGACATTTTGTGTACACATTTCACATGGCACAATAGGGGACACGCATTACATGAAGATGACAGATAGCACCCTGAGTTGACGTTAATTATCAATGTTAACAAACTCCTACGTAAAAAATGAAATCTGTTTCATATAGACACTGTATCCTACTGCATAAACCTACCGCACAAAATATCGCCCATTGTACGTGCAAATTTTGTACACAAAATGCCCGTTGTTGATTGATAACCCACCACACTATACTAAATAAACAATCAATCAACAAAGGGCATTTTCAAATTTGTGTACACCTTTAACATGGTACATTTGGGACTCTTTGTTTATACATTTTACAGGGTACATTTGGGACTCTTTGTGTATACATTTTACAGTGTACAATTGGGGACATTTTGTGTACACATTTCATATGGCACAATAGGAGACACTCATTACATGAAGATGACAGATAGCACAAAAGATAAAACAGCATTCAGGACATTTTGTGTATACATTTTACAGGGTACAATTGGGGACATTTTGTGTACACATTTCATATGGAACAATAGGGGACACTCATTACATGAAGATGACAGATAGCACAAAAGATAAAACAGCATTCGGGACATTTTGTGTACACATTTTACAGGGTGCAATTGGGGACATTTTGTGTACATATTTCACATGGCACAATAGGGGACACTCATTACATGAAATTGACAGATAGCACAAAAGATAAAACAGCATTCGGGACATTTTGTGTATACATTTTACAGTGTACAATTGGGGACATTTTGTGTACACGTCATTTCACATGGCACAATAGGGGACACTCATTACATGAAGATGACAGATAGCACAAAAGATAAAACAGCATTCGGGACATTTTGTGTACATATTTTACAGTGTACAATTGGGGACATTTTGTGTACACATTTTACATGACACAGTAGGGGACACTCATTACATGATGATGACAGATAGCACAAAAGATAAAATAGCATTCGGGACATTTTGTGTACACATTTTACAGGGTACAATTGGGGAAATTTTGTGTACACATTTCACATGGCACAATAGGGGACACTAATTACTTGAAGATGACAGATAGCACCCTGAGTTGACGTTGATCATCAATGTTATCACACTCCTACGTAAATAATCAAATCCATTTCATATACACACTGTATTCCTACTGTATAAACCTGCCACAGCATACTTACCAATATTATCACCTTCTTCTGTGCATTCTTCCTTGTCATTATCTTTTTCGCCCCACTCTGTGCTACACGTAACCATATCCGTCATACTGTTCGCTACAAGTCACAATATGAATGTCATGTAGTCTAGTAGTCAACTTCATCACTATGTTCTACAATACACTGTAAAATCAAGCCTGATCTAAGTCTTGTTTATTTCTATACACACCTAAATCAACAGGTGTCTGTTTGTCTTTCCTCCTGTGGTTAGAAGTGGCCATCTCTTTTGAGGAGGAGAAGAAGGAGGAGAGAGAGGAAGAGGAAGACTAGGAGTCATTCTTGCCAGCTCATCCCTGTCATCGTCGTTGTTTCACTGAAATACAATCATTAAGTTTGAAATCATTACATCTTATAAGCATATTGTGTATCAATTATGTTATCAAATGACAAAACCTGTATTAATTTGTATCATTAAAGAACAGGCATTTTGTGTGTACGTATTTTGCATGGTACAATTGGTGACATTTTGTGTACACATTTTAGATAAAACAGCATTTGGGACATTTTGTGTACATATTTTATCATGGTACAATTGGGGACATTTTGTGTACACATTTCACATGGCACAATAGGGGACACGCATTACATGAAGATGACAGATAGCACCCTGAGTTGACGTTAATTATCAATGTTAACAAACTCCTACGTAAAAAATGAAATCTGTTTCATATAGACACTGTATCCTACTGCATAAACCTACCGTACAAAATATCGCCAATTGTACGTGCAAATTTTGTACACAAAATGCCCGTTGTTGATTGATAACCCACCACACTATACTAAATAAACAATCAATCAACAAAGGGCATTTTCAAATTTGTGTACACCTTTAACATGGTACATTTGGGACTCTTTGTTTATACATTTTACAGGGTACATTTGGGACTCTTTGTGTATACATTTTACAGTGTACAATTGGGGACATTTTGTGTACACATTTCATATGGCACAATAGGAGACACTCATTACATGAAGATGACAGATAGCACAAAAGATAAAACAGCATTCGGGACATTTTGTGTATACATTTTACAGGGTACAATTGGGGACATTTTGTGTACACATTTCATATGGAACAATAGGGGACACTCATTACATGAAGATGACAGATAGCACAAAAGATAAAACAGTATTCGGGACATTTTGTGTACACATTTTACAGGGTGCAATTGGGGACATTTTGTGTACATATTTCACATGGCACAATAGGGGACACTCATTACATGAAATTGACAGATAGCACAAAAGATAAAACAGCATTCGGGACATTTTGTGTATACATTTTACAGTGTACAATTGGGGACATTTTGTGTACACGTCATTTCACATGGCACAATAGGGGACACTCATTACATGAAGATGACAGATAGCACAAAAGATCAAACACCATTCGGGACATTTTGTGTACACATTTTACAGGGTACAATTGGGGACATTTTGTGTACACATTTCACATTGCACAATAGGGGACACTCATTACATGAAGATGACAGATAGCACAAAAGATAAAACACTATTCGGGACATTTTGTGTACACATTTCACATGGCACAATAGGGGACACTTATTACATGAAGATGACAGATAGCACAAAAGATAAAACACTATTCGGGACATTTTGTGTACACATTTCACATGGCACAATAGGGGACACTTATTACATGAAGATGACAGATAGCACAAAAGATAAAACACTATTCGGGACATTTTGTGTACACATTTCACATGGCACAATAGGGGACACTTATTACATGAAGATGACAGATAGCACAAAAGATAAAATGCCATTCGGGACATTTTGTGTACACATTTCACATGGCACAATAGGGGACACTCATTACATGAAGATGACAGATAGCACCCTGAGTTGACGTTAATTATCAATGTTAACAAACTCCTACGTAAAAAATGAAATCCATTTCATATAGACACTGTATCCTACTGTATAAACCTACTGCACAAAATATCGCCAATTGTACCGTGCAAATTTTGTACACAAAATGCCCGTTGTTGATTGATAACCCACCACACTATACTAAATAAACAATCAATCAACAAAGGGCATTTTGTGTACACCTTTAACATGGTACATTTGGGACTCTTTGTGTATACATTTTACAGAGTACATTTGGGACTCTTTGTGTATACATTTTACAGTGTACAATTGGGGACATTTTGTGTACACATTTCAAATGGCACAATAGGGGACACACATTACATGAAGTTGACAGATAGCACAAAAGATAAAACAGCATTTGGGACATTTTGTGTATACATTTTACAGGGCAAAATTGGGGACATTTTGTGTACACTTTTCATATGGCACAATAGGGGACACTCATTACATGAAGATGACAGATAGCACAAAAGATAAAACACCATTCGGGATATTATGTGTACATACATTTTACAGGGTACAATTGGGGACTCTTTGTGTACACATTTCACATGGCAAAATAGGGGACACTCAATACATGAAGTTGACAGATAGCACAAAAGATAAAACAGCATTCGGGACATTATGTGTACACATTTTACCGGGTACAATTGGAGACATTTTGTGTACACATTTCACATGGCACAATAGGGGACACACATTACATGAAGATGACAGATAGCACAAAAGATAAAACAGCATTTGGGACATTTTGTGTATACATTTTACAGGGTACAATTGGGGACATTTTGTGTACACATTTCATATGGCACAATAGGGGACACTCATTACATGAAGATGACAGATAGCACAAAAGATAAAACAGCAATCGGGAGATTTTGTGTACACATTTTACAGTGTACAATTGGGGACATGATGTGTACATACATTTTACAGGGTACAATTGGGGACTCTTCGTGTACACATTTCACATGGCAAAATAGGGGACACTCAATACATGAAGATGACAGATAGCACAAAAGATAAAACAGCATTCGGGACATTTTGTGTATACATTTTACAGTGTACAATTGGGGACTCTTTGTGTACACATTTCACAATAGGGGACACTCATTACATGAAGTTGACAGATAGCACAAAAGATAAAACAGCATTTGGGACATTTTGTGTACACATTTTACAGGGTACAATTGGGGACATTTTGTGTACACATTTCACATGGCACAATAGGGGACACTCAATACTTGAAGATGACAGATAGCACCCTGAGTTGACGTTGATCATCAATGTTATCACACTCCTACGTAAATAATGAAATCCATTTCATATACACACTGTATTCCTACTGTATAAACCTGCCACAGCATACTTACCAATATTATCACCTTCTTCTGTGCATTCTTCCTTGTCATCATCTTTTTCGCCCGACTCTGTGCTACACATAAGCATATCCGTCATACTGTTCGGAGTGTTCGCTACAAGTCACAAAATAAGTTACATGTACTTGAGTTATTAACTTCACTATGTTTTGCAATACACTGTAAAATCAAGCCTGATCTAGGTCTTGTTTATTTCTATACACACCTAAATCAACAGGTGTCTGTTTGTCTTTCCTCCTGTGGTTAGTAGTGGCCATCTCTTTTGAGGAGGAGGAGAAGGAGGAGAGAGAGGAAGAGGAGGAATCATTCTTGCCAGATCTTCCCTGTCATCGTCGTCGTTGTTTCACTGAAATTCAATCATCAAGATTAAAATCATTACATCTTATAAGCATATTGTGTATCAATTATGTTATCAATTGACAGAACCTGTATTTATTTGTATCATTAAAGAACAGGCATTTTGTGTGTACATATTTTCCATTGTACGATTGTTCACATTTTCTGTACACATTTTAGATAAAACCGTAACGTTATCCATACATGCCGATTAGATACGGACACTGCTGAATGGTATAAAATGAAAAATACTTTTAATATCTTTCCTGACTATTAAGCTGGTCTAAAGACAACACAAAAATGATATTATATATCAGATACTTCCCCTGCCAGTGATGAGAGCATTAGTTCAATATCTACAACACATGGAAACATACATCCATTTTGAATCAAACTGTTTGAGTTACACTGATTTGAAAAGAGTAACTGCAACAAGCATATTTGTGACCAACATTTTGAATAAATTTTCCATCGGATAAAACGGAAATGAACCATTTTCCATCATAAATCCTTTTAAAAAAGTTTTGAGTTGGCAGTAAAGCCTAGGGTCGGTCGGGAAAGCGGAAACAAACCATTTTTTTAAAGCCTTATACAAGTATAACAAGATGTAATTATAATTTCACTATGTTCACAATTTATCATTTTTTCGCCAAATCAGACCCATTGTAAATATCAATATAAGCTTTTTAAAACGTGTTAATTAATGCTTATACTTTGATCAACTGGTTTTCTTGGAGAGTGAAATTAAAACAATCGTCATTGGTACTTTTTGAGAAATGATCAAATCGTTAAATTCTAACACCGTGGAATTAAAACAACTTACAGTATAAAGTCTCCCACACATGTATACAAGGCTATCATTGGGGGTATAGGGATGACCCACATGGGTCAGCCCCTTAACAAAAGGAACAAGAATATGTATAGATTAAGGGTGGGGATCTCAACCGTTTTCAAGTATTTGGGCACTTCCTGTTCGAGGGGAGTCAGGACCACCCCCGGGGCTCATGAACTACATACCATTTGATGCCCCTTGACCCAAGGAACAAGAATAAATATGTTTTAGAGTTGGAATCTCAATTGTTTTCAAGATATTTGGTCATTTTCTGTTTCAGTCCATCAAACTCTCATGAATGTAAATAGTGTATTTACCTTAACTGGTGGCCCACCACTTTTATCCAACCCAATCTTCAGCTAGCAAACAAAAAAGGGAAAACAACTGAGCATTAATAAGTTTGTAACAGATTATTTAAGATGCATTTCTAATTATATCTCTCCCTCACTCTTCCAAAACACCAACATTTTAATACTTTTAGTTGTAGATCTAGGGCAAAAACTTTCTTTCTCTCTCTCCTACTCTCTCTCTCTCACCTGGTTAATTTGCTAATTATTATGCAATTTTGTTCTCTCTCTCTCTTTCTTTCTCTCTCTCTGGGATGGCAACTGCTAACCAGTTAACCAATTAATCGGTTGAAGCGATAAGTTCAGCAAGTACCTAATACATTTCAACATGATGCTTTTATTTATTATTATGCAACACACAGATGTGGTCAGATGATAGGGATAAGTCTCTGGTCGTACAATTTTTCATCCAAAATTTAATTCATTTCAAATAAAAATGTAGTTCATTGGTTTTCTCTCATCATTTTTGATTTGGAATTGAGATTTTTCTTTCAAAAACAAAATCTATTTAATTTTGAGGTGAAAAGGTGAAAATATTATTGCTGGCACCAGTGTTTTTAAAATCATCAAACAACTAGCTAGACACTTGTGGCTGATAGCCAATAAAAGTTGTCAGCCCTGTAAAAATTCCACCAGCCGAAAGAAAATAGTCGACATTTGTTAATTTTTTTTCATTTGCAAGTAATTAATAAAAACATTCAAAAATCTGTTTTTCAATTTTGTTTCATCATAGACTTGTTGTTTTTGGTTGTAAAGTTATTTTCCACTAATCTCAGCAAGATTCATCAAAACTGAAAAAATTTCTAAAAAGTCTCTTCCGAATCTCCGACCGTGGAAATGAATTAAAAAATAAGCAAGTTCATATTTTGTGGGAATTAAACCACTTAACGGTAGGAAAGTATCATTTTATGTTGATAGGGAATTAAAATGATGTTCAAAGTAAAAAGTTGATTTAATTCAGCATATTGCTATCGTAAAATTGGCCGAAGTTGGGGCAAATTTAACTGAATCGCTGTTCGTCGCACTGGTCTGACATTCGGAAGAAGTACATGTATGTAAACAAATATCAGTCTCGACGTATCTCGCTGAGATTACCCTACATTATTCTGTAGCATGACTTGAGACTCTACCTCCCCATGCTCATGTCAAGCATAGTCTACGTGAATTAAACGCTGGTTTTGACTGTTATTAAATGACCACACAAGGAAAGCGATAGTGTGACAAGAATCAGTTAAAAATTCTCAAAACTCTGATCCCGATATTATATACACTTGGCTTAAAAAATATCTATGTCCAGTTGGGCGCTCGTATAAACAAATTTGTTCACCCGTGCCAAAAGTTATGCGTCTCAGGTGGTCAGGCGGACGGTTTTTTCAAACACTGCTGGTACAAACTTCCGTAGTTTTCAACCAATAATTGTTGCATGTTATTCAATTTCTTTAGCAAGGTCAAAACAGTCATTCCTTTTGATGTGCTTCCTGCATAAAATGAGCATAAATTTTGCTCAGGACACATTAAATCATTATATGTGCATCTCAAAAGTCGCATTAAATTTAGAAATACATATACACATTTTCCGGCTAAGAAATTCCAGATCATCGATTGTTCCTTTCTTAACCTTCTTACTAGACGTCTGAAATGTCCGAATAAAAAAAAAACACCACAAAAGCCGAAATCTTATTGGCCAACACTTAGTGATTAATCAGTTAGGTTCAATGATACAAAATATGAACTTGTGGGATATAGGTTTAGTCACGGGCCCTGGAAGTTATTTTAAATATATTGAATGTGCATGTATAAAAAAGTACTTTTTTTATACATGCACATGCAATATATTTACAATAACTTCCAGGGCCCGTGGGCCTAGTAGTCAAAATGGGATATAAATTTAAGGTATAAACAATTTAATGGAATTTTTTTTATCATTTAATATTGTAAAGAGGGATGATTTCGCTTCAGTGAGACTATCTCTCCACAGTCCAGTCCATTATGAAAAATCGTAATATTACTTTTTTTTGTAATATAACAACTTTTATAGTTTTTGTAGCAGTTACTTCCCTTTTCCCTGTACGTTTGCTTTCGTTCATACTATAAACAAACGATAAAGTTGGCTAACACAAAAAATTAATTAGTTTAAAAAAAACTTCATTGCAGAGTTTATTTAGTTTTATTGAACTTTGATAACAAGTTTACGTTTACGTTTCACTTCTTTTATTCAGCTACGTGTAGTGTTAAACCATCGATATGTTTGACAATATCATGAATGGTGACCCAATTTATACCAGGAAGAACTGGAAGAAACGAAACGCGTCAATGTACTCGGGTGCTTATCCACAGTTAATCAGTATTTCTTTAAAATGTAAACATCGTTCTTTTTGTGTCCCTTTACAACTAATCTATGGATTCTATGCAATACTTATATTGAAGGACGGCCATGAATTATCATTCGATATATGACTAGAAAATAGAACCCCGACGGAAAAAATAATCCCGTAAAATAGTTATGTAAAATTAATGATTTTCGTAATTTTCTCGATATTGCGTATACTTGTAACTTCGAAGTTAACAATTGCAGCTTTGCAATTTGCTATGAAAAAAATCAACTTTTAACGAATTGTTTTTATCAATCACGAAAAATCCCGTATGAAAAAAACAACAACAACATAACAACAGCATATGTTAATAAACATTTTTATCACGTTTATATGAAATTGGACAAAGTGAAAAGCAAGTTTTTAAAAGCCTACTTGTACATTCTTATCTGAAATATATTAATGATACGTATGATGCATGTATAAAAAAATAAAAAATGGTCGAAGACACCATATTCATATAAAACTCTCTCTCTCTCTTCTCTCTCTCTCTCTCTCTCTAACACACAAAAAATGCACACACGCTTAATTAATAGTTTTTTCTCATAATTTATTAATAAATAATTACTATTATAAAACCTATTAAAAATAAAAATTGTCGTATCAAAACCCACCAAGAAAAACAAATTTCCTTTTAAAACATTTCAGGTAAATCGATAAAAGAATTTTGGTATTTTAAATCAACAAACTCATAAAAAAAATCTCGTAGGTAAAAGAAAATTTGTAATAATTCATATTACGAAAAATTGTAAAATTACGATATTTTATAACATTATTGTTTTTCGTAATTTTGCCAATAAATAATGATTAAGTAAATCAATAAAATAATTCATTATAAAAAAAACTCCGTTAAAAGAAAAAATATATTATTAAAAAAAACCTAAATTATATATGGAAAATTTTGAAAATTGTAAAATTACGATATTCTGTAACATTGATATCGATCTTATCGATTTCAAACTTTAAATGTTCCAAATGATAATAGTAAATAACGTTCATGAAAACTTGTATAAAACCCTCTTCCTTTCTAGTATGACCCATTAATGAATTTTTCTTCTATTCTGTCGACATTTTGGACAGTCCAAAGCCTTCCAGTCGCATTGGGGGTTATTTCTACTTCACAAATTTTTGCTTTTATATCGACATCTACAATGTCATCTTTTGTTGGCCACTTAAATCGTTTCCCAACGGGCTCTAAAAATTTCATCCTTGCAGAGTCCTTGCTCTTGATCTCGAGGACGAGCCCAGGGTACCATCTGTTCTCGAATCCAACGGCGTAATATAGCCCCGTTTCCCAAGCCGATTTACCTAGGATTAGAGATTTTAAAATTACTTTGCGTTTAACGTATAATAAGTTTATTTCTAAAATAAGAGCAATGTGAACAGATTTAAGGTATATGTAATTATAACAAAGAATATATGTGCTCGCGATTTTTTGCTCTCACTTTGATGCTAAACAGCTAAATCGCGGTATTAAGTACTCGCGTAAAATACGGTAAAGAAATTGCAGTATACTTAGTAGTTGAGCGTTAATATTGCCATTAAACGACAAAAGTATATTCTTTCACTTTTCTTAAGCAGTTACTAGTATAGCACCATGTTGTTGTTATTTCTGGTACAAAAAGAGCCTACTTGATTGTTTCTCCTTTCCTCTAACATCTGGATCACTGTCCTGTTCTTTATTATCATTTCCTTGGTCTGCCTCCCATCCGGGATCTAAAATGAGATCTTCCAAGATGTCTATGTCTGAAGGGACGGACTGTTCCCTAACAGCTTCCTCCAGTGTCTGTCCCTCCTCCACCACGATGAAAGGGTGAACCAGGGGGTCAATCTGTTGAACGTCTGCATATCATAAAAAAGAGAAATTGATTGTAAATACTTCAGTGGTTCGAAAATGGAATATAAATTTAATGCAGTGAGAACATAAAGAAAAAGAATGATATTCCATTTACTATGCTCAATTGTACTAATAATTGAACTGCATTTAATTTACCGTTGTTAGTTTGAGTGGTACACATTAGACCATGGTTGCTTTCTGCTGCGTCACTTTCAATTAAACAGAAGTAAAATCAATACAAATTTTCGCGCGCCATTTTTTATTACACCTGGTTTGAAAAAAATAACAAACCCTGTTTTATAAGGGATAATGGTAATAAAACCGACATTCTACTAAATTCAATTATCTTCGTTTGTTTGTTTGTTTTTTTCTTGTTTTTTTAATTGACCATAATTTGTGTCCTTATGTTAAAATACCTCATTATCTGTCTCGGAAAGTTTCTCAATTCCAGTCTCGTTCCAAGGCATCTCCTTTAAACGAAATTAGACATATCAAAATATTGATCTATTTAAACAGCTTGCAGATAAATAAATGAATTGAATTAAGATTGAACGTAATTGTACTTACAAGAGCAAAATCATCTGCCTCATTTTCCAACGAAATGTCACTCGAACTCTGTACTCTTGCTCTTTTGGTGTCTGCGATCCAATTAAAACAATGAAAAACGTTACACTTTTTGAGTTACAAAAGCCAATTTTAGCGCCTCACAACTTTTCTTCAAAGAAGACTTGTGTACTCCAAAACGTTTTACCTCTTTTAATTGCTTTCTTTTCCAAACGATCACCGCGGCCGCGACCCCGACCACCGCGACCTCTTTGGCTGCCACGCCCTCTAACGCCTCCCCGTTTTCTTTTCGGTGTCGTGACGTCTACAAAATTTAAAACAGTTGATACATAAAATTGTTTTCAAGACACATGATTAGGGCATGGAAATTGTAAAATAAGAAAATAATTTTATAAAGGAATTAATTTAGATATTTATACTGACCGATGGTCAAAGATGACGTTGGGGACGTGTTGTCAATGATCGGAGATTTCAATGTCTCCATCTGTTTTTGTGCCAGCATCCTCGAGACACCTGGGCCACATGGCAATTTTGAGGGTGTCGCAATATCTATGTTTATGCCATCTGAGGAGGCAATTCTTGGAAGAAAGCTTTCTTCCACCTTCCTCGACTTCTTTAATTCTTGTGGGGACATAATTGCCTCTCCAGATTCTAATTTTCTTAAGAAATCTCCCTTTCCCGCGAATTTGATTAATTGCCTCTGCTGGCCTTCGTCTCTTATAACAAATAAGAGGGACATTTTCAAATGTTGAAGACCTGTCAACCTCTTCATTTGCTTAAAAATCATATTGATTGCAGCTGACTTTATCCTTCTCTCGTTGGATATTGCTGCTTTAGTTTTATCTTCTTCTGTAAGGTACACCTTGTTTTTTCCTACTTCACACTGCGACTGTATAGTTCTACAATATAAGAGAAGTGCTTATATTAAATAAAATCTTGAGAGAAGTTCATAATTACATTTCCTGTGTTCTTTCGCACTTAGGTAAAATAAATTAATTGTCAGTAAGAAACAACCATGCTTAAACAGAATTAATTTCAAAAACAGACATGCAGATATAAAAGGGTGTGTACATTTAATCAAATGCAAATGAATATTTACCCAATTGATTTTGTAGAAATACTGTGCGAGTTATCTCACTGTCCCAGATATGTCAGGTGTATTCTTAAGGCATTTATTTAAATTACACTGTACTCGATATGTTCGTTGAAAGGGTTTTACATTGTACATTTACTTTTTTTAACACCTTTCTTCAATCTGTATCTGCTACAAGCAAATCTTTCAGCTCAAAGTACAGGTTTGCATAGGCTGCCTTGTTGGCGTTTTGAACTTCCAGACTTTCCAAGACTTGTGAATAGTGTACACGGAGAAGGTTGTCGGATGTTAAAAAACTTATGAATGTCTTGATTTTCCCGTAAAGTTCAGCTTTACTAAGTTTGTGTTGATAAGTTTCTTCTTCTGTTTCTGTAATATAAACTGGCTCTGATGAACATTTTGAATTTTGGCCTAAAATGTCGCTGTCAATTTTGGACATCCGTTTTTTTGTGGAATGGGTCAAAAATTCAAGGAGACCTGGGTGCAGCTTTGTTCCCTCTAAACTGACAAACGATTCAACCGACTGCGAGAGATGCTTTCTCAGAACGGGTCTAAATGCTTGGATGGCACTATCAATATCGATGGTTTTGGTGCCATATTCAGTTGGTTTTTTTGTTCCCAGCATTTTTGAAGCTTTCTCCTGTAAGTTTTCAAAAAACTTCAAATTACAGCAGATAGACTTCCATGTTTCATCAGAAGGGACGGTTCCGCTTGGCAAGTATTGTTTAATTGCTTTGTTTTTTTCCTCTAATATAAAATCAAGGTCTTGACCTTTCGATTTGTCTCCGCTAACTGTAAAAGACGCATTTTGATCCCATATTTCACGTACTTCTTTTGGCATAAATTTATACTGAATTGGATCAAATAGTTCAATATTTTGATAATGGGGATGGAAACGACCGTAAAAAAGTTCTTTGATGTGAAATTTTGCGCTTCTTACAAGCTCTGCATTATTCCGCCGGATGCCCATTCTAAAATTGATGATAGCCTGAGAAAATCGAAAGACTAGTAAGTTGCATATTCAAATATGCACAGTTCGGATTTTTGGACATTTCATTTTTGTAATACCTTATAAAGGAATCGACTGATGCTGGTTGAGATGTACGTTTGGCATGCTGTATGTAAGGATACACCATTTCTTGCAATGCTGTCGTGTGAAATGTTAACAACAGCTGCCAAGCGACGTGGTGGTCTTTGCAGAATTTTGCAAAATGTTTTGCATTCTCTGTATTAAATCCCATCAGTTCACACATTTTCTCTAAGTAAGGGATCCAATTGAGTTCAAAGAAAGCTTTGACTGCATTCATTTCAAAGTGCCCAGCGCCAATTCTCATGTAGCACCAGTCAAATTCCCTTGAGCATGATGGGATACCTTCTTTGTGGTTTTCTTTATGGTGTTGTTTGTAAGACTGGATGTTCAAGCAAGGCTCATTGCAATGGTCACAAATCATAGCCTCATCCAATATCCTTTGAGAAAGGCTATGTGGCCTGCCATCGCAGCATACAAACATCCACTGTCGGTCTTTTCCTCCATATCTCGTTATCCCTCCGTTCATGCCGATATGACGTAAAACCAAAGACACTGCTTCATTGCTGTTTGGGTTGACAAATGTTGGCATCCCAATAGTGACATCCGCTGGTGTTTTGTGGTTCGTTGGGACATGTTGGTACCTTTCAGTTTCTTCTTTCTGTTCCGATGTCTCTTCTACACTAATTTGAACGGTTCTTTGGGGCTTTGGCTTAGGAACAGTTTGTTCTTTCTTTGTGCGTGCGTCTTTTAGTCCTTCCCTCCTGTTACAGCCATCACAAATTTGTTTGCGTCTCGAATTTTCTTCTCCACACAACAAGCAAACAAGAATGTTTTTCATTCTTTCGGCATGGTGCATAGTTTCGTCAATTTTATCACCAAATTGACTCGTGGCGCCATACTGTTCTTCTGAGACAGTATTTATGGCATTTTGGATGAAGTGGTGAAGTTGTTCGTAGTGCAATTTTTCCAAATATTCAATTTCCTCGGATGTTTGATCTTTAATTTCTGTCACTTCCTTTTCAAATTTCTTTTTTTCTTCTAAAAGTTCTTCTTTAATGCAATTAGATTGTGTTGCTCTGCGTGTCGTATTCTCAGGTCAAAATGTTCGGTTGAGAAAAAAATTTTTGGTTTCAAGTTTTCCTGCATTTGTAGATTCATAGGAACTTCTGGTGGAGTTGGCAATGGAATGTAGACTTGAGTTGTAATTACGGAAGATCTTGACTTTTGATGTGGTCCAATACCCCTTTTATACCCAATTACTTGTTCATTGTCAAAGCCAGCGATAACGGTACCAGGCGGACATAACGGAGCCGAACTTCCTGACTTTGCTATCCAGCTCGACAAAGTCGAATATGATCCACTTGGTGAAGTCTTACTGAGCATGTCTACAACCTGTCTACTGCTCGTTTTTGTGTAAACATTCAAAGATATTAGAAATGATATGGGGGCAACCAATTTGTGAAAACGCATGGCATAAATCTGTTCCATCGCACGACAGCAGGTGATCTTTTCCGGTTCCGTTGATGTTTCAAAATCAAAATTAGTCATGCCTTGAATAAATTGGAGTAAAATTTTATTCCGCTTTCTAAGCCACTTAAAGCTGTCAAAGCTTAACAATTCGGTCCGCTCTAGGTATTCCTTAGAAACTGCCTCTGCGTCATCTGAAACGGCTTTCTCTTCGCGTTTGCCAAGTTTAAATGCCATCGCAGCAGCCTCCTCGTTTGTTAGATTTTCTAAAATGTTTGATAAAACTTGAATGCGATCTTTTGATTGAAGTTGAAAGAAAGTTTTTACCAAGGATTCCTTATCAACTGCATCGTTAGTACTGTCTACAATTTTAAGGGCTTCCTCAATAAGATTCGGATCAGGAATTGCAGAGTCGCTTTTTTCTTCATTTGCCTTTTTCTTATGCGAAGGTGGTACAATTTCTCTAAAATTTGGCTGTAAGTTGTTTGTGCGTTTCCTCTTTTTCCTCCCACGAACATGACGAATATAACAAATATCGCAATCGTCATTGTGTGCGATAAAAGTCTTGAGTTGTACACAAGTCTTGAATATAGTACCCATCTCTTTGTGTCTTCGGAATCTTTGAAACAGAATTTCATGCGATCGACACAGTGCATCAGGGTGAATAGTATCATCATCATCTTTTATATCAATCCCAAAAACTTCTTTGAATTCTACCGCAAATTCACTTTTGCGGTAAGAAGCATGCTGTAAATCCCGAGATCCGCAAATTCGGCATGATTTCAGTAGATTTATGCTGTGCTCGTTGATATGGTTTCTATAAGAACACGAAGAACACAATGCAAATAATATTTTTAAGTTTATCACAAAGAAAATTTACAATTATTTTTCTGTGTGAATCATTGCGGAACAATATATATTGAAGTTCTGTCAGAAAAATCTATTTAGTAATTATGCGGATCTAAATAGTTTTATTTTGTTTTACCGGTTAACTATACAAACAACACAGAATTAATTAGAATTTAAAATATGCAAATGAGTTACTAGAATATGTTCCGTGCAGATGCGCACGCATATAACCGTATCAACCGTGCATTTTACTTGCGGATTATCTTGTTTTCTTATAAAAAAAAAAGTATTCGTTTGCAATGGAAAGATCTGTTCGGATAACCTGGAGAATTAAAGGGTACCACTACTTTCAAGTGCGTCCTCATGTTGATATCATCATGAAAGTAGAGCCAGAGCATAACAATCCGAGAGACCCCTTTGCATTGAAAGTTGTAATGCCTGCCCTTAATGACATTCCGGCAGAGTACCATGATAACTCAACTCGGGATGCTACTTCTTCAAGGCCGAGACAGACTGTCCGGCAAATTGCTGGTGAGTCTCTTAGCTGACCTGTATGTTCTTAATTATTTGATGGTGTAAATAAACAAAAAATACTATATATTCATTAAATGTACGGATATCAAAACGTTTTTAGAAAGCGTAGGCATTGTTCTTAAAAATAGATTTAAAAAAGTACTCGATATAGTCCGATTAAATTTTTTTACCAACATACTCAGAATTTTACATGTGATTTATACATAAAGTTTCAACAGAAATACTATAAAGAGCATATTTACATTCTGTGTGTTCTACTTCTGAACTTAGCATTGTGATTGTTCCTATCCCGTTGTAACATTTTATTTTTTAGGAAAACAAGTGGGAAGAGTCCCTGCAAACCTTTGCAGGGCCTTCTTCCACATGTTGGAGAGGAGGCTCGTGCAGAGCATAACTTGCAAATATATGGGTGTAGTTGGTCACAGTGCGCGTCCGGCTGTAAACCAGCGATACCAGAGGAATGCTGCGGGCGCAGACCGTCCAGGAGGGGGTGTTGACCTTAATTGCCAGTACCTGTTCCACGTGGAACATCGACATTTTGAAACGGCCATGAGATTGTTAGAGCAGTACGTCCCAATGAACGACCTGGATAGTAGAGTTTACGCATGACACATTAAACGAAACACCGCAATGGTGCATATTTGAATCAAAGGATATTTCATTTGATATCATAATCCCATTGCCCTGCGATCAGAAATGAACTATAACAAATAATTATTATACGAAACAGCTTATTACAAATAAGTTTTTTTTTCAACTTTCACACTAACTTATGAGATTCTTTGTAAATAATTGCAAAGAATATTTGTAGCAATTTCTAGCAAAGAAATCATAAGATTTTAAGGTAACAGATTTTAGGTCTCTTGTGTCCTGGGATTTTTTATCATCAGTTAGTCTCAATGTACGAATTAGTGAATTTACATAGAAAAAAAATATCTCGAAATTTAACTTGTTATTCTCTTAAATACTGAGGTGGATATAGCATTATCAAATGTTTCGTAAATTTTGCGAAATACATTTAATAAAATATATTAACATATTCCATTGTCTTTGTTATAACCATAGGCGTCGGAACCGGGAACTTTTTGCAAAGTTAGACCTAACCATTAGACACATAGCATAATAGAGGATTCAGCCCCCCCCCCCCGCCCCCACTTTTTTTTCGCAGGAAATATAACTGTTCATTAATGTACGTTCGAAAGATTAAAAAGTTGAAGTCATAGGCATACAAGTACCCCCCCCCCCCCCTACCCGCACGGATTAGGATTTTCATGGTTTGGGGGGAAAATTATGGTAGGTAAGATTTTTTGTTTTGGAAGTATATGTTTACTCCCCCCCCCCCCCCCCCCCCCCCACGTATTAGAATTTTCATGATTTTGGAATTAGGTTTTTTCTCTCTCAATATTTCTGAGGATCAGTCTAGCCCCCCCCCCCCCCCTCCCACTTTCAATTTGCTTTCGACGCCAGTGATAACACTACAAATCGATTTTGTATTCTACAGTCCAATACATTTTATCAATAACAATTTAAATATTTAGCCGTACAATTGGTAAAAATTATTTAGAAAATAATGGTGTGATGAAATACGGCCAGGGCATGCTCAAATATATCACATCATAAAGCCATTCGGAGTTCATTGGATTTGATCACCCTTGCAATATAACTATTTGATTATCTCATGATACTTAAGAATTGATTTTCCTTATTCTTTAAAAACGCATTTCTCTCTGTTTTTATTCGTAACGACGCTGCAATTGAAAATCAAGAGGTGCATTATCACGCGACTTTTAAAACCTTGGTTAGAATGGGAAGTACATTTTGTTCTTTCTCCCTTTCATATTGCAGTCAAACGGACTTCCACGTAACCATGTGCAATTTGTACATGAATTTTCAAATAATCTCAACAAGAAAAGCGCGCATAACGTGCACAATGGGGTTTAAATAAAGCATGCGCAGCTATGGTACACGCCGGACAAAGTTTATGAACAAATCGTATTCCATTTAAAACCTTTATTACTGAATGACCAAAATGTATAATGTGCGAGATTCAAATGAAACAATTTTTTATAATTTCATATAATTATGAATATTTGTAGAACGTTTCCATTTACGAAGACTTTAGTAACCGCTTGTTTTGTGATAGGATTGTTAAGTGATTGAAAGGAACAGATACATTTTGTGTCTTAAAAATAGTTAAGTTCTGGGGTTTAAAATTGCTATATCTCTATTTCCTCCTCGCTATATTCTCAAATGCATTCTGAGCGGTCTATCTAGTGCTCTGCGTTGAAATTATGCAAAACAAACTGCTGAGTTCAAATACATCAAGGTCAACTAACGGGTTTCTCTATAAATCTGGTCAGCGCATTATCAACTTGCGCTGACCACACCCCCTGCTGATTTGCTTGTTTCTTCTCCCTCCCTTCTCGCATCTCGCTCACCGAGTAGAAGTATTACAACTACTGTTATGCCCAATAATAATACTGTATGTTATGTGCTCCTTTAAACAAGTCGATTGACATCCACTCAGTCATGTAATCGTAAATGGATTGCTCTCCACGGCTTCGGTACACTGATTTAAATCATTAAAAATTCAAAGTACCATTGTCATCGAACAAATTTAAATTTATGAAATCATGGGTTATCATATATCATGATGCCCGTGAATTATGCAAATAATGACCCCCCCCCCCCCCATTATTTGCTTTATAATTATTAATTACCTGACTATTGCTTCTACAGAACATATAATACATAGCCTATGAACGTTATTAACAGTACAATTTAAACCTGATTATTTTCTTTTCCACGTTCAAGCTTATAATTATGCGATACTTTCTTGTAATAACTTGAAATGATTTAATTGTCAATAACACTAATGTATTAAAAAAGGTTTAATATGCGCATTCCATTTGCAGCGAAAATTGTTTTTTTTAAATTGATACGTGTTTCCAACGGAATAATTTTGTTTAGGCAGGCAAGCCTTTTGAGAGCAATTACTTTAGTATATTAATAAATCATTTTGAATTGTGTTTAATAACTACAAAATCAGATCATTAAAATTTTAACGGTATAGCTAACCGATGTCGAAGGACTGTATATAGTCTTCATATTCGACACAAAACTGGCTCATATGAACTAATCAATGCATATTTTCCTTAAAAATGGATGTAGTTCACACTGCTCAACGCATAATCGGAAGATTTCTCGCAACTCAAGAATTCGGTATTCCTTTTCATGTGTTTATATATTGTTTTGACGCATTAACAACATGCTGTAGATCTCAATTAAGATACAATTTATCTTTGCCTGCTGATAAAAAGACTGATAAATTTATGTAAATACTCAATCCCTTGTCAAAGAAAAAAATGTGGGAGCGTGTAATTGGGTTGTAAACTAGAATGACCTTATTCATTGAGGTGTTTATTATCCCGTTTTCCTTCATTAATTTATCAATTATCATGATTATTAGAATACAATGTTCATCAACTAGTTTGAGCGTTTTATCGCACTTGAGCGCGGATCTTGATATCTTAATACATGTATAAATCTTATCGGCCGTCAATGACTTTGTGTTCATATAAGAAAATATAAACATGGGTATAGGTTAATTTCTTTAATTTCCTCGGGGCGTAGCCAGTTCCAAAAAAGTCCGAAGGACCTTCCATTTTTGCCTATATTTTTGTAATGTTCATCTTATAAGTGCTATAAGACGTATGTCGAAATTGAATTGATAGAGTAAGATGCACGCTCCGACCGAAATTATCACCTCATAATATTACTATCATGTATAAGCAATTGTATGATCTAATAATTTTAAAAATAGTCATCGATGAAATGTATTGAACTTTACATTAAAAAATTAATTGGTGGTGTTTTCACAGACAAATGCACTGGAAAGTGGAAATATTTAAAGTTATCTCAAATACAAGTTTAGAATAGGATTGTGGAAATAAGGTTTTAAGTCAGAATATTCATTGCAGCAATAATGACGTCTAGAATCTACCTTTTTGTAGTTTCGTGTGATTATCAATAGTGTCGAGTTTTTCTCCGGTCTAATATTACATCAACCTGTACCCTATTCTGTAGGATTTATAAAACTCTTTGACCTGTACGAATAACGGATTTAACTTTCTCCTTTATTTTGGTTTGTCTATACAAAACATTTCTTATTGTTAAGTTAATATTTTAGAAGAGCAGGACATTTCTTTTTCGTCGAGCTAGCCAATTTTCATTTGGTAAAATAGCTTTTTATATTTTTTTCACACAGCCGTTTAAGCAGATCGTTTATTAATCAGAAACATGTTTAAGTATTAATTTAGCCAGATGATCAATCCTATCGGCAGACTTAAATTGTTAGAACTCGTAGCTAATTATTTTGCACGTTCTTAAAAACTGAAATAAGATATCACATCAAATAATCAAGAACAACAGACAGATCGAAAGGTCACAGCATGGGGGCATTTGCAGCTCGTACAATTATTCAACAGGACCCTGTAAAAAACGGCACCTTGCAGATTCAAAGTGGCTCGACTTTTATCACGGGCATATTTGCATTTTGGACGGTGGTGGTGAGATGGGAGGAGGGTGTGGGGGGGGGGGGGGGGGGGGCTAACACACACAAGGTGTCAAGTGGTGGTGGGGGGGGGGGGGTGAGCTAACACACACAAGGTGTCAGCGGGTGATCCAGGAATTCTGCTTTAACAATGTTAACGATAACTTTGATTGCATGCAATAAAACACGTCATGCTAAGGAAACTTTTTCTTTGAAACGTTGAACTTACAAAATTTATTCATGTAAATAGGGCAAACATCACATTACGGCGCATGCTTAACAATGTATCTGCGTTGTTCATTCGTAGTTATTTTATGTTTAAATAATCTTTATGTTATTTAAAAAAGAAAAAAAAAACCCGTTCAGATAAAACTAAACTATGTGCGTTGCATCGTATTTTGTTTTCAATATTAATCGTGTATTATCTCGAATTTTTTTTTTCAGGAATGTTCGCTACAACTTCTTTTTGCTGAGCATATATCCCGCTATTACTATAGTTCAACTATTTTTAAAACTTTATTATTTTTTAAAATCATTTTTGTCGTTTGTATGTTTCTTCCGCATAAAAAGAGAACCAGAGATAATATTTCTGTAATTTACAGAAGATCCGTGCATTACTCAGAGATGTACAAGTTATCTATCTCTCTATCTATCTCCCGTAACTTCTTCGTGATGAGGAATGGGGGTCCGATTTTTAGTGTACATTCGCAGAGAAATTAAGGCATTCGAGGGTAAAGGAATAGTATATAACACTAAAGGAGACTTTGAAGTTTTGTATAAAATAATTCTTATCCATGGGAAAATTCTTAAATTTGAATAATCAAACAGAATGTCCACTTACCCTTACTTTCTCTGTTTCCATGATTTCTGATTGGCGCCACTGACCGAACTGACCCTGCGTTATCAGTACCGGTGATACTTAATGCAAAGCTGACGTCATAATGAGATACAAAGCGTCCACAGTCTTACAAACTCGATTTTTGTTCAGTATTACGATATTCTGTAATATAGTTTCCCACCCCTTGCTATCTTACAAGTTCTCGTAATATAAATTCATTACGAAAATTCGTAATTTAAGGTCTATATTATTTTATTTTGTAATATTACAACTTTTCGTAATATTATCATTTTAAGTAATATTACGATTTTTCATAATGGACTGGACTGCTCCATAGGAGAAGTGTTTCCAAAATGTCCTAAATTAAACTAGTTCTACAGTACTCATAAAACCATTAAGGAAATAAAAACTCTTATCACTTACAGCACGTTTAACGCGTTTTCCTCTGGACAAATCAAAGTTAGGCGCCATTTTGTTCGAACTTCCTCAAGCCAGTCAGTCAGTCAAGGTACATGTAGGCCTAGTAAGGTAAAGGAATGCCTTGGCCACATTCTCCAGAATAATCCATCAAAGTCGAAACATATTGAATAATCCTTCACGATTTAATTCAATTTGATAAGACATCACCATTCAGCTGCTCATCCGCCGCTTCCTACCAGAGGGGAGAGTTTAATGTCCTGATAAGTACCCTGATGACCTTATGGTGTGTATTTTGTAAAAAAAAAACAACAAAAAAAAAACAAAAACACGACGATTTGTGCAATAAAATAAGAAAAATATTTCGACGTATCTATACAGATAATACTATTTTCTATCAGAAACACACAAAAAATAAATTGTAAATCCCTACAAATAATTTTACAGAGCATTTTAATTTTTTTAGGGGTAGGCCTATAATCAGATAATGTCCTGATTTTTGGTATAATGACCTATAATAAGTTTTAAAAGTTTATAACTATGGATTTTTAGGCACAAAAAACATTGCCTACATTGAAAATAAGCCATTTATGAAAGAGTTTACTTTTAAATCTCAGTTAATTAATCAATTTAATTCAGTCAATTAACTTTTAACCAGATCTCTCTCTCTCTCTCTCTCTCTCTCTCTCTCTCTCTCTCTCTCTCTCTCTCTCTCTCTCTCTCTCCTGCGTTCATCCGTTAATTGTTAAATAATTACATTAACTCTATCAGTGTCAAACACGAATATAAGCTGAAACCATTGCTGAAACCATTGTCCTTCAATCCCCAGTGCCTTTCTGATATGTATATTTCTAAAGCTACACCTAATTACTTTGATGTTCTATTTTTTTTTGTTACAGTTAAGGCGTTTGATAAACATTAATTTACATTCTATCACATCACAGTCAGAAGAAATTTCACGAGAATTAAGAACAGTAAATATAATGTTCATTTACCAACCACCTAAAGCTATAGAAAATGTTCCAGTATGTAAAATATACATTTTACATGTGATAAAATTAGTTCAAAAACGGTGCTATACCTGTAGGTTTTTGGAGTGATTTCCGAATATTATAAAATTGCTACATTTCGGCAGTGGCCAATTGACATTATTTTCCGGTACTTGATACATACATGTATGTGTATTTGAGGCAATGTTGTTTGGATGTGGAGAGGGGGTGTATTGAAATATGGTGCGATGTGTATTCTCGGGAGCAAGGGGTAGGTGAGATGTTGGCAAAAAACGCAGTGGATGACAGAAGTTTAGTAGTTATCTCATGCACTATCTAACAAATTATTAAGTGATTTTTTTAAATAAAGTTATAACGAGTATTTAAGTGTCTATAATGCATGGATAAATTGTTCAAGTAATAGGAATACCTAGCATGCGGGGGCTGTTAGAAAAGTTCGCGGACACATGATTTACAGAAAAATTACTGTGTACTTTGAAGGATGACGTATATTTTATTGAATGATTATCATTTGAAAAAAAAAGTGTGCAAAAATTCATGATTTCAGATTTTTTTTTTCAAAATATACAGTGGTTTTTACTTTGCTAGACGACGGTCTATTATTTGGAATATATGTATTTTTTCGAAACTGCATCTTAAGCGGGTGCAGAAATGCCACCTTGGTGCAAACATAATTATCCAGCACAGTGTTATGAATTAGATTTACGGAGCACAATTTCATGTTTCCAATACGTCAGGAAACGTCAAACAACTGGCAACCTATAACTCTTTTCCAAAGTAAAAACTTTTCTATGGTGTTCCGATGGGGCCACTTCGACCTTCGCGCTTTTACCTTTAGGTCGAAAATGCGAGAGTGCGAAGTTGCGAAGGCGAAAGTGCGAGAATGCGACGGCGAAGGAGCGAAAGTGCGAAGATGCGACGGCGAAGCGCGAAGTTGCGATGGCGAAAGTGCGAAGGTGCGAAGGTGCGAAGGAGCGATACTACTATCGCTCCTTCGCCTTCGCAACTTTGCACTCTCGCCTTCGCACCTTCGCACTTTCGCCTTCGCCTTTTTTTATAGCATTCAGAAAGTCTCAGTCGATTACATAGAATTTGATGCAGGCATCGTACTCGCCAATGTTTTCCGATTAATCCATGATATTATTGGTACGCATGCACTAGGCCATTGTGCTTACAATGAATATTTATAAATATTTTAATGTGTATGTGACATATATGTTTACCAGTGCTGGTTATGCATAATCATTACACTCCACATAGAATGTAATGTCCGCCATAATGTATACATATGCACTTCCAGACTCCTGTCACTTACCAGCTGTCTGTTTACCGTGGATCAAACACAATATTATTCTAATTTCATTATGCGACACTCCTTGCTCATGTATGGATCTAGAGGGGGAGAGGGGCCCACAGGAAATTCAATATTAATAACTTCACACATGCAGTAAAGGAAGAGAGGTTCCGGATCCCATCCCCCGGAAAATTTAATTTTATCAATTATATATAATTAAAACTCTCCAAAATATGCCACACCCCCCACCCCGGCAAATTTAATTATCCATCGATCCCCCCCCCCTCCCTCCAAGAAAAAGTTATGGATCTGCGCAGGCTGTTGAAAATAAATTCTAAAAAGTTCATCGTCTGCCTCAGATGTCCTTTTGTACAGCTAAAATTGTCTTTAAACGATAGAGAGCTCCACATAGATAGAGAGATGCGAAGATGCGAAAGTGCGAAGTTGCGATGGCGAAGGTGCGATAATGGTATCGCTTCTTCGCCTTCGCAACTTCGCACTTTCGCCTTCGCATCTTCGCGCTTCGCCGTCGCATCTTCGCACTTTCGCTCCTTCGCCGTCGCACCTTCGCACTTTCGCCGTCGCAACTTCGCAGTCTCGCACCTCGACCTAAAGGCGAAAGTGCGAAGGTCGAAGTGGCCCCATCGGAACACCTTTCAGTTCCACACACTTTTCATGTCTTTTAACTATGGTGTTCCGATGGGGCCACTTCGACCTTCGCCTTTAGGTCGAAGATGCGAGAGTGCGAAGTTGCGAAGGCGAAAGTGCGAGAGTGCGATGGCGAAGGAGCGAAAGTGCGAAGATGCGAAGGCGAAAGTGCGAAGGTGCGAAGGCGAAGGAGCGATACTACTATCGCTCCCTCGCCTTCGCAACTTTGCACTCTCGACTTCGCAACTTCGCACTTTCGCCTTCGCCTTTTTTTATAGCATTCAGAAAGTCTCGGTCGATTACATAGACTTTGATGCAGGTACCGTACTTGCCAATGTTTTCCGATTAATCCATGATATCATTGGTACGCATGCGCTTAGCCATTGTGCTTACAATGAATGTTTATAAATATTTTAATGTGTATATGTGACATTTATGTTTACCAGTGCTGGCTATGCCTAATCGTTATATACTCCATATAAAATGTAATGTCCGCCATAATGTATACATATGCACTTTAGACTCCTGTCAATTACCAGCTGTCTGTTTACCGTAGATCAAACACAGTAACATTCTAATTACATTATGCGACACTCCTAGCTGATATATGGATCTAGAGGTGGAGAGGGGGTCCGCCCCCCCCCCCCACCCGGAAAATTCAATACTAATAACTTCACACATGCAGTAAAGGGAGAGAGAGGGTCCGGATCTCACCCCCCCACCCCGGAAAATTTAATTTTATTAATTATATATAATAAAATCTCCAAAAGATGTCTCGGAACCCTCCCCCATCCTTAACAAATATAATTATTTATCGACCCCACCCCCTAGAAAAAGTTATGGATCTGCGAAGGCTGTTGAAAATAAATTCTAAAAAGTTTATCGTCTGCCTCAGATGTCCTTTTATACAGCTGAAATTGTCTTAAAACGATAGAGAGCTCCACAATTATAAAAAGGCGAAGGCGAAAGTGCGAAGATGCGAGGGCGGGAGTGCGAAGATACGAAGGCGAGAGTGCAAAGATGCGAAGGCGATAGTGCGATAGTAGTATCGCGTCTTCGCCTTCGCAACTTCGCACTTTCGCCTTCGCATCTTCGCGCTTCGCCGTCGCATCTTCGCACTTTCGCTCCTCCGCCGTCGCACCTTCGCACTTTCGCCGTCGCTACTTCGCACTCTCGCAACTCGACCTAAAGGCGAAAGTGCGAAGGTCGAAGTGCATGGCCCCATCGGAACACCATATTTAACTTATTTATAAAAAGTATCTTCATACCAAGGTATGTCAAGTTTCTGTATATACATGTATAATGTCTTTTGTGGTATATCGTAGATTATTTAGGTCCAAAAATCTCTGTCCACGCAGTTTTGACTTAGATAAGGAAATTACTTAATAAGCAAAATCCATAGGTGCAAGATCCGGGATGTATAGGAAGTCCGTTCATCATCAAAAATATCAGTCCTTCAATCTGCAACCTCTGATGTCATTTGTGTCAAGTTGTAAATTTTTACCGGGTGGCAGTAAATACAAAATTTATATGATTGTGGGCCATCTCCAGCAGCTTATAAGAACCTTCTGGTCTCCATAAGAGATTTTCCTGCGTGCACGCAAAAGTTAATGACGACCCGGTGCTCCAAGATGTACATTGATATTAAAGTTTTTAACACTATTTCCTAGCGTTGATCGTCCATATTTGGCGATAAAGCAGTCAGAAATGCTTCAATTGAATTATTGCATTGACGTTTATAAGTTATTTTAATGTGATATGAAATATCGTGCATTTTTTTTGCACTTAAACGGTACATTTACTTAAGAAGGATAAATGCGTACAAAATATAAAATGGTTATAAAAAAAAGACATGCTCCGTGAAGCATATCTAATCACAATAATTAAGCAGTATATTTTTTTTACGGTGCGTTTAAAAAAAGCATTACATATTAATTAGAAAATAAGTCAAGTTTAAATCTGAAGAGTTTCGCTGGTGTCATGCAAAAAGCCCGATCACAATCGAACTTGTCCGCGAACAACCCTCGTATATGTACTATCCATCTTAATAACTTGTTTCAGTTACTGAATGGAAAAAAAGGTTTGCTGTAATTTTCAAGTTTCAGCAATGCGTGTGTAATTCGATGAATCCATTGATCACATTTATTCTCTCGTTATTTACAAAGTACACAGGTAACTTCAGTTTAACAGATATCCAAACCAGCAAAAAAGGTTGAATATGCATATTATGCTTAAATACACGGAGAGAGAGAGAGAGAGAGAGAGAGAGAGAGAGAGAGAGAGAGAGAGAGAGAGAGAGAGATTTCCTCAAGTAACAACAAAGGGTATCGTATATCCCTCTCCTTTTCAAGTTTGGGATACCCCTTGTACATATTAGGAGGCTTTCATTTAACTGGCCAAGTATACACGAGAGCTACTGTTAGCGTTTGTATACTAACAACAATACACAAGGGGTGTAATATGTTGAACAATCTTCTAGATGACCATGTATCGACTGTCGACCCTTTTTTTACTCCTTATTCTATAGTGATATTGATAGTTGATCCCTTCTGTTTGCTTGGATCCCCCCCCCCCCCCCAATAGATTAGAATGAGCGTTTAACAGTTCCGTTTTACTTAAAGCACACAAATGTTATCTTATTTACCAGTTAATCAAACATTTTCAAATGTCATGTATGATTTCTTTAAAAGTTCAACGATACGACGACTAAGCTAATTTTATTGATCTCTAAATACTATTTTTTATGATATGGTACATATCATTTACCATATATATATATACATATTTTTTTTTCATTCATGCTTTACACATTCATAATATATCTCTATCTAAAGGTTACATATACCATAGCAATTTAATTCTAAATGAATGAAATGTGACATGTGCACATGAACATACATATAATAATAGATAATTAAAGCTGTAACTCTAAAATTCAAATGCATTACTTTATTCTTTTTGGATTTGGAGTTGGGATAATTTGAATTTTTGTTTTAATAGCATGCTAAATGCAATTGAATGCTTATTGATAATGTCATTATTTTCAATTGAATCTATCTATAGAAAAATATCAAATAGTTTGTTAATTTAATAATCAATTGACAAGCTAATTAAAGAGGTCACGTTCCTTCTGTAAACCGATGTCTAAATAATATACCCGAGCTACTGGTAAATTTCAGTGCAGTAAACTTTTTAATACTAATAATAAAAAAATTGTTGATTAATATGTGTAAATTCATTAAAGTTATAATTGAGAGAGTTAGCTCTCTAGGTTAATTGCCAATCATACATTTTTCCTTTTTCTTTTTTTTTCACTTTTGTATTGTCACTTCAATGCAACCAATGTATGTTTTATATGTATTATTGTTCAAATTTTTTGTGATTTTTCTCAAAACTGTAATTCATGCAATTCAGAGAATAAAGAAATTGTCATTGGTACATGATCATGATTGTTTGCGTCTCGGTTAATAATTGTTGGTAAATATGTTATCAACATGCGTGTCATATAATATTTTGAACCCCGCGATATATTGAACCCGGGTTCAAAATATTGATGCGTGTTTTTGTCTGGAGGGGGGTGAAAAGACCCGAGCTTGATTTTCGTCGTAAATAAATCGAAAGTAGAATTTTGAGGTGTGGATCTCGGAGTCGGTTAACGACAATGAGGGGAAGTAAAGTCCAAAAACAATGACTGATGCATTTTACACCTGTATTTCAGTGTTGAGATTTTTTTTCGTGTCGTTTACTATTGTGTTTGACTGTTTTATTTCAACAGGATTGATAAATTCATTATAAATGTATAAATAACGAAATCAGTAACACGTAAATTTATTCGGTAAAAATTTGATGACAGTAATTTCCACGGTTCTAACATTCATAAGTAGTTCACACGCTATCGTAGATACAGACTAAACGGAAAACAAGAAATATACATGCAACAGAAATATTACGCGGCTGCTTACATCCCTTGTACTGTGTAAATTTTAAGTCCTTGTACAGGCTATACTCGCCGCTTGATCTCAAGAATTTCTTCTTCATTGTTCAATCCGCTGCATATTTGGCAGACAATAAGAATGGGGTCCGAGGTACATTTACACGAATATCCATTAGAATTGAGTGAAGGACTCGGGAGTTAGAATTTTTTTCTACAGTACATGTCAAGCACGCCAATTGAAACTCAAATGCCAAATAATTCATAACTCTGTTAATTATGAACGAATTGGGTCTGATAATTAGTACAGTAATCTAAAATGGGAAAGAGTTGAAATTAAAGGTAAATTGAACCCGGGTTCAAAATATTGCTGCGATATGTTGCTATAGGAAAGGGGGTTCCAAATGTTATGGCCACGATATATTGAACCCCCTACCTATTTCCAATTCCTTTTGGAGAGAGGTCTCAAAATAACGCGGCCATAATATTTGGAACCCCCTCTCCAATGCAAATTAGAAATAGGAGGGGGGGGGGGGGGTCAATATATCGCTGCCATAATATTTTGAACCCCCTCTCCAATGGAAATTGGAAAAAGGTAGGGGGTTCAATATATCGCAGCCATATTTTGAATATTTTGAACCCTCTCTCTAATGAGAATTGGAAATAGGAGGGGGTTCAAAATATCTCAGCCATAATATGTTGAACCCTCTCTCCTATGGGAATTGGAAATAGAAGGGGGTTCAAGCAATTGCAGTCATAATATTTTGAACCTCCTCTCTAATAGCACTGAAAAATAGAGGGGGGGGGGGGGCTCAATATATCGCGACCATAATATTTTGAACCCCCTCTCCAATAGCACTGAAAAATAGAGGGGGTTCAAAATATCGCGGCCATAATATTTTGAACGCCCTCTCCAATAGCAATTGGAACTAGTAAGGGGGTTCAATATATTACGACCATAATATTTTGAACCCCCTCTCCAATAGCACTGAAAAATAGAGGGGGTTTAAAATATTGCGGCAATAATATTTTGAACCTCCTCTCCTCCAATAGGAATTTGAAATAGGTAGGGGGTTCAATATATCGCGGCCATAATATATTTAACCCGGGGCTCAATATTTTATAGGGGGTTCAATATTTCGCAGCGATATATTGAACCCGGGTTCATAAATTCGCATAATATATTGAACCCGGGTTCAATATTTCGCGGTATCAAAATATTATTTGACACCGGATAGTCTACCGAACCGGTAAAAAGTAGCGTCTTCTTTCCAGTGGTGCACTTCCTGACACAACCATAAATGAATTTGTATATATTTTTTTAGATTTGTATTATTGTCGGAGCATTTTCATTTTGATGTACCCTTTTTTAGGCCCATTTAAAAAGTGAGGGTTGGTTTTGTTGTCCCGGGGATGTGCTTTTACTACCCATGCACTACCCGAGCGTTAACAACAAAACACAGATTGAACCTATGCTATGAAGCGCGAAGCAAAAAGGGGAAATATTATTAATTAGGTACACAGTGCGTACTCATGTAAGTATTGGACAACGCTTTTGTTGATATTTTTGTATTCGACATCAAGTCTTTACATCATCGCCTTCCTCTTTCGCCGAAAACCAGAAAATCTTGCGCTCTACAAGCGGGGCTTACTTTGAAACACGTTATTTTCGTTTTGACTCGTACGTATAATAAATACATCTATTAATCATCCTAGGTGAGACTCGATGTTGTTCAACTGGTCTAACCCAATAATAAAGAACGATATATATGTATCCTGTTATTACCCGCACTACTCAATTTTACATGAAAATAAACTGTGTAGCATGGTGTTTAGGGGTATTTCAGTCTAACAATTTCATGGTATATTCTTAAAATCCTATAAAAAATAAAGAGATTGATATGTTTGCACGTCTTCACTGCTCGAAAACTAGGATATTCTGAATTCTGCTTTCGATTTACACGTGAGTGTAATGGGGACACAAAGTCTATAAAATTTTCCAACCTTTCCAACTAATATGCGGTTTAAAAAAGTTCACATATGGATTAATTTTAATTCGAAATCTGATAACTGAATCTAGCACTGAACTATCGTTGCTAGTTCTGTGTACAGATATTGATCGCTGTTCTTTTTTTTTGTGTGATGCTGAATTTTCATTTAAAGTATTTAGAGATGGTATGGCATTGTGCAAGTATTTCAATTTAGCATGATTTTCTGAAGTGTGCAAGCATAAAGAATTTTGAGAAAATATCATAGTTCCCATAAAACAAGTGAGTGGCAATGAACTTTGCGAGCAAAACTATGCACCCCTACCTTAAACCTTTTTTTTTTTTTTTACCAGAATACGGTTCTATACCCAATGATCAAAAAGGTGATAAACTACCCGTTGTTCTATAACAATTTGCAAATCAGACTTAAGAACTTTTAAATATTTTTAAATTTCATCATTTTGGAATTTTTGAACAGGACTTATAAAATTTCCGTAGAAATTTGATATTGAAAGATACATGTACGGTAGATATTACACAAGACAAGTTAGGTTTGCCTGTATTAAACATGGATAATTACTTTCTAGGATATGATCTTTCCAATATCATGTATCCCTTTCCCTCTCGCATATTTATTCGAGAAACTGTTTAGATCTATCAATATACGTGGAATTATTTAACACAATTTTTTTTATACTTATACTAAAAGAAAGAGAAATAAAATATCTTATCTTGAGTGACAATTTTGACTTGGAAATACATGTATTAGTTCTAAAAAGTGCTAAAATCAAACAAGAGGAAGACATACTCCAGAGAAAATAGATTCCGGTTCCTTAAAACATAATAAATTCAAATTCTTTTAATGCGTTATTCAAAGTAAAGTTAAAATAATATAATAAAACAAATCAATTAAATGACATACTGTGTGACGTGGAATCACGTGATATAATTGTTTACCATACAAACGGGGACTTGTGTGTAAAGCGTATATACGGTTTACTGAGCGTGGGAAAAAGTTCACACACACACACGCACTTTATTCTAACTAACAGGGGACTTTTCATCAATGAGTTCGATTTTCAATTTTTTCGACCTAATCTAATAATTTAAGGCTACTGATGTTGAATTTTGCATTTATTGACGATGAAAACAAACGGGGACGTCCCCGGTTGGGAGGTCGTCCCCGTTTGGAAGGTGTGTTAAGACACATTTGTCCCCGTTTGACACCATTCACGCACTCACACACACACACACAGATATATATATATATATATATATATATATATATATATATATATATATATATATATATATATATATATATACTTTATCAAGTTCGATTCAAACACCACTTTCACATTTAAACCATTCTATTACAAAGTGTATAAAAAATTACGAATCGAGTTGTTATCTTAAAGTTTTGTTTTTTATAATAATGTAGCACTATTAAACTGTTAATAAACCTCATATATATTTGAAAAAGAAATTGCACTTTGCCTTTAATAAATAGCTATGTAAACTGTTGAAATGTGAAGTAATTATTTCAAGCATATTCAACTTATTTATATAAATAAATGCTTTCCTCACCTTCAGTTCAAAAAACAGCGGTTATTGGAAAAGCAAAGACGGGTATGTATGTTTAATTTGCAACTAAAAGCTAACAAGAATTTGTTTTTGGTTGTTTTGATTCTCGATTACACATCTTTGGTTTATATGAATGGTTGTGTAATGAAAAATGATTTTCAAACAGTATATGAATTGCAACATAAATGTATGCTGTTTCTTTTCTTCAGAAACTCACATATAAAATGAACTACTTTAGCGGGTATGGGTTACCACGGTTTAGCAAGGATCTAACTTCAGAATTTCAACTTAAACCAGAGGTACCAGCGATTGTCTGTTCAAAGATGTATTGTTCTTAGTTATTGAAATTAAGCATATCTCAGTTTTCTAAGTATTTGGCCATTCAGGAAATCAGGATACAATTTTATAACGTAAATAAAATTAAAGAAGACCGAGACGATGCAAAAGTAAATTGAATGATTATCAGTGATACAAATGAGATGTTTTAAAAAATAAGTTTCCTCTGGCCCCAGCACTTTGAATTTATATTTGTTTATGCGTTATTCCCATTCCCCTTATTTTAATTATGGTAAATCTACATTCATGTGAATAATGTCGGAATTGATCGGAAGAAAGGGAAAGAAAATTAAGAAAGAAAACACAACAATTCAAAAACAAGCTAACAATATCAAATCTTATTTATTTCTTTATGAAACATATGTTCGTATATTTACATCAATGTTCTGAATCAAGGTTTTGATCAAGATATCAAATACTGAAGCAATGTATGTCAGATGTTGAAATGTAGGTATCATAGAAAAAAATTTTAAAAAGGCAATTAGTTCTATGCAAGTTTAAAACAAACTTTATATTCACAAAAAACCCAAAATATATCATATTTTATATTATTGCGCGACTAAATATAAAAAAATATAACTTATCAACAATCAGTTATTACGTTTTTTTAGACAAGCATTATAATATGAATTAAAATTTATCACATTTTACTAGCGTTTTTATATTATACATATAATTAAAAGCGATATTTATATGTCACAATGCAACTATATCTTTTTTCATTACCTTGGACGTGCTAGTTTTTTGCATGCGAGTTTTAATGATAATATCACTTATGATTTAAAGTCTACAGATCGTTTCGTTCAAGTGACTAGAACTTCAGGACGCTGGAGAGATTTAGTAGACCCAAACAATGATTCAAACAACACATACATCTACAGAGGATCCCAGGTACGTTACTTTTAAAAGTTATTCTTCTTTTTCATATATAGTATCACATACATACTATATTTAGTCCAGCATACTTGTTTTATGTATAATGGCAATACAGCATTCACCTAATACTATTAATTTAACATGCCTTGATAAAATTGTAAATCTGAATAGTTTTTACAATGAGTAAGTTAATTATCTATATAATAAACCTGTTGACTTTTGCATGCGGTTCATGGATGTGTCTTACATGCTTTGGCTATTTAAAATTTAGAGATTATTTAGAATTTGGTCGGATACTTTTATAAATTCATCATTAGTACATGTGGTAGTGAGAACAATATGAATGTCATCCATCGATTTTGCTGAAGACTGGCCGGCTAAGGTACTATCCCCTGTCAGAATTGTTGAGCTGCAGTGGTAGCTGGCTAGTGATCATTGGACTTTTATTTTTACAAACAAAACATAATCTTGTCCTTCACCTATCTACAGTAAATATACATAATTATCAATTATATATAATTATAGTAATCGTGTTTTTGTTTACACCCTTGAAAAAATCATAAGGGTTTATATAAAAGATGCTCATTTATCATGTCTTTTAATAACAATAAATGGTACGGTTTTTTTCTAGTCAACAGAACTGGACGGCAAACAAAAGAATTCCAAAATAAAGTTGTATGTGGCAATTTTGATACTTTTTACTTTCCTGATCGGTTCCTGCATTGGAGTAGCTGTTGTGTCAACCATGTTATATCACGAGCAAAATAAACACAATAATGATGGTACGTATAACGTTTTTTTTTTTTATCTTTGTTTTGGTTTAATTAACGAATTAAACGTTCATTATTTAATATCCAAAAAAACTATATACACGTTATAACAGTAGTTTAAATTCTAGTTTTGGTCTTCAGTGCAAATTTGCTTTAGTTTTTTTTTTTAATTTTATTTAATATATACTGTAGAATTGAAAATTGAAATATTTCTTTTTCCTTACCAAATTTACTGTTATTGAATAAAGCGTATACTATTTTTTTAATTTCATAAAATTACTTCTCTATGAAAAAGAAAACCATGAATACAAAATGTATATCATTTTTATTGATACTTTGCAAATGGTACAGTTTATCAAAATTTATAAATTAAAAAGAATCAAGGCAGTTCATAATGTAAGGATAGGGGAATAAAGTGCATAAATATACCTTATTGATAACTCACTCAGCCTACTACTACATCTTCGTATGTAGTTATACTACGAAAATACTTGTTGATAACACTTAAACACAGTTTAGCTAAACGTATATCATACAAAACTGACTATGGATATTTTTTGTTTTGCTACCAAATAATGTATGATTTGACCGTACTACTACTACTTCTACTACTACGAATTACTACTACTACTACTACTACTACTACTACTACTACTACTACTTTTACTACTATTACTACTACTACTACTACTACTACTACTACTACTACTTTTACTACTATTACTACTACTACTACTACTACTACTACTTCTACTACTACTACTACTACTACTACTACTTCTACTACTACTATTACTACTACTACTACTACTACTACTACTACTTCTACTACTACTACTGCTACTACCACTACTGCTACTACTACTATCACCACTTTTACTACTACTTCTACAACTACTACTACTACTACAGCTACTACTACTACTACTACTACATTGATACTACTATTATCACCACTTCTTTTACTACTACTTCTACTTCTACTACTACATACTCTACCAATATCACTACTACTACTACAATTACTACAACTACTACTACATCCATTACTACTACAATTAATTATAATAATACTACCGCTACTTCCACTTCTGCTTACTAATACCACTACCTCTGCTAGTATTTCTTATCCTATAATGATGATTATTATCATTAGGTGGTGAAGATTTTATTTTTGCAGCTCTAACAACAAAGTCAATTACAATGACAACAATAAATCCAACACTTCACTGCAAAGACGATACACCGGCTGCAGAGAGTAAGATATATTTTCTTTGAATTTAATTTACTTACCAGAAGTATAACAATTAACAGAATTTGTATAATACAAGTTAAAGTTGTAAGATTGTTTCACTGGGGTGAATTATTATTCATTATTATTTATTATTCAGACTTTTTTAAAGAGAATTCTGACTTTTAATAGTATCATTCCAAAATGAAACAGAAACTAATTGAATAATAACAGAGTGTATGACGGTATATGTACATTTAGTTTTGAGTAGTTATTTTTCTTTTTTCTTTTTTTTCTATTAAAAAAAGAATGTAGCGAAGGTTGGACCTTAAATGATGGTTCCTGCTATTGGTTAAATAAAGATTTTTTAAGCTGGGACGAGGCAGAGGTATGTTTTAATGCTTCTCTGTTTTGGGATTTTATGCAATATTTCTTTGCAAAAGGCACACATTTTGTTGAAAGGCAAGCAAATTTTCATTAAGTTGTGACATTTCATTTTATTTATATAATTGTCAGCTATCAACAAGCATTAAACATATATACACTTTAGACATTTTCTTTAACAAATGGTTTTAGTATGATGACAACATAAACATACATGATCTACCTAATTTTAAATTGTTTCTGATGAGCCAACAATTTAAAAGAGCATTCATTTGCGTATTTGGAATGCAGTGGGTTTCTTTTAATTCTAACAAATTATGTCTTAAATGGTACAATGCATCAATTTAAATATGATGTTCTTAACTAAGGCAGCTTGTCGAAAGAGGTCAGCTACTTTGGTTGAGATCACAAATGGGAACGAAAACATGTTTTTAGAAGAATTTGCAATAAACTGTAAGTGTTTTCTCTTGCAAAAAGAAAAATGCTTGCTAACTGTAAGAATTAAAGTTATAAAAGGAATTCTGTTTAGATTTGAAACTCTGTGTAACGGTAATAATTACACGTTAAAAACAACATTATATTACTATCTATCTCGATTCGTTGTTTTAAATTTGGACTAACATATAAGTATATCATTCGGATGAAAAATTTTTCAGGATTTTTTTCCTCGAGTCTCATCCTCTGTTCTCTCATGTAATGTTGAATTTATATGGACCGGTTTTTTTTTTCAGACTTGATATGGGTTGGAATAAAAGTTAGTGAGAGTAACACTCGAATAAACACCTGCTCACAGACACCCTCTTCCTTTGGATTAACATACACTAGAGAATTTGGAAAGTGTATAGAATCAATTACGATATTCGATGGAACTGGTGAACCTTTTTCGATCTTTGTTAATCGTGATTGTAATGACCGTTTAATGTCTGTGTGTGAAAGATTTTTTTAAATTAACAAAGGATATCAACAAATTATTATAATTTGCAAAATGAAATAAACTTACAGTAAATTTTGTTTGTGTTTAATGAAATGTTGGCAAAGTGTAGGTATAATGGTGACTGTCATATCATTGTAGTATAAGAAACATACATATACCTCTATTGGACTACAAAACAACCAACTCGCTCTTAACTGCAAGATATGAGTTAATGAGTTGTTTGTCATAGACAATCACCATGCCCGACAAAAACACTTATTAAAAAAAGACCAAACAAATATATACATGTAATTGGTGACATGTGTATACGTAAAACACACTTAAATTCCCACAAGGGCTGTACTTTTGACTTCGTTGTAGGAAAGCTTTCATTTAGATACAGTTATAGCTGCAACAAAAATCCGGCTCTTTGAAAAGCAACGTGAAGGTATTTCGTTACAGCAAGACAAGAAAAGATTGCCAATCAAATCGATTAAAAACCCCTCCTTCTTCCTACACTTGTCAGGGTCTGATAACTTTTGATATGAAGTCACCTCAACCTCTACTTCTAACCAATCAGGACATTTGAAAAATTAATTTGAACTCTTCAAAAGAGACATGCAAAATAAATCATGCTTTTTTTTCTTTTTCAACTTTAGACCGAGTATTGAAGATCCATACCTCACAAAAAACAAATGACGGCATGTGTGTGATAGGTCGGGGCATATTTAAACTGTCCTCAACTGTTGGACCTATGTTTTAAAATTATTTCTATCACATCACATAAAAATATACAACAGACGCAGATCCGTGAATTTTTTTCCACGGGAGTGGGGGGGGGGGGGGTAACATTTAAACAAAACCAATTTTAAAATTCATCTCATTTTTTTTAATAAAATGCAGCGATAGCAAACAGTGTTAAAAATATAAGGAGTGAGCATCCTCTGCTGACGGTTAGTTACCGCCGTGTGCTTTTTGTTGTAATCTGGAAAACGGAGAAATTAGTAGGCAATTTGCTTTTTTATAATATACTTACAATAAGTTTGATAAAGGTCAGTCAGCATTTAGCCAGGCAGAAGATTGTATTTGCTGACAAGGTCGTTCAATCGACAGTAGAACATACGAAATGATAACTTCAATCCAGACTGGTGACTATTTTGTTTTTTCAACTTTTTTGTCTGAAAAGCAAAGGTAGCTTCAACACACGGTCATTCCACTCCACGTATGAATTTGTGCTCGAGAGTCGTTGTTATTGAATCGGCAGAAACTGTATAAACAGAATTGGACATTGCAAAGAGTGCATTTCGCTTTTATTTAGATAGCGGAATTGTTTTAAGGTACATCTCAGCTGAGGCGAAAATATTTTATAACTACGTGTGCAATCACGTGAGTCGCATAAGATTCTTTTGTGAAGTTACATATCTACTGAATTCAACCCAGCTGATATCGTCACCAGAAGTTTTAAAACTGCCGCACAGTTTATGGCTACGAGGACCTGGATTTCTCGTAAATGGATTGATAATTTGAATAAGTATTTCCCCTGTAGAAAGTGTGGATGACGACATAGAGAACAGAAAAAAAGTTGGGAATATGAAGACTGAAAGATCAGATCCTTTAGAGAAAGTTTTATCTTTGACTACCAGATTAACACAATTCTTATATTCGAATAGTCTTAAGAGAGTTATCACAGCTTACAGAAGTTAAGTCACATGCAAGAAACAAAAAGGCAGCTTTGGCTGTACAAAAATGTTTGACTTAACTATAGACCGCCTAGAGACCGGGCCAACATTCACATTTGTGGGTATCGACACCACTAGATTCTGGCCTATTGTTTACAGAGAACACAAGACATGCTCATTGGAGTTACGCAGTTTTTCTTTTGTCAGTGCTCTATGCAGATTTATGGCTATGCGTGGACCCATTAACTAATTCAGGTCGGATAGAGGCATCAGTTTTGTTGGCGGTGTGAAAGAGCAAACGTTGGATGCCCAATTAAATGAAAAGAGCCCTGTTGCCACTTACTTGGACAATAACAAAATTTCTTCAATTTCTTCAACCCTTTCCATGCCTCACACTTCAAAGGAGTTAGGAAACGTATGATTGGTTGTTGTAGGCGGATCTTAAATGCCTTGCTACTACAGAACAAACAAGATCTGACACACGTAGTCTTATCAATTTTCATGCTTGACGGTTGTACATTTCTATATGCACAACCTTTAGTGTCAGTATCATCAGACCAAGACAAACCAGAGGTAATATCAACTTGTCAGCTGCTTATTAAGAGTTCTTTGAATGATTTTGATTTATCGAGCTGCCACCAGAAAGATGATATCAGAAATTAGTGGAAGAATGTGCAGGATCTTACCAACAACTTTTTGGCCCGCTGGCGCTCAGAGTACATTTACCTTCTTCAAACCAGACCAAAATGGGAATTCTGTAGCGTTTATTCAGTGCAAGACGGTTGGTTTTGCATCTGTGATTGTTTGTTTTGCATCAATGTCTGCTGATTTTGCAAAAGAGGCTGTTGTTTTTGTTTAAAGCTGGTCTGCTTTGTATCAAAGCCCCCCCCCCCTTTTTTTAAAGTAAGTTAGTTGTTTTGCGTGAACATCTTTTTTACCCTTTCTGCCTCCCAAACAAACGAGCATAAAAAGAACTACATTAGTGATAATATGATCGCTAGAATTAAACGAAACTTCTTTAAAAATGTATTTACATTTTTTTTTTAAGAATCACCGAATTCCTCAATTGCGGACGACAAATCTTTTACCGAGCCCCTACAGCAACTTGGATTTTAATCTGATTTGATTTTGAGACCACCTTATCTGCTTGGGGAATTGTCGATTTTCATTTTCTACAAATTGCTTAGTTTTTTGTACAACTCTATAGTGAGCCTTAATTACTTTCTACACTAGTTTTTGTTGGTTTAATAAAAATTACAACACTAGTATACATACATGTAAGTCTTGTTGATCAGGCAAGGTGTGAATGTTGTCTTCAAGGTGTCGAAGTCTATAAAAAGTTTCAACATTAATAGACAAAATTATTCATGGGTAAATATATTAATCCTAAGCTGAGACATAAGTCAATTTTACATGCACTCATCAAAATGTTGGTGTTGTATTTAATCTTTTTAATACAATTTGACTTCCATATTTAGATTAAGAATGATGGGATATGTTGATTCCATTGATGGTCAGGTTTTTATCTTAACTTACGAACTATCGTTTAAAACAATTATGAGGTGATTATATACGGTCAGGTGTGATCAAATTTATCATACAGCACTTCTGTCTGTGAAATCAATCACCTCATAATACTCAAAAATTGATTCATTATTCGTTAACTATGATTTTGCTATTTTTAAAAACCAACATCTCTTGTCTTTTTTTTTTACAGACATCTAAGGTGGCAGCTACGATCTTGATTTTTTGCCTTTTTATTAAGTTGCGAAAAAATATGGAAAAAAAGGATACCGTATTTTGCTGGCGCTAAACAGAATTCCATGATTCTGGCAATTCCAAACTAGGTTGATTTTGAAACTTGATTGACAGCGTCATTAAAGTTTGTCAATATGATACTCTATCATTTGAAGTTAATAGTATGTTTCCTTTAAATTTAATTTGACTCCGAGAGATTTCATAACAGGACACCTAAATATTTGGTTGCATAAAGAAGGAGAACGTTTTTTGTTTTTTTCACTTTTGACCTTTGGTTTGACGCTGCAAAAGGAATCAAATTTTGTAAAGTGTTGATTATGTAAACGATAGCTATGCTATGACCTTGAATTGCAACTATTACGTATTGGTCATTATGATACTTATGTGTACCTAGGTACTGCGCACTGAATGGTGTTAATGATAACTAACAGAATGATCTCCGTGAATCTTGTAACACTGCGTAGTATTCCTAAATGATGCTATTAAACCAGGTGAATAATACGGGCATACTAATATCCAAATTGAGAGTTTAAAAACAAGTGCCATATTTGGCGATTCTGTGTCTGCATCGATAGCTCTGGTACTCTATATTGCGTCATGTATTGCATATTCTATATAACCTTTGTAACCTTTTAAACCATTAACTCATGTATATTTTTATACATGATATTTCAATATTGCACGCAAGCGATGCAACATAATAAAGTGTGACACTCAAAGCCTGCATCCAAATACTCTAAGTCCTAAATGAGGTTAATTGATTCTGGCACAGTAAAATCCAAACTGAAAATATATAAACAAGTTATCAACAAATTGACATATTTGGCATCCTTTTTCAGAACAAAAACCCTGACATTATGTTAGCTATTTAACCTTTGTAACCTTTATGCCATGCATGAATGAATGTATTATGAGTAAGTGGAGGACTCAGAGATTAGGACTATGAAACTCAAAACCTGCATCACACTATTATTTCTGACAGTTTTGTCGGTTTTGTTATTTTATTTAGAAATAAAATATTAATCTTAATTTTGAACACTAAATCTCACTCATGATCGTCGTAAATGGGCCGAACTAGTCAGAACTGTCCATCATAAGTAAAATGTTATATATACAGTGGTAACAACGTTATTGTTGACAAGCCAATCGTGTTTAATAGTTCGTGTAACGTGGGTGATCGTTCGTGCAACGTGCGGGATCGTGCGTGTATCAGGAAAAATAGTTTGCGTTTTTTACCGTGCGTGTTCGTGCGTGATCGTGCGATTTTTTCGTTTTGTAACTTTTTTTACGGAATGTCAGGATTTATTCTTAAAACAACGACAAGTAGTTTTTGTAAAACAATGTGAATTTTAAACTTTTTTTCTATAGAAGAACATTGACAGTTGTTAACATTCATTCTCTCTTTCGTGGTTAAATACATTTATCAAGTATTTCCACAGCTCATTCAATCCTTTGTTCGGTCAAGTTAGTTTTGCATAATGTTATAGTCAGCCTACATCAAGCATCCATTGTGTCTTGACACATAATTTTTATCATATTAGCAAGAGCGGCACGTTGAATGAAAGCGGTCAAGCTTCCCCACTCCCCGTTTTAAAATAAATGATTATCCCCAATTTTTTTCTTTCAAATGAAAATACGATACGCATTCCCCTCTGGTACATTATGTAAACATTTGTTTGAAATAAAAAATTTTATAGACGCATTAAAATTTAAAAAAATAAAAATAAATCAATTATGTACTGTAAATAATGAAAATATTCAATGTGTAAAATCGAAATTCTATGGAACAAGGTAACAAATTTACCTCTATCTCGCATAATCAAATCGTACGTAAGGGAACTGGATTACATAAACAGTCAAATTTCGTATAGTTAATGCATTATCTTCATTTTATTTACACTAAAGTTTTTATTCGTTATGGAGACAAAAAATTAATTTGTGTATAAATCATTTTTTTTTTTTTTGTATGGATGTGTAAATTGTTTACTAGTAAAATATAAAACAGTGCATTGCTACTGTACATGCCGCTTTTCAATATAACACAAACATAAAGCAATACAAATTAAAGCAATACGTTTTCTTAATGCTAATCTTAAAAATTAATTTTGATTTTGCGTGTTTAATGGTGTAGAATCGTTCGGTTGCGTATTTTATCGTTTTTGTTCGTGTATCGTGAAAATTCAGTAAGTTAGTGATCGTCCGTGTAACGTGCGTGTTCGTTCGTGTATCGTGCGTGATCGTTCGTGTATCAGAAACGTGCGTGTCGTTTGTCAACAATAACGTTGTTATCACTGTACCTAGGTGAAATGATGTTGACCAGACTCTTTGATTTGGGCTGTTTTTAGTTGATGTAACTTTGACTATACGATCACGCTTATTAATAAATTATTGGTGAAAGAAGAACTGGATTTCGTGGTTACTGAGCTTGAATAACATCTCTAGGACATAACAAAAGTTTGAAGGCTTACAATTAGACTACTCTGAAAAGTAGGGTAAACATGAACTCTAATAGTTCATATATTCCCTTGAATGATTTAGATGCAACATTAGACTGATTAGATAATGTATTAACATTCATATTAATACAAATGCTATCTGTAAAGTGCACTTAGATACAGTAAGATGAATTATAATATTTACAGATCTTTAAAAAGTTATACTCTTCAAAATATGCACAGGTTATCTTATTTTGATAATGAATCGTGGGTTTGCTTTAAAAAGAAACTTTAATATATTTGAGTGCAATTTTCTCGTTGAATTGTCACACCTATGGGTTATACATGAAAGAGAGATCAACTATATCCTTAAACAGTTCTTATGCTTATTGCCGTAACAACTTAACTAAAAAGACAAAACGAACATTATCAAAAAATATCATTATAGATCAGAGAACTCTTAATTGTATTTTAAAATAAAGGGAGGTGTACTATTGTAGATAACCATAAAAATGATACGTTTATGTCTGTACGTACTAAATAGGTATTTAAATGCAGTTAAGTACAAACCAGTTGTTTTTTTGGTTTTTTTTAATTTTGGTTTTGATGTTTCTAACTATAGTTTTATCTTCATACTTCTAATTGACAATGGAACAGGTTATTTTTCTTGATGGTTTTGTTTTGTTTTGTGTTGTTTTTAATCATCAGTTTTGTAAAACATTATGTGTTTTAACATTTTTGAACTAGCTATGGAGAACAGGCTTTGTTGTACACCGTCATTAACCAGCAGCAATGGACGAGCGTCGTCGTGCACTTCTTCCAGTGATTAGGCAATACTGCGCGGAAGGAGCAAATATAAAACTTGTGCAGGGCCGTCTCTACGTAAATGGTAATCTGTACCACCATAATTCCGACCAGGACGAGCCTTCTTCCCAGGATGGGGAATCTGTACATCCCGGCCGCTAGGGATTCGTAATTGACGTTGTTCCCGAATCTGAGGCGCTTTTGCGGTAGTTTTTCAACATGCAGCAACCCTGGTAAAAACAGCGAGGATTGTCTACGCATACTGTCGTGGAATGTCAACAACGGCGCATGGTGAATTTTTAATAATAAATGCAGTAAAACACGTTGCCCTCGCTTTTCGCAGTAAAACCAGTATACATGTACAATATACATGTAAGTACAGGATAAATACTTATTATAATGAAGTGTTTCTTTGTTTTTCCTTAATTCTAATTAATTAATAAGGTTATACAATTTATTAAGGATGGTTTAAAAATGTGTACGTCTGATCATATACGACTGCATCAACAAGATAAATCTAACCTCAGGGTCTCATAAGGTTTCCCCAGTATCCTCAGTGCCAAACTAAGGGTCTCTCAGGGTTTTCTAAGTGTCACTCAGGCTTTTTTATAGTCTAAGAAATTTTTCTCAGTTTCAACTCAGGCTGTTTTTTTTATAGTCTAATTTTTTTTTTATTACAGTAGTTTGTTTACAATTTCAAATGAAAATCTACTTTATGCATTTGCCATAATCAACAAAGTTCAGAAAAAAGTTACAGATAATTTAATGTAAAATTAAATGTCAAATGACTGATGAAATGCTTGCAACTAATTGTCCAAGGAATGTAATTCGTTTTGGATGTTGTTAGATTGAAGAAAATTTTGACAACGGAGAATAGAGAATAAATTGTAATATTTAGTTTATCTGAGTTATGGCGCATCTGATATAATAATTCTGTACTTCAAATACAATTGCTGTCGTAATGACATTTGACTTCATTTTTTACTAGTCATAAAGTGGATTCCATATACGATTGGATGAAGTACAATGTTATCATGATAATCATTTTGTACTGGGTATGCTGATACATGAAGAAAATACATGTATTTATGTTCTTCTGTATCTACCTGACGCTGGTTTTATGTTTTCCTTTCAGTTTTCATGTATTATCAAATTATTATTGTTTTTAAGACAAAAGGCGTACCAGTATTAAATGAACAGAAAAAACAAATTTTTAAATATTTTTTATTGTACGTAAAATCCACAACATTATCTAAAGCATGTTTTTATAATATAAATAAGAAACTTTCCTTAGAGTAAATAACAACATATTTCATTTACTTTTCACCGCACATAAATTTGTACGAGCGTTATAAACCAACAACATATAGTCTATATGATAAGTTTTGTCACAAGAAAAAAAATGGTTGTACTTTTATTTAATAATCGACACAATGGGAATTTTTAACTACTGTATCCAAAATTGATAGGCAAATATCATGCAGATGTAGTATCCATAGACAAGAGTCTTAAGCATTTTGTTCTACATAAGAAGGTACAATAGAACCTTTAAATATATTTTGTATGGTATTTAGTTCACAGTTCTAAATAATGTTTTATAAGTTAGGGAGTTTTGTTGTCAATGGACTCTCTGAATATCGACTTAAAATTTTTGTGATTGATTTTTATATTTACCAACAACTATTATTTTGAAAGAAAAAAAAATAATTCGAGATAATTTACCTAATATTAATAAGTTATCCCATTTTTGGTTATATATTTTCAGATTCCGAAATATTATGTCAATTTAAATGAGCAATGACCAATTCTTTGTCCTTTATTATTATGAGCACCGACTCAGAGTTAAATACATGTTTTCAACCCATTTTTTCGCATGCAAAAATTATTTTGCAAAAATGGTTTTATGCCAAAGTATTCACAATTTTTATGACAACAACACACATACACAAAAACACATGTGTAGATTGTACTATAACTTATGTATCTCAAAAATGTATTGGTTAGGGAATAAAATGACTCAAATTGATTTAAATTTCACAAAACTGGGAAGATGAAATATTGTTATAACAACAACAACATCAACAACAATGACAACAATTACAACAACACACAGCCATTCAATACTTTGACAAACTGTAATATATATATATATATATATATATATATATATATATATATATATATATATATATATATAAAACTTCAAAACATATTAGAGTTGGGTTTTTTTCTTCATTTTTTTCCACATTTATAATTCTTTCAAGAAAAAACAACAATACTGTTGATTCCTAATTACACAAAGAATGAAAAGATGCTTAAAATCGCGAGAAGCACATCTTGCAAATTCTAAAATTTTGTTTTTATCCCCGGACATAATGTTAACTAAATAAAAAAAATGATAACAATTCGACGCTCGTCATTTTATTGTCTCGCTATTTGATGTAAAACTGTTTAATTGCGGAAATAAGTACTTGTGTAAAAAAGAAATATCTAGTAATTATAGATACTGAAATTTATTAGGCAAGTATTAAAACCTTCTTTTATTTAAGATTATTTTTGGGGCATCATTTTCTTCATTTTATTGCATATCCTTATCAAAAGCCACATAGGAGGGAAATGCGTTCTTATTGCTTTTTGTGTGTGATACTGGTAATTTGGAATTTAAAACTCAAACAATATTTATTTTTTAACTTGTATGTGATAACATTCTAAAAAGAAATATTTTAATGATCTCTCAAAGTATGAAATTGAAAAAAAAAATATCTCTGTTGTTTTAAACAGCAGTCTTGAGGTGGTATTAAAATCCCATCGACAAAGGAAATGTCAATGTAAGAAACTGAAAATTGATATATAAAATATAAAAGTTAAAATCCTAGGTCTAAGAAAACGTCAACAGCTCACACTTCAAAATCAATTTGAAAAAAATAGCATTATAAAGGATTCGCGTACTCGGGGTTTGAGATCCCCCCCCAAAAAAAATAACAAAGTTCATTACCTGAAGTAACAAAAAATAACAATGTTATTAACAAAAATCGATATTGATATCCATATTCTGTTTATTTTAGAAAGATGTGCTACGACAAAAGTAAATCAATTTTAAAACAGAGGAAATTCGGACTATTTTTTTTCCGTTTTTCTTATTTTCCCTTAAAAATTTATTGTTGCAATGTAATTTCAAAAGTTAAGCTTCTATTTGTTTTTTTAAATACAATTTTACATATTTTATGGTTGTATTTACTTGTGTATAATTTTTTATCACTGGCTGGCATGCGATTTGAAAAAAAATATTTAAAATACATAAAATCAATTTTAGATAAAATATCTGGAAATTTTGATCATTGATTTTTTACAATGTTAATGTCAATAGATTACAGACAATAAAATCAGTTTTAGGCAATCAATGCTTTAGAGCTCGTTTTTGTCATTTGTTTGTAAAATCAATCAAAAAAGGGTACAATTTTGAAAATTGTTAGAGGAAATTTGGACAAAAAAAAAATATGAGCTCAAAATTATTTATTTCAATTTAAAATAAGTTAAGCTCTTCGCATTTTATTTTACCAACTTACAAATTGTTTTATTATTTCTAATAATTACAAAATAAAAAAAAACCTTGGAAAGGGTTCACAATTTTGAATTTTTTTTCAATAAACATTCAGAGGTCTCTAGCATAAAAGTAGGTCATTGACTAGTTATTTGAAAGTAAAAAATAGCTCCACAATAGAGGGGCTACAATGTACAATAAGAAGTTTTTCGTTCCTATTAGTGGGTTTTTTTCTCCCCTGAATAAACGTAATCCTTAAGTATAATTCTAAATGTACACATTTTGTGGACAATAACTCTAAATGAAATCAACATATAATTTTTTTTTCGTCCTAAAATCTATCATTTGTAACGAAAAAAAAACCATATCTAAGTTTTAATAATTTATTTGAGTAAAACCACACTCCATAATTATAGATTTGAAGTATTTATTTAATTAACTGTGCAATATAATTCTCGATCTATTGCATTTCAGTATACAGATCCAACTCATGGTAAAAGACCTTAATGACCGAGTATGCTTTTGATCTGCAATACCGATAATGCCACATTTTTTTCGATCTTTGTTAAGCAGCAAATGTTCCTATCTGATAACACTTAATGCAAGTAATCATTAAAACCATTATACAGATCTTAATATATCAAAATCAACAACAATCACAACAACAACAAAAATGCAACAACAACAACAGTAACAACACTTTAAACATATACAGTGTCCTGCTTATGATCTATGTGAAATACGATATTCTAAAAACAAAGCTACCGTTCAGGGAAAAAAACACAAGGCTTTTAAAGTAGAACGGCAAATATTTTTTTAGACATAATGTTTCATCTTTATGTTAAAGTACAATTGCCGAATCAATTGAACAGCTTAGTTTGGAATGTTTTTATTAAGTCTGTTAGTTTTTGTGGTTGTGTAGATACATGAGTACTGAGTAAACATATCATTCCTTGTGTATGTTTTTTTTTGTAATACACGGATATCAAGATTTTTTAAATATTTAAAATATAGAAAGAAATTAAAAACCCACACTTTTTTCACCTATTGAACCACAATGGAATAAAAAGACCCACATTTTTGGCATATAAGATAAAATTTTACCAAAAACAATTTCATATAATGGTTATCATTCCTGTCATGCATAGTCAAACAACTATCCCAAAAATCTAAGGATGATTTATGAACTATGTACCTTTTTACAAAATATGCAGACGTTGAAAAATATTTCACCTTACAATGTTACAATTGAACAACTAACATTCTCGCATTGCATTCTTTTTTTCCGTTAGTCTCTTTAAATTTTAATTTCAAGGTTTTACTTTGCAATACTAAATATTAGTCAAAGTACCGAAGTACTGACGGAGTTGATTTTATCGCTTGTCATTTATTCAAAATCTACGATATGTTATTTTGCATAGTAAGTAGTACATGTATCAGTAATCGAAATATTTCTGAGAAATTGTATGGATCCAGGCAAGATTGAACTCTTGTCTTGTTCAATCAAACGCTCGGCTGTCTCTGTATCTCCAGGCAAGAGAGACTCTGCTTTGTCGGATATTAACGGAGGCAGCTAAGCGTCTGGTTGAGCGAGACTACATTGAACCCTAGCGTAGGAATACATACAACTTTAAAACACATCTAAACTGTTTATACAATTTAAAATCTTACTATTTTCATGGTATTTATAAATAAGTGTTCTTGAAAAACAATGCTTCAGAATACATAGCATCAAATTTATCGATTATTTTCAAGTACTAAGTGTTGTCAGTGGTGTTATTGATTTGTGCTTTGTGCTTTGGTCCAAACACTGTTTCACTTTTGCTTTGCCCGAGTAAGTGCATAGGAGAGTTGATTAAAATCAACTACCAACAATTTGTATCGAGCATTGTCTGCCAAATCCTTATTGAAAATGAATGGGCCTTACAGTAACCCACTTAATTGTTTCCCGCTATTAAGCCGCTTAATTATTAATCTTAATAGCTTTTTAAACACATGAAAGTTACGTTTTGTCGAGTGATCTGTTTAAAACATGGATTGATTACCAACCATTTCCTTTTTTAACACAATGGCAAACAACTAAAACGTTTACAATTTGAAACACCTGCAATTCGTTGGATGTCATCTCTTATAATGGCGAAGAAAGATTAACAAAAAACACGATTCTGCAGTAAAATTGGTTTAAAGCTTTCTAGTTCTCATACTTTTTGTACATACTCCTGTTGTAATTTATATGGGTCCAATCCAAACCTATAATTCAGTTGAATCATATTCAGCCCTAGCTTTAGCTCCCGAAAACAGTTCAAAATGATCTCTACTAACTATATATATACAGTAGGCTCAGCTTTCTCTACACTTATAGACCTCACATTGTATGTGAAGTTCATGACTAATACATTTTCCTAAAATATAATATCGCTTCTGTTGGTCATTGTGTTGTTAATTTGGATAGAATCTTTTAAAGACAGTCTAATCTCGCTAGTTACATATTTATAATTGAACCCGGGTAATACCATCGGTTTCTAGTAATTAATATATTGATTTATTCCGGTTGTATTGTTTTCTTCATTTTCTGCAACACGATGGAATTTAAAGCAATACTTTAAACATTATTATTTAAATCGAAACCCATCAGTTTATATAAAAAAGTGATATTATTTACTTGATCAATGAATTGTAAGTTCAAAATAATCTGTTTAACTACTTTTAATTAGCAATGGAATTTATAATATATAAATAATATATAAATTTGATAAACTCTTTGTGCTTGTTGGTACACAGCTTTTCCTCATAAAGTTTTTTAGGAAAGAACAATGTATGATAAGAGTTAAATTTGGCCCCCATAATTCGCAATTTTTTAAGTGTTTCGGGTACAATATATGTTAACTAATTTTTTTAGAAGAGTTGATATAAAATATATTTTTCATCAATTTATTTGATTTATTTGCACTCACTGGCAGTAGATGACGTCAGAAGTGACGCCTTTTCTATAATTCAATTAAAGTCAGCCAAAAATTGACATTTTTCTTATCTATTTACGAATGGGAAATATAGAGCGCATGCTTGAACAAAGAAAATTGTCACTTATTAGCAGGCTTGGGGTAATGCTAAATGTAATGGTTATGCATTGCAATGCATTACATGTTTTCAAAGTAATGCTAGTAATGTGTAATGCCACAAAATTAGCATTACAAGTAATGCTAATGTAATTAATTACTTTCCAAAATCTAGTGTAATGCTGGCATTACATGGCATTACTTTGCATTACTATGCTTATTTATGCATGTTCACTTTTAAAAATGTGATGAATAAATGAATAGGTGAAATTGAATTTGATTAAATTTATTTTTAAAGAAGAAAGAAATAATTCTTGAGATTAAAATGTTTTAACTGTATTATTAAAAAGGTTTTTAAAAAATTCATTTTTGAATTGTTAATACATGTATTACTAAATATAACAGCACACTTTCATGACATTTTTAAGAGTGTTGTTATTAAGAGTTTTTAATCATTTAAACAATTTACTCTAATTAGTTTGCACTTCAATAAGAAATGTGTCAACAACACACTATGCCCCCAGGATAATCTAAGTATCAAAACAATCTATTGTTATAAGAATTAAGTACTAAACACCCCAATCCCCTTCCCTTCGCTATGTCCCAATAGAATAGGAGACAGACATGCACCTTTAAAAGCAAAATGAATGCACTGTCCATCCATGATGAAAATAAATATCACTTCCAATATTATAACCCATTTGAAAATAATTTTACTTACTTATTTTCTCTCTCTCTCTCTCACTCTCTCTCTCTCTCTGGTCTCTCTCTTGTATATTAAGTACACTGTACATTAGTTTGGACTGATAGAAAATACAAGATTCATGTATTTTTCTATTATTGCACTTAATTTCCTAAGATAAAGATCATCAAACAGTACTTTTCAGTCCAAGCTTCGACTTCTCCTGTATTCTTAAAACATTTATTTAGTATAGCTGGGAAGATTTTCAAACTAACAGGATGCAGTTAAAAGATGAACCCTTTGAAACTTCGATCATAAAGTGCAACAGCAATCTTTTGTCTTAAAGTGTCCTCAGTAAAAAGAAAAACGATTAAAACACCGTATCTTAAAAAATATAACTGGGAAAAACCATTTGTTTATGAATTAATACAATTAAGTGTCCAAAATTATAAAGATTTGTGTAATCTGGGGAAATATCTCTATTTAGCTTTTGATAACCGCAACATTATTCCATAAATTGTTTTTTGTTATGCATGTAATTCTGTGTTTCTATTTCGTATCCTACATTGGATCATGCCAAATGTCTATGAATATCATTTTACTTATGTAATATGTATGTTGTTCATAATGCCACAAGATGATTATGTATTGAGCAAATATAGAATGACTCTTGTATAGTCATTGAATTTGAACCTAATACTGAGCATGAACCTCTAGATATGTTAAAGAGTGTTTTATATTTGAAACATTTGCAAAAACTCTTTATTAGCTTTGCTTTTTTAAAACAAAGTAATGGTAATGGTAATGCATTACTTTACTCATGTAATGGTAATGTAATGCATTACTTCAAGAAAATCAAGTAATGGTAATGGTAATTTAATGCCCAAATTCATGAAGTAATGGTAATGTAATGCATTACTTTACAATGTAATTCGCCCCAAGCCTGCTTATTAGTCTTGGCTAGATACATCAAATATTTTATTTGTTCAAGAATGCGCTCTATGTTTTCGGAAGGAAAAGCTGCTTGAAAACAAGCTGTTTTAGGCTAAATATGCAAACATGGCGGGAAAAGGTTGTCTTTACAATGTCATATTTCTAAATTGTGGGCACTTGAACCAAATGAATATTATGTAAACACATCACATACATATCCGTACTAAGAAAACAAAGAATAAAAGTAAAATGATGATGTTCATTTTAGGAGGCCATTTTAGGCCCTTATCATATATAGTCCTTTTTCTTTAATTAATTGTGCTATAATAAATATTTTCGTCTTGTTGAAGGTTATCATACAGAAACATTAACCCATATTCTTCGTTAGAGATAAGGACTTTTTAAAGAAATGATGCGTCAACCTTCTTAACAAGATTGATGAAAACGGCGTATTTTTTTTATTCAAGTTGTCGCACGAGAAAACTAATAATGATTAAAAAAAACACAATCGTTTTTCTTATTAACATGCAGCTGATCCGACGGTTACATGTAATAGTTACTGTGGAATTATTAGAATTTGCGGTGGCTCAATTTTCGTGGTATTAGTGGGAGCCCTCGCCCACGAATTTACATCCTCAACGAAAACTAATTATAAATGGTTTGGTTTATCAACTGTAACTGAAAACTGACTCATCCACGAAATCAGATCCCCACGAACAAGCAAAAAACCCACAATCCACAAATATTGGCCCCCACGAAATAAAATAATTTCACAGTAGTCATATTCCCTGAAGTACACGTATCAACAATCAAACTGTCAGTGAAATACTTAATTTAAACTTGGTCAAAAAGTGAGATGTCGTTAATAAAAACCGTTTACATACCATTAGGCTTGACATATAATTAAAAAAAAAGCCACCCATTTTCAGAGACTCTCACGTCTCAGGGGTGGCATGAAGCAAAGGGAAGACAAACACTTGTCAGTAGGTTGAAGTTGAAACAGTTGCATCCATCACTACAAAGATCGCTGCAAATAAGGATAGAATCCGTTGTTTTGTTGAATAACGGCTCTTTTATGAACACTTCGTTGTCTAACTCTGGGTTAACGTGGTATCTTCGCGAGTCCATTGCTTGTATCAGTCGCAAATACATGTACATTATTTATCAACAACACAAACCAACCAACAGATGACTGCTTGATTTGTTAAGTTTACTTATACCGCGACTGTAAAAAAATAGCAAGTTCTTAAATCAAATTCACTGAATCTTTTATATGTCCGTAACTTGAAGTTACAACTACATCCTAGTATATATTTCAAGTATCTTCTGATTTAGTGACGTTGAATAAACTTCGGATTTTTCTTATAACTTCTACATCTCTATATCAAATTATTTTAGAAGGCCATTTGAAAGGTTCTTCTCGGAAATATTTGGCCAAAACTTCAATATTTAAACCGTATTTCAACATTCAGTTTCCTTTTTTGACATACATTTGTTATCATTTATGCCATGCCATTTCAAATTAAATATCTCAAACTGAAAACGAGGGTTGTTAGAAAAGTTCGCGGACAAAGTGATTAACGGCAAAATTACTGTGTACTTAATAGGATGACATATGTTTCATTAATTCACTATCATGTGAAAATAAGTATGCAAAAAATCATAATTTTGAAGTTGTTTTCAAAAGATACAGCGATTTTATTTTGCATCAATTGGATTTACGGAGCACCATTTCATATTTCTAGAATGTCAGGTGACGTCAAACTATTGAAAGGCAATTTAAACCAGTCAGTCTTTTTCAAAGTAAACATCTTTTAGTTTACACACTTTTCAAGCCGTTAACCCATTTATAAAACGCTTATCCTACCATTTTTTGTCAAACTTTTGTTGATGTCTTTTGTGTCATATCGTAGATCATTTAGGTCCGAAAATGTCTGTCCACGCAGATTCGACTTCAGATAAGCATATAAAGCGAAATTCATAGGTGCAAAATCCGGGCTGTACGGGGGGTCGGGGTGCTGCAAGAGAACAAAATGTCAGTTTTTCCATTTTCAAACCTACTGTAAACCTTTGTGCTATAAAAATAGCAGCATCTAAGAACCTTTTGGTCTCCATCGGAGATTTTTCTGCGTGCACACAAAATTAAATGACGGCCCGGTGCTCCAAGGTATCCATTTACGTTAACGTTTTTGACTTATTTTTCTAGTGTTGGTCATCCATATTTAGCGATAAAACAGTCAGAAATTATTCAATTTAATTGAAACTTTCACAAAATGACCTTCAACACTTATTGTGATCTCATATGAAATATCGTTAATTTTTATCCGCGTAATCTGTACATCTTCATAATAAGGAAAAATGCGTCCAAAATATAAAACAATTAAAAACTGACATGCTTCGTGAAGCATATCTTATCAAAATAAATAACGTATTTGTTAGAAAATACGTTAAGATTAAATATAAAAAGTTTCGCTGGTATCATACGAATAGTCCGCTCCCAATCGAACTTGTCCGCGAACTTTTCAAACAACCCTCGTATACATGAATAAATCGAATTAGTTGCATATCGTGAGTGTATAAATAGTGGACCAGACATTGATTGCTATTTTACAGAAACAAAGGCTTATAAAAAATTAATAATTATTGACGTATTACGTAATTTTTAGCAAATAAGCAGCGGTTGCCATTAGTCATTCTTTCCTACGTAGCCTAGAAACGAGTAAGCAATACATTTGTTTTGAACGAGAAAAAAGAATATCTCCTTGTTCGCAAAAAGTCTTTTTCGTGAACATATTCAGCATATAGTTATTAATTCATAGCGTTGCGTCTGAAAAAAAAGAAGTCTGCTCTAAGGTCGATCAGTTGTGTCCGTACATGTATGAGGCATCCGGCGATCTTCATTGCTTTCGCATACATCGCGCTTTGCACTTCTTTGTTAACTATGGAGTGACATCTTCATGTAATTTTGTTAGTTAAATAGTGTTATACATGTAACTAAGGAACACTGTTTAGATGTATTTGTTTTGAGTTTTACACATTGATACGCATACGTAACGTTTTAAATTCATGTTTTTACTATCATCATGATATTGTTCGGAACTACTCTTCACATACTAAACGTAAAGTTAACTAGATACGATCTCGTTACGAGTAACGAGTAGGTCTTCCGTTCAATTTTTTAAATGATACGATTAAAATATCAATGAAATTTCTGAATTCCACCTCAAACACTCACTTGCAGATAATGTATACGATTGTCAATATCCTTTAAAATGCATAACAAAGTGTTTTGCTTTTTCACATTTTGCATATTAAAGATTTAAGAGTTTAGTCCCCTAAAATCAATAATTACGTCATCAATGGGTGTGGCAATGAGTTTTACAAACTGATAATGTTATGATCAACAACTTTGTTTCTGTAATGCATTACAAAATCTTGATTATTTTTAAGGTATGTGAAAAAGACTTTACGAGTCGCTTGGCCCCTAATTTAAGGGTCCAGCCCCTTTTTCTTGAATTCAGTCATTTCTTGAATTCAGCATTTTCTCTTTTACAAAGCTTAACTAAATATGTCTCCTTCTCTAGATATATTCCGTCAAAGTTTAAGTACTTTGGCCCCTAAAAATCCCTAATTACGTAATAAATGGGCGTGGCAATGATTTTTTCTGATAGATATTGTTACGATCAACAACTTTGCTTCTATAATGCATTTCAAAATCTTGATTATTTTTAAGTTTTCTGTAATAGAGTTTACGAGTGTCTTGGCCCCTTATTTAAGGGGCCAGACCCTTTTTCTTGAATTCAATCGAAAGGTCTCACAAATTCTAACATTTTTCGTTCTTACATCTATTTAAAATTGTTTATCATTTTTGAGATACAAATGTTTGAATATTTAAGGGGCCAGCCCTCTAGATCCCTAATTGGGACAGAGATTGGTATTTTGATTGATGGACTCGATGAGAATTATCAATGCAAGCATTTTCTCTTCTACAATGCTTAACAAAATTTGTCTCCTTCTCTAGATATATTGCGTCAAAGTTTAAGTACTTTGGCCCCTAAAAATCCCTAATTACGTAACAAATGGGCGTGGCAATAATTTTTCCTGACAGATATCGTGACGATCAACAACTTTGCTTCTATAAAGCATTACAAAATCTTTATCGTTTTAAAGTTGTTTGTATTAGAATTTACAGGTGTCTTGGCCCCTAAATAAAGGGGCCAGCCCCTTTTTGTTGAATTTGTTAAAAAGAACTTTTTATTATCAACCACTTTTGTTATATATATGTTAACAAAATATTAACTGATAAAAAGATACAGATCAAAGCGTATAAAAATTTTGATTCAAAATTCGTATCCAATTTTCGAGCCCAGGCGAGCTCCTAAAATTTGCGCCACTGGCATAAAAAAACTGCATTGTGCACAACTTCAATCTATGGTCTACCTATCCTGAAAATTTTATATTCATATCTCTGATAGTCTCTGAGTTTATGTTTGCACAAAATGGGTCATAAATTTACAAAAACGGCCGTAAATCGGAACCGGAAGTGACGATTTCAAAATTTCAAAAAACTTCTAGAATTATGACCTCTGGCAATCATCTGTGAAAAATTGGTCGAAATCAGCCAAATAGTTTTCGAGATATCGCGTGCACAAAATTTGGGGAAAAAAATAATAATAACTAGATCCTTAATGGGGACAGACATTGGTGTTTTGATTAGTGGAATTACTTAGAATCAGCAAAACAGACATTTTCTCTTCTACAATGCTTAACAAAATATGTCTCCTTCTCTAGATATATTGCCTCAAAGTTTAAGTACTTTGGCCCCTAAAAATCGCTAATTACGTAATAAATGGGCGTGGCAATGATTTTTTCTAACATATATTGGTAATATCTACAACTTTGCTTCTATAATGCATTACAATATCTTTATTGTTTTTAAGTTATTTGTAATAGAGTTTACGGGTGTTTTGGCCCTTAATTTAAGGGGCCAGCCCTTTTTTCTTGAGTTCATTTGAAAGGTCTCACGAATACTAACATTTTTTGTTCTTAAACTTATCTAGAATTGTTGATCATTTTTTAGATACAAATGATTGAATATTTTAGGGGCTGGCCCTCTAGATCCTTAATGGGGACAGACATTGGTGTTTTGATTAATGGAATTGATTAAAATCATCAATACAAACATTTTGTCTTGTACAATGCTTGACGAAATATTTTTCCTTCTCTAGATATATTGCGTCAAATTTTTAGTACTTTGGCCCCTTAAAATCCCTAATGACGTAATTAAGGGCGTGGCAATGATTTTTTTCTGATAGATATTGTTACGATCAACAACTTTGCTTCTATAATGCATTAGTAAATCTGTATCGTTTTTAAAATATCTGAAATAGAGTTTACGAGTGTATTGGCCCCTAATTAAAGGGGCCAGCCCCTTTTTCTTGATTTCGTTGAATAGAACTTTTGATTCTCTACCATTTTTGTTAAATATGTCTTATCAAAATATCAACTGATAAAAAGATACAGATCAAAACGTATGAAAATTTTGGATAAAAATTCGTACCCAATTTTCGTGCCTAGGCGAGCTCCAAGAAATGGCGCCACTGGCGTAAAACAAAATAATAGTGCACAACTTCAGACTATAGACTACCTATCCTGAAAATTTCATAGTCATATCTCTGATAGTTTCTGAGATCAACTCTGCACAAAATAGGTCGTAAAAAACTACAAAATGGCCGATAAATCGGTACCGGAAGTGACGACAACAAAAATATCAAAAACATATAAAGTTCCGATCATAACTCATCATCTGTGAAAAAATGGTTGAAATCGGCCAAATAGTTTTCGAGAAATCGCGTGCACAAAATTTGGAAAAAAAAATAATAATAATAACTAGATCCGATCTCGTTACGAGTAACGAGTAGGTCTTCCGTTCAATTTTTAAACGATACGATTAAAATATCAATGGAATTTCAAAATCCCCCCCTCCACTCCCTGATAATGTATACGATTGTCAATATCCTTTAAAAAAGTTTTAAGTTATCTATAATAGAGTTTGCGAGTTTTTTGACCCCTAATTTAAGGGGCCAGCCCCTTTTTCTTGAATTCAGTGGAAAGGTCTCATAAATTCTAACATTTTTTGTTCTTACACCTATTTAAAATTGTTGATCATTTTTGAGATACAAATGATGAAATATTTTAAGGGGCCAGCCCCCTAGATCCTTAATGGGGACAGACATTGGTGTTTTGATTGATGAAATCAATTAGAATCATCAATACAGATATTTTCTCTTCTACAATGCTTAACAAAATATGTCTCCTTCTCTAGATATATTGCGTCAAAATATTAGTACTTTGGCCCCTAAAAACCCCTAATTACGAGATAAATAGGCGTGGCAATGATTTTTTCTGATAGATATTGTAATGATCAACAACTTTGCTTCTATAATGCATTACAAAATATGTATCGTTTTTAAGTTATCTGTAATAGAGTTTACGACAGTATTGGCCCCTAAATAAAGGGACCAGCCCCTTTTTCTTGAGTTCATTCGAAAGTTCTCATGGATAATAACATTTTTTGTTCTTACACCCATCTAAAATTGTTGATAATTTTTGAGATACAAATGATTGAATATTTTAGGGGCCAGCCCTCTAGATCCTTAATGGGGACAGACATTGGTGTTTTGATTGATGGAATCGATTAAAATCATCAACGCAAGCATTTTCTCTTCTACAATGCTTAACAAAATATGTCTCCTTCTCTAGACATATTGCGTCAAAGTTTTAGTACTTTGGCCCCTAAATATCCCTAATTACGTATCAAATGGGCGTGGCAATGATTTTTTCTAATAGATATTGGTACGATCAACAGCTTTGCTTCTATAATGCATTACAAAATCTTTATTGTTTTTAAGTTATTTGTAATAGAGTTTATGAGTGTCTTGGCCCCTAATTTTAGGGGCCAGCCCCTATTTCTTGATTTTGTTGGAAAGAACTTTTCATTATCTATCACTTTTGTTATATATGTCTTATCAAAATATTAACTGATTAAAAGATACAGATCAAAATGTATGAAATTTTTGATGCAAAATTCGTATCCAATTTTCGAGCCTAGGCGAGCTCAAAGAAATGGCGCCACTGGCGCAAAAAAAATACGTTCTGCACATCTTCAAACTATGGTCTACCTATCCTGAAAATTTCATATTTATATCTCTGATAGTCTCTGAGTTTATGTCTGCACAAAATGGGTCGTAAAAACTGACAAAATCGGCCGTAAATCGGAACCGGAAGTGACGATTTCAAAAATTCAAAAAACTTCTAGAATTATGACCACTGGCAATCATCTGTGAAAAAATTGTTGAAATCGGCCGAATAGTTTTCGAGATATCGCGTGCACAAAATTTGTGGAAAAAAATAATAATAATAACTAGATACGATCTCGTTACGAGTAACGAGTAGGTCTTCCGTTTAATTTTTAAACGATAAGATTAAAATATCAATGAAAATTTAGAATTCCCCTCCTAACCACTTACTCTCAGAAAATGCATACCATTGTTAATATCCCTTGAAGTGCTTAACAAAGAGTTTTGCTTTTTCACATACATCATATTTAAGGTTTAAGATTTTTGTCCCCTAAAATCTATAATTACGTCATCAATTGGTTTGGAAATGAGTTTTACAAACTGATATTGTTACGACCAACAACTTTGTTTCTATAATGCATTACAAAATCTTGATCGTTTTTAAGATATGTATAATAGACTTTAGGAGTGTCTTGGCCCCTAATTTAAGGGGCCAGCCCTTTTTCCTTGAGTTCATTTAAAAGGGCCTACGACTACTAACATTTTTTGTTCTTACACTTATCTAGAATTGTTGTACATTTTTTAGATACAAATGATTTAATATTTTAGGGGCCAGCTCTCTAGATCCTTAATGGGGTAGTTGGTGTTTTGATTAATGGAATCGATTGAATTGATCAATGCAAATATTTTCTTTTTTACGATGCTTAACAAAATATGTCTCCTTTTCTAGATTTATTGCGTCAAAGTTTAAGTACTCTGGCCCCTAAAAATCACTAATTACGTAACAAATTGGCGTGGCAATGATTTTTCCTGATAGATATTGTTACGATCAACAACTTTGCTTCTATAATGCATTACAAAATCTTTATTATTTTTAAGTTATCTGTAATAGAGTTTACGAGTCTCTTGGCCCTAATTTAAGGGGCCAGCCCCTTTTTCTTGAATTCAATCGAAAGGTCTCACAAAGTCTAACATTTTTTGTTCTTACACCTATTTAAAATTGTTTATCATTTTTGAGATACAAATGTTTGAATATTTTAGGGGCCAGTCCTCTAGATCCTTAAAGGGGACAGACATTGATATTTTGATTGATGGAATCGATGAAAATCATTAATGCAAGAATTTTCTCTTCTACGATGCTTAACAAAATATGTCTCCTTCTCTAGATATATTGCGTCAAAGTTTAAGAACTCTGGCCCCTAAAAATCCTTAATTGCGTAACTAATGGGCGTGGCAATTATTGTTCCTGATAGATATTGTTACGATCAATAACTTTGCTTCTATAATGCATTACAAAATCTTTATCATTTTTAAGTTATCTGTAATAGAGTTTACGAGTGTCTTGGCCCCTAATTTAAGGGGCCAGCCCCTTTTTCTTGAATTCAATCGAAAGGTCTCACGAATTCTAACATTTTTTGTTCTTGCACCTATTTAAAATTGTTTATCATTTTTGAGATACAAATGTTTATATATTAAAGGGGCCATCCCTCTAGATCCTTAATGGGGACACACATTGGTATTTTGATTGACGGAATCGATGAGAATCATCAATGCAAGCATTTTCTCTTCTACGATGCTTAACAAAATATGTCTCCTTCTCTAGATATATTGCGTCAAAATTTAAGTACTCTGGCCCCTAAAAATCCCTAATTACGTAACAAATGGGCGTGGCAATGATTTTTCCTGATAGATATTGTTACGATCAACAACTTTGCTTCTACAATGCATTACAAAATCTTTATCGTTTTTATGTTATCTGTATTAGAGTTTACAAGTGTCTTGGCCCCTAAATAAAGGGGCCAGCCCCTTTTTTTGGAATTTGTTGGAAAGAACTTTTGATTATCTACTACTTTTGTTATATATGTCTACTCAAAATATTAACTGATAAAAAGATACAGATCAAAATGTATGAAAATTTTGATGCAAAATTCGTACTTAATTTTCGAGCCTAGGCGAGCTCAAAGGAATGGCGCCACTGGCGTAAAAAAAACTGCTTTGTGCACAACTTCAAACTATGATCTACCTATCCTAAAAATTTCATAATTATATCTCTGATAGTCTCTGAGTTTATGTCTGCACAAAATGGGTCGTAAAAACTGACAAAATCGGCCGTAAATCGGAACCGGAAGTGACGATTTCAAAATTTCAAAAAACTTCTAGAATTATGATCACTGGCAATCATCTGTGAAAAAATGGTCGAAATCGGCCGAATAGTTTTTGAGATATCGCGTGCACAAAATTTGTGGAAAAAAATAATAATAATAATAATAAGAAACAGTACGAAAACAATAAGGTCTTCCGTTGGAAACGGAAGACCTTAATTAATTTCTTGCGGCTTGGAAAGCAACACAACAGCGTGGGTAATCCTAGCATGCTGTACTTTTGGCTGAAACCTGCTATCAGAGGACATTCATTTAAATAATTTCACGCGTCAATCGTTCCTTTAAAAGAATGCTACTTGTCCTAATTAACATGCATTCTCAGCGTGGAATCATTTGAATATCAACAAAAGGGCACTAAACATTGTGAGTCGGAAGACATGTGTACTATGAAGGTATTGGCACCACCGCCAAAAACAGATACAATACGTTAACCCGAGGAAACGGAAACTGAAGTGCAAGACAAAGTACCGGTACTAAGAGAAATAAAAAGAAATATTGAGGAACCAGAGAGTGAGAGAGAGTTTCAGTGTAAAAGAAGATCAACAAGAGAAAATCAGAGGCCAAATTGGCATGACTCATCTGCAATTAGTCAGAGAGAGGCAAGCATAGAAAATGAAAGAGTGCAACTGATTACTCAATTAATTTCCTCCGATGTTTTTAAAGTTACACCTCCTTCATTAAATCAAAAAGTGGTAAGATCAGTTGTAGAATGATGGGACAGCATTCACAGTCAGGGGCACATTTCAAGTTCTGCAGTGCACCTACCTTGGCCTTAACACTTAGTTTTATCGGTCACTTATAAAATCCATAATTTCGGCCATTTATTTATCGATAACATTTACCACCAAAGATAACACGTTGCTAAATCACTCAAGCTTTGTTGTCTATTACTAAAATAACCAAAATTTATTCAATTTATGTCTAACTGCCAAAAACTCGCCAAATAAAATGTAACACACAAACTGAGATTTACCTATCAAGAAGACTTCCATTATGAGAAAAAAAAATACCAAATTTTTTAGCTCACCTGAGCTGAAAGCTCAAGTAACCTTTGTTCTGTATATCAAAATGTGTCCGTTGTCTGTCGGCGTTGTTGTAAACTTTTCACATTTTAACCTTCTTTTCAAGAACCATTGGAAAGATTTCAACTAAACTTGGCACACAGCATCACTAGGTGAAGAGGATTCAGGTTTGTTCAAAAGAAGAGCCATACCCTCTTTCAAGGGGAGATTAAGATATATTGAAAATTTGTTGTTTTTTTTCTTCAAAAATCTTCTTCTCAAGAACTATAAGGCCAGAAAGCTGTAACTTTAACTGAAGCATTTTCAGGTAGTATAAATTCAAGTTTGTTCAAATCATGGTCCGCAGGGTAGGGTGGGGCCACAATAGGGGTATCGATTTTTTTACGTGAGAATATATGGAGAAAATCTTTAAAAATCTTCTTCTCGGAAGTTTTTTGGACAGGAAAGCTTAAACTTGTGTGGAGGCATCCTTACGTAGTGTAGATCCAAGTTTCTTCAAATTATGGTCCCCGAGGGTAGGGTGGGACCACAATTGGAGGGGGATGAAACGTTTTCATTGAAAAATATGGTAACAAGTTTTACCAATCTTCTCCTCAAAAACTTTTTGGCCAGAAAAGCTCAAATATGAGTTGAAACGTCCTCAGATAGTCTAGATTAAAGTGTGTTCGAATCATGATCCCCAGGAGTAGGACGAGGCCACAATTTGGGGACGATTTTTTTGCATAGGACTATATAGAGAAGATCTTTAAAAATCTTTTTCTCAAAAACTATTTGGCCAGAAAATCTCAATTTGGGGTTGAAGCATTTTCACATAGTGTAGATTCAAGTTCGTTCAAATTATGGTCCCTGGGGCTAGGGATAGGCCACAATGGGGGATTGAATTTTTACATTGGGATATATAGAAAAAAGTCTTCTTCTCAAAAACTATTTGGCCAGAAAAGCTCAAATTATAGTGGAAGCATCCTCAGATAGTATATATTCAGGTTTGCTTAAATCATGGTCCCCGGGGATAGGGTTGGGCCACAGTGTGGGGGGGGGGGTGAATTTTCACTTAGGAATGTATAGCGATAATCTTTAAAAATCAATTTAAAACCATTTGGCCAGAAAAGCTCAAGTTGGAGTTGAAGCATCCCCAGATAGTGTAGATTAAAGTTTGTTCAAATCATGGTACTGATGGTAGGGTTGGGCCACAATGGGGGATGAATTTTTACATAGGTATATATAGGAATATATAGAGTAGATCTTTAATAAAAATGTTTCTTTAAAAATGTTAGCCAAGGAAAGCTCAAACGTTTGCGGAGGTATTCTCAAATAGTGTAGATTAAAGTCTGTTTGAATCATGGTCCCAGGGATAGGGTGGGTTAACATTTGGGGGGGGGGGGGTGAATTTTTACATAGGAATATATAGAGAAAATCTTTAGAAATATTCTGAGATAGTTTTTCGTCCAAAAAGCAGTAAATTGTTCTGCAAATTATACTTTGATCAAAATATGATTCCCTAGACAAAAATGGGGCCACATGGGGGAGGGGTTATATAGAAATAGAACACAATTTTCTTACAGGTGCAACAACAAAAGGCGCTTGGTTTTTACCATAAAAAAGATGTGGATAAAAATCGGTAAATTAAAAAAAAATTGAGCAAGATCTACTGTACTTAGTTGTCAGGATATTTTGTTACTGTAGTGCTAATTTGATCAGAGTTAGGGATAGTGTTGATCAGGTGAGCAACGTGGCCCCTGGGCCTCTTGTTTTGGTAATTCTTACTAACCTCCCTTGAAGGAGGATATGGTCCTTCCTTTTAACAAACTTGAACACCCTTACCTAATGATGCTTTGTACAATATTTTGTTGAAATGGGCCCAGTTGTTCTGCAGAAGTCTTATATTTAATATTTTGGAACTGATAGAGATAAAAACAGACATATAGGAGGGCACGACGATGGACGAACGAACGGCTTGACAGACTGACAAAGTGATAACAAAAGCTTAATTGAGCTTTCAGTTTACGTGAGCTTAAACGATTGTTCACTTATAAGCCATTATGGAATTATAAGGAAGAATATATCATTCACAACTCAAATAAAAAATGAGATTTTGTTCCCAATGTTCGATATGTAATGTGTATTGTAGGATATCACAAATACTGTCGACAAAAAATGAACAGTGCATTCTTCTAGAGAATTCTCCTGAGTTTGAAAGAAAAATTTTCTATTTCGGATTTCATTTCTGAAATACGTTACGGTATACGCGGGGGTGTTAAAATAGATATGAATAAACACTAACTTGTCTGAACTTCACACGATAGCACTTTATAATTATCTTTGATAACAAGATCTGCATTCGCTTCGATAGTTTTCAGGAAATGTATTGTACCGTTAAATGTTAATTTATTCAAACAGTAATAAAACCGCAACATTAATATGTTTTGTACCAAAATAGACAAAACATGAGTATCAGAGGAAATGTTTGGAGAAACTTATAAATTGACACAATGTTGTGTAAATTGCACTTCTGAATTAAAAAAAAGTTCCTTATTTCAAAGGATGACCCGAAATGCTATGAGAATCGCAGCAATTAGACGAAGCCCTTTTAAGAGCGACAAAATACATGACATCAAAACATTTTTCAAAAAAATGTTTTTAATATAGTACATGTATTATTAGATAGTTGCACCCATACGATTTATATACATCATTTACCGTGGTAGGAATCGCAAGTCCCTGATTGAGATATATAGCTGACATCCCAAAAAATGCATTCAATATAGTTGGGTTTCATTAATTTTCGTGCGTATCAATTTTCGTGGTTTTTCTGAAAACCACAGTTTCAAGGATACGTAATTTCGTGGCCAGTGATCCTATCAATACAAAATGTTAGTTGAAATTGAACTTCAATGAATACTTAATTTCGTGGATCAACTTAACAACGAAATCCACGAAAATTGGTATTCAACGAATATTGATGAAACCACAGAAGTGTTGGACATTGCTGTTATTTATGTAATAAAGTTCAAAATAACTCATTTCGGTTAAATTATTTCTGTTAGTTAAAACTGCTATTTTCCAATATTATTTTGCTGTGGACCACCTTAACGCAGTGCACGCTAATTTCAGGTGTGGCTACATTATTAAATTTTACTAATTATTCCTACCAAAATTGCGTAACTTAAGATACAAATTAAAAATTCAAAACGAACTTCCGGGGAAAATTCTCTTAACATCTTGTTAAACACTGCTTCATTTACAAGTTCCTAGCAAAAACACTTGTGCATCCAGCAAGGCGTGATACTTTGTTTACGTCGAAGTTACATATGCACTTGAAAATCAAGTCCGGGCCTTTACACCCCCCTCCGGAAACAAATTCAAATGACAAAACTGTGGTAGTCAGACATCCTACACATTGGTTTTCATCTCATGCAAAAAAAACAAAACATGCAGGAATGCCTAAAATTAAATGGAGAAGTCGGGAATAATTTTGCTTCAGCCATGTTTTTATGCCTTCGGTAAAAAACTGTTATGACACTTAAAGTAGACCTATTAGGCATTGATTGATGGCCAAGTCGTGGGCTTGTCTACACTTGAAATAACGACATGATTCGAACTTTTTAAGTTTTGGAAAGGGGAAAAATCGTAATTTTTTTTTAAATTAGAATAAAATCTTTATAATATCTTTATAATATCAACCAGTAACTATGTTGCTCCTCTGTACCGGATTTGGTATGGCTAAAACCATCACATCAAATGAAGCCTCATAATCTGTTCTAATGGGTCTTTTGAAAACTACAGGCCTTTTACATGTACGTATTTAGTGAGCCATATCTTGTTTCAAATTGCTCCAAGACTTTCAGGTTAGAAAAAAGTGAACTTATCTTTTGTTAAGAGTAACAATATCAACTAATTGTCTTAGTTCAATATGGGAGACATTTTTAGCCAATACTTAACAGTTTAAACTTGTTGTTAGACATCTGTCAATAGCTGCGGTATCCATCCGGCAAAAATATGTCGTATTTAAAATAAGCTTTAGAATAAAATGATCCCGCATTAGCGATATGCCAACAACTTTCAACAGCTTTGGCAATATCAAGCATCCTTGATAAGCCATCCCTTGCTTTTGAAACATTTGTCTAGATTGTTACAGTAACAGGTCGCCCATAGTTTTCTGCATCTTTGACAGTCTCTGTGCTTGTAAGACATGTCTTTTCCCACCTACGGAGTGCCTCATTAGATATCATATCAGATTCATAAACATTTCCAAATGCAGTTAAAAATATGCATTGAGGAATAACCTAATTTTTTTTGCCCCATTTTGACTGCTTTTGGGGAACACGGCCTAGTCAAGAGGAAGAGGAGTGTAGGTAGTAAGTCATATATACTAAACATACTTGGTTTGTCTGTTCTTAACAACTCTATCTAATGAATAGTATGAAGTTTTCTCTCAAAATAGCCCATGTTTATGTTTAAAACCATGTACTAGTTTACATTTGAGATTGCAGCTTTGCAACTTTGTACGATTTCTATTTTCGTACGCTGTAGAATGCGTGATACCGTGAGTTTCTCGCGGTGGTGCTTGCATTAACCATAGTTTAAAATTACAACTTTGCTTATGCAAGTCTATTGCACAAACGTATTAAAACTCCTAGCTTGATTTACTTTTGATAAAAAAAGTCACCCAAACACTAAGTTAGATAGCAAAAAGTGTATTTTATTATTAATGTCGACAAAAAATATTTAATTAAGAAATGTAATCAATGCGTACACCCTTTAAAAATGCATAACCATAACTTGTAAAACAATAATACGTTTATATCTTCAGTGTTTCCAATTTCAAGTATATTCAAATTTTAAGGAAAAATTCCAGTAACAAACTGCAAAAAATGGCAGACAAAAGCATATGTTTGTCATAACAAACTATTTTTTTTTCTTCATTGGATTAATATACATGTATGGAAAAAAAAATACTGTATACAAGGTTATTTTCGCCCCGTGTTATTCTCGTACTTTTACTCTAGCAAACAGTTACGCCTCCGTCTTGAATTCGCCCAGACACAGTTGTGTTAAATAAAGATAATTTGATACATTGGGATCCGCCGTCGTAATTTTGCTCGCTGACAACGAAGGCAAAGGGGCGAAAAAAAAAAACAGATGCGTGTATTTATTGTATACAGTATATGAAATAAATAATACAAACAAAAATATAAAATTTATACAGAAATGGGAAAAATAACAGGAAGTGGTGGGTGAGCATGTACTGGAAAATCCAGATATCTGGTATATGATCAAAAATAAAATAAAAAGCGATGTACAATGTCCAACGCTGCACACTCTGTGATAGATAATAAGAGTTAAAGCCTTTGAGTGAACAACACCTTGTTAAAATTACAACATGTAATAAAAAGGATTTTGATAAAAATGTATACATTGTAGAAGAAAATAGTATCTTAGCGCGCGCTAACATAAATGTTATTATTTACAATAATGCAGTTTAAATTTAAGCTAGTGAGAAGCTACTTTAAAACGAAAGAAAATTACTCAGTTTTTACAGATCTCTCTCTTCTCTCTCTCTCTCTCTCTCTCTCTCTCTCTCTCTCTCTCTCTCTCTATATATATATATATTAAATACAGTAAAATTAATTGCATTTAAAACTGAATCGTAGATAAGATTGTTTTTAACACACGTTAATGTTTGAACAGAAAAACAATATATTTGATGCTGAACCTGAATATATTTCAGAATTATATAGCTTTATACAAACATGAATGAATCAAATTGAGGCAAATCATTCGCTCGAGCTTAAAACCTATAAAAACATTAATGCCTTATATATACATTTTATTTTGTATATGTGATATGCTGTAAAAAGAAAAAAAAGCAAGTTTGATTTAGGAATATTAATATTCCTTCCTAATTCAAATACAGTGTGAAAAATGAGCAACCCCGCCTCGATACATAATTTATTGTTGTCTATCAAAATGCTTTATCATTGAAATTAAATCTTTAAAATCAAATTATAATACATTCATTAAATTTGTTATCACTTTATATGATGAATTGCAAGCTTATCAATGACAGCTTTTTTTCTTGCAAATTGCTCAAGGCATCTTAAATGTAATTAACTTTTTAAACATACTACATAAATGAAAAAGAAAGAAACTTTTGATTTTTATTAGAGATACCTTTCAAGAAGCTTTTATCTTTTACGCAAAAAAACACTCTCTGCTTTTAAGTCTGGAACTTGAGTTTTAAAAAATTCTTGAAATATTTAGCGAAGTAACAAATTAATTTATCCAAAAATGATCTAATTAACTTCTAATTAATATGAAATTAGATATCACGCATAAAAAAATCGGATTTTAAAAAAAAGTTAAATCCCTTAATTTAGGTTTTTTTTAAAGAATCTTATACAAACAACATCGCATAAACTATGTACATTATTATTTTCGAGAAAAAGATGTAACTGTGTAGCAAATGGTACGGAAACAGCTGGTTAATGAAACAAGAGGCCCATGGGCCTTATCGGAAACCTGAGCAACTGCATTGCGGTTTTTGCAATGTATATTCATGTGCATTATAATTACAGGTTTATTGAAATCATTTTTAATGTTTTGGGATTGTATAATCTAGTATACTTTCTAAATTCTAGAAAAATAGTTTCAAAAATATAGCATAACATAGTGTAACATAATTGCACAAATCTTAGGTACAAAAAAAAAGAAAAAATAGTCTGTCAAAATTACAGCATCCTGCCTATTATAATCATTCTGGCCAACACCAGAAAACCAGCTTCCCAGGTTACTTGAAATTCATAATTTTGTTAGAGGCACTTTTCCTCGTCTTTATTATAAATATATTTCTATCCTGGAGCAGAAAAGAATATGTTTGAAGAATTGATGCATTTATAATCATAAGAGCTCCACATAGCGCCAAAACCCCTGACCGTTGGGCCATAAATTTCACAGTTTTGGTAGATAGGTCAATGCTTTTTTGTATCATGCCAGCAGTTTGACCGCTTGATGTCCAAAAGTGGAGAAGATTTTTTTTTAAATTGCATTAATTTAGTGTTGGTATTAGCCCCGTCCATCAGGCCCCACAGGGGCAAGGGCCATGAACTTCAAAATTTTTACTCGTCTTTACCCATAGATGCTATATGCTACATTTAGTTGAAATTGGTTCAGGGGTTTCAGAGAAAAGGCTAGAAATGTTCAAAAGTTTACGAACGACGTACGACGAACGACAACGGACAAAAACAGATAGCAAAACAAGTCACATGGGTGACTCATGTGACCTTAAAAAAAGCCAATTTTACAGGTTGTCTAATTTAAGAAACTAGTTGAAGCATAAATTATGAGAAACAATGTTTATGTAACTATGCATATTATCATTGGTATTAAAGCTGAACACCGCTCGTAAATAGGCACCGTCACACAGATATCTGGTATATAAACCCTTTGATTTCGTTACACCCGATTGCACACCTGAACCTCGTGGCCGACATGTAGTATTCCTTTCGTGGTCTTTAGATTTTATGCATTTTTTCCTATCTTATGTTCATTTTCTGTTCGTAAATAATGCATTGACCAATTTATTTGATGTTAGTATTCTCCTGGCTTCAAAAAAGGTGCGTAAAATTTGATAATTTCATCGCGACCGAGTAAGACGGCGAGGCAAAATGTACGTCCACACAGGTGAGACCTCTACAGCAAAGTACTTTGAACTGTTTAGAGGTCTGTCCCTTATATAAGGGTTGTAGGGACAGCAGTGATAAAAGAGAAATATGGCGGACAGTGGCTATTTACGAGCGGTGTTCAGCTTTAAATACCGTGCTCCCATCGCAATGCGAGAAAAAACAATGTTTGAAGAATATAAAAGGTTGCAAAAAATTACCAGTTAACCCACTTATTGTAATTGTATGTATGTATATATATATATATATATATATATATCACATTTCACATTTCACATTTCACATTTCACAAGCTATGTTGACATTGTTAGTGCAACTATGACGTCTCCACTGAACCGAACTCGATAACATCATACACTTTTCATCAGCATTGTTTGACTGCAATGGATCCCAGTTTGTATAGGCCATTTCAGTGTTGGAATTCTCCCATATCCAATCAACTTCGTTTTTATCTTTTACGCCTCCGGTCCACCATTCGGCTCCAGACACTAAAATAATTCAGTTTATTTATTTTTAGGAACGAAATCGCATTTCCTTATTCATATATTTAGTTGCATTACGTTTTATTTGCTTTACTGACCCTTTTGTCATTTTCCATTGGAAAGACATTTGTCTTTGCTTTGTTTTGCTTTTCAACATTTCTTTTTTCCTTTGTTTTACTTCCCAAAGATCAAAATGATCACCCCCCCCACACACACACACACAAGGTAACGAATTGCTCGAAAACGATCAAGTAGGTTTAATTATATTGTACGAATGTGCAAGATTCAACGAATCAAACTATGGATCTCAAATCCTGTATCCTGAGGATATCAAAATGTTTGAAATAAAGAGCATCCGGACATGCTTTTACATACAAATTAATATCTTATTATCTCTTATATAATGGTATTATAATAGTTAGATTAACTTTGATGAAATGTCACACACTTACTATAAACAATGAAATAAGTGTGTGTTTTGTGAATCTAAGTATTTTTTCGTACATGTAATCTCCAGCGATGCATTTAAACACGAAGTGTATTGGTATTGACTGTGTAAAAATTAGTTTACGGAAATTATGTTCTGATCTGAAAACAAATATATATTAAGTATCACTTTAGCTGTGAAATGAAATTATATAAAGAATCAACCTATCAAAATAGAGAATGAAGTTCAGAAAACATAATTTAAATTTGTTTAAAGTTCAACCCCAACGACAAGAAATAACAGAGAGAAAGAAAGATAGAGAGAGAAAGAGAGAGAGACGCGGATGGGCAGGTTAATATACAGATAAACAGAAAGAGGGCTATGAATATAACTAACTAAACCCTTTTTGCAAAAATATGGTCTAACACACAAAAAGGAGGAAAAATGTTTATTGGTTTGTTTGTTCTTGTTTTTGATTTGTTTGTTTGTTTTTGGTTTTGTTTTTTTTTTGGAAGGGGGGGGGGGGAAATTTAGTAAAGATAAGCCAGTAGGTGCAAGTCCATGATAAAGTTTTAGACAATAAGCACAGCAATAAATAATGATCATATGTAATAATCAAAAGATAACATAAACAAGGAACAATTCTGTTAGGGTTGTTAAAGTGTTATGAAACAATATCTACATCCTTAGAGAATGACTTACATGTACATGCAAAGTTCACATTCGTATGATTTTAAAACTATTCTCAATTTTGGCGGTCGGGGGAATTGAGAAACGACAGATATATTTTACAAAGAATTGACACATAGATATGCCTGTTTATACATGTTTTCCATTATCACACGTACATGTGTAACACTATGGACAACTAACGTATTTATACTTTCTATTGTATTTTAAAAAGTAAACACAATTTCAGTTTTAAAATTTTGTTTTAAAGGGTTTGAAATTTAAACAACTAGATGATATCCCGTGCAAGCGCGGGGACAAACACATTAATTAAATACAATGTTAATATGTTGAACACTATTTTCTGTTTATTGTTGTATTTACTGTGTCCGAATAAGAAAACAAAACAAAAATAAAATCAAAAAACAAAACAAACAAAAAAAAATAAAAAACAAAACAAAACTTCTTTTGAATTGAAATAAAAAAAAATAGCTGCATGGCTGGATATTTAGAGCAGCAGACAGGGATGAAAAGCCTAAACCGAAATTAATGTTACAGTAAAACTTCGGTATCTCGAACACCGATATATCGAATACCATGGATATCTCGAGGTATGTCTGTGGTGCCGACCAGTTTTACTATATAAATGATTATAAAAAAAACCCGGTATGACGAACACGGAAATCTCGAATACCCCTCTTATCTCGAAGTAAACTTATGGCCCCAGTCACTAAAAGACATGCGATATCTCGAAGTCAAGTCAATTAACCGCCTCGGTAATTTCACACCTTCAGTGCACTGTCTCTCTTTTACGCCGATTTTCCGGTCTATTGAACAGATCCGTTAGTATAGCACGTGCTATTACTGAGGTCACCTGTGATTTTCACGCCTTAACCGCCCCAAGCTGTTGAAACCCTTTCTTCATAATTACGCAAGCCAGGTTATCGACGATGCTTACATAGTGACATCGGAGGACACGATAATTAAATATAACTTGGAATGAGTATTTTGTAAAGACATAAAAGTGAAAAAGAAATCAAGAAATTAATTAAATACTTCTTGAGTTGAATTTACACCAGAGACTCAATTCTCGGTACCCATCATCTCTGATAAACAATCTAACGAAGGACCCAGTCTTAATCCCGGGAGACAGTTAGATGATCTAGCAATGGTGCTTACATGTACCATTAAAACAAAATGCAAGGCTATAACAGAAGTCGAGAAGGTATAAGTTATGTTGATTTTCGTTTTCCGTTTTTGTTCTTTTTACCGTTATTGGTTTACCAATTTACCTAGAGTAATGTATATCCAGTTGCAAGAATTGCTGACAACGATCGGAAGTCTTCTTTTATAAAGTAATGCTTTTCAAGATAATTTAAGAACAATTTAGGTTTATACAAATGAAATAAAACACATTAAATCTCTGAGTGTTTTATTATACACTATGAATTACGATAACATACATGACTTTATACATGTGTGTATACATGTATAGAAAAAATATGTGCATTTGCGTGTCTAGAAACATCAAAGACCAACTTTCATCAATTTTGATATCTCGAACCCTCGGATATCTTGAAGTTTTTACTCAGTCCCGCCAAGTTCGAGATACCGAAGTTTAACTGTATATACGAGGCCTTAATTCTTTTTGTTGCTGAATTCAAAAAAAAAGTTTTATTTAAAACCATTGAGTACGTATTAAGTGCGTCGTGTCTATAAATTTTGTTCTTTAGGTCATATAACATTGTCTTCTTTAACACTGTTCCAAATAAGAATTTCAGATATATATTTTTTTTTTAAATTGGGAGGGATCCCCCAAACCCTTGATCAACTTCCCCGTTTTTCTTTTCATTGTTTATAAATTAATGTCAAAGATTTACTACCGATCTGTCATGATATAAAAATGTATGAAATGATTGAAAAAAAAACGCTAATGTAGGCATATTTATTTGCAGATTTTTAACCAAAGTCGTTAGATCCAAAGTTTCTACCCGATGCTTATTCGCCCTTAACTTTCCACCAGGACGTTAATTAGTCAACCCGGGGCACCCCGTTTTCTTTTTTCCCAAAAAATTAAAATCGATTTAAATTATTGACTTTTCTATTAACTTTTTTGTATTAATCAGAGATGTCCGATCCTAGGTATCTGCTCGCGATGCATGATTACTCGCCCTACACTTTTTGCAATGACGTTAATTAGTCAACCTGCGTTCTTGGTTACCCCGTTCCGGAAAGTTCTATCACATTATCCTACCAGATGTTGTGTTTCGCAAGCGTCCTATCCATCAAAACTAAAATCGCGCATTCAAGAAACGAATTGGCTCATTTTATTTGTTCAACATTTGTCAAATCTGAACTTTTAGGTATACTCTAAATAACTTACCAATAACTATATTCGTTTTTTGCATATTCATTCAATTTCAAGTAAGTATATATTTTGATGCAAAATTTGACCCGCCAAAGCCTGTCCACCGCCTTATTCTCAATTTTTTTTTCTATTTCGGGCTTGTTGATCAAAAATGAAAGTAGGTGTTTGATTAATTTCACAATTATAACTTATCAGTTAATTCAATTATAGCTTACTGACATTATCTTACACGTGTTGAAATAGGGAAGGTTTAAGCAGTTTCTTTGGTGGAGGCATTTTGTTGTTTAATTTATAAGTATAGATACATTTATTTGAAATATAATTTGTCATGTTCAAACATTATTATGAGCACAACTTACCTTGTATCTACATATGAAGCATGCATTTATTCCTGTTTAATTTTTTTTTTCGTTAATTTGATTTACTAAAAACATTGTTACCAAGATATTTGAGACCATGCAAAATAAATAAAGACAGCTCTTAAATAAGATCTTTCATACCAATATGTTTGCAATTCTTCTGTATTTCTTTTGATTTTTCAATTTCATTCACGTTCTTTTCCTTGTACCATTAAGCATGAATATTGTTTATATATTCAGATTGTTGTTCATTCATCAATTTGCCTTAAAACATTTTTTTTTTATTTAAGTTTCATATTGATATAGATCCTAATAAAATCACACAAACGTCATTTGTACAAAGGAAGGTGTGAATAAGGGTCATTTTTACAAAAGAGGGTGTGAATAAACTTCAATAGTGGTTTTATTTCAATAGTGGTTGCAACACCCCCCCCCCCTTTAAAAACTATTGATGATGGATATATTCGGGTTTGAACGGATAAAGAGTGAGTACACAAGGCGAAATCACTTAGATCCGCAAAATACCCTGCATTCTTACTTGCCCAATTATTTTTTCTGTGAATAAACGTAAAGCTAGAAAAAAAATTGATTTGTATATAAGAGGATGTACGTAATATTTTTTAGAACATATTGATGTCGCTAAGATGCGAGTTTTCAGGTCCATGTTTGACTGATTAATTTAGATATTGAATCTCAAATTTCAAAGCTCAAATCTTGTATTTAGAATCCGAAAATTAAAATCTAGAACTTTTTAAATTAGAACTTCTGGGCTGGTAGTATTGACTCCATACACAGTTTGAACACTAAAAAAATATGTTTACTTCATATTATTTTTCATGCTTGATAAAATCAGAAGTTTACGTTGATGACATTGACCAAATTATATTTCATATCTTAAGATCACATCTTGCTTTGAATAAGACAATCAACTTTATTCAAAATTCACAAATTTATGTCAACATTGCCCACTATCCTTCCACGCAATGTCAAGGTTAAAAAATGTAATTTGTGTCTACACTCAGAGGATTGTAATAGAGTAAAACATTTGCTTGTTTATAAACATTTTGCTATATCTTTATTAATGTTAAACAATCATTCTGTCATGAAAGTAACCAAATGCCAAATTTGTACTATTTAAAACACAAGAAACTACCTCTATCCTTTAACCAATTCTGTTCTGCTTCTGTGTTAATCTCGAGGAGATGGGATCCAAATGACTGGCATTTCTCCTGGAAAAATTAAAATAAGGAAATAAATAAATGAATAAATTTAAAAAATCAATGAATGAATAACATTCATAAATTGATAAATAATAAATATGACTGAGTTGTAAACACACATATTGTATACGAAAATGTATGTTTTCCGGTATTATTTATATCAGTGTACAATTTTTAAAATCAGTTAACCCAGAAAAAACATAAAAACAAAACAAACACGAAGAAAGGAACACATGTATAGACAGGTAAACAATATACCCCCACCCTTTCCTTCGGAGCATAAGGGGGATAAAAATATATTGAGTATAAATAAAAATTCAAGCGCCATAGTTTTTGTAATAAATCAGTATCAGATAATGCATGCGCACAAAATAACCCAAGAGTCCACTCTTGCATGTATAGGATACCCCTAACGAACATTGAGTGTTCAATAAAGTTAAGTAAAGAAAGATTTAACTGCATTACAACGGGTTTAAATTTCGCTCGAAATGTGTAGTTACGATTTGGGGTTTTTAAGATAAAATGTCTTATAGGACAGAAAAAAAAACATTTATGAAGATATGCATATTTATAAAGTGTTTTCATGGTAACTTTACAGAGATTTAAAAATATGATTTATTTCATTAAGTCGAATTTAAAATGCAAATCTTGAATATTTTGTACTTTAATTATGATGTCCAATTATGAATTTAAAAAAATGGAAGAACAGTTGCTATCAAACAAGCTGAAAAAAGGTAACTTGTAATACTTTGAGGCATTATTGATTGGGTATTATTCACATAAAAGTATTAATATTTTATATCAATTATTAAGAAAAAACAAGTATGTCCTGAATTTAAATCTAATTGAAAATAAATCTGAAATTTGCTATGTATAATTGCCGTTGCTATGGACTTTTTTTTAAAAAGTAAAAATTTCAGTGTGATTTTCTATGCAACTATAATTTCCATAGCAACAACAATTTTGTTTTGCATATCAAGGGTTTTCTGCTATAAAACAAAAACTATCGCATAAATTAACAAGTTTGAACAAAAAAAAATTGCAATAGATATCTAAATTCAGGAATTTCAGCATATCAAAATCACCTTCAATTTTTCAGTTTTCCTATTTCTTGACCTTGTTACCATAGTATTGGATGTCATTTTTTATTAATAAAATCTCTATTGCATGGACATTTATAGGGATCTATTAATAAAATAGTTCCCTAGTTTGACTTATTAAAAAATGTAATAAAACCGATTTCAAATTTAAACGGTTTCCATTAGGTGTCTTCTATAAAACAAAAATTGACAATATGACAAAGGTTGATTGATGTCTTTGATAGTATATATACGTGGCAAAACCTTATAATATGGCTTGAAATTAAGCTAGTTTTACTATTTTTACATCTTTAGCCTCGATTAACATGGTAACAGTTACCCCAAGCAACCATTTTTTAGTGTCTTTTTGCGTTTTGACCTAGACGTTAATGTATGAAATATAAATAAAATGGCTGACTATGCGTGGCTAAACCCTTACATAAATTTTTGATTCTTATAAAGAATCAACATTAAATAACAGCGACACATGGAAATATTCATTTTTATTCCAATTTTGCATGATTTTTATTTCATTTATAAAACAAAATGGCGTTTGATAAACGCCATTAACTAGAATGCATCTAGTGACGTGTAAAAAATCGATGTACTGAAGTACTGACGGGAGTTGATTTTATCGATTATCATTTATTTTAAAATCAACTTATCTTGCATGGCAATTAGTTTCTAGTCTGTATTTGAATTACGCGCTTTTTTATACTATGGATTTTTAGACTTTTCTGACAAGAATTTCGAGAAACCCCATATGAATCATGTTGTGTAATATTAAAAGATGAATTTTAAACTATGTATTAGTAATCGAAACAATTCTAAAAATTGTATGGATCCAAGCACTATTGATATCGAACTCTCGTCTTGTTCAACCAGACGTTCGGCTGTCTCTTTTTTAATCTCCGACAAGCAAGAGAGCATATATGCTTGTCGGAGATTTACGGAGACAGCCGAGCGTTTGGTTGAACAAGACTTTATTTAACTCTGGCGTAGGAATATATGAGACTACAAAAATATCTAACTTGTTCGTATTATATAAAATCTGACTATTTTCAAAGTATTCATAGATAAGTTTCCTTGAAAAACGATGCTTCAGCATACATTACATCGAATTTTTCTATTATTTTCAAGAACTAAGTATTGTCAGCGGTGGTGATTTGTGCTTAGGTCAAAACACTGTTTCACTTTCGGTTTGCCAGAGTAACTGCATAGGAGAGTTGATTAAAATCAACTCCTAAAAATAGAAACATATTCTTTTTTTCAATTTTATCATATAAAGTATATTTAACATTGAAATAGTGATCCATATATAACGTTTACATTGTATATGTCTTTAAATGATGTAGAAATAGTTCAACAGATATGTATTTAAGAGCGTTTATTTAACTATATACAGGGAAATATTCGCCCCCATTTTATGTTCGCACCTTTCGCCATTGTTGTTATCGGGCGACTTTAAGACAGGGCAAATCCCAGTGTCTCAATTATTTTTTTCAAAACACAATTGTGTCTGTACGTATTCAAGACGGGTCGAAACTTTTTGCAAGTGTAGAAGGGCGAAAATTACATGGCGCGAAAATGACCCTGTTTACAGTAATTTGTCAATTATCGTATTGGCCACTTTTTAATCAGAATCGAAGTAAATGTTGTATTTACAATGACACTGCCCTCGTATAATAATGACCTATGATCGTATTTGTCACATAAAAATATGTTGGGATTTTGCAGCAGTGATTTACAGAAAAAAATAATATAGCAACCATAACTATTTAAGTGTGTATCAGGACTGCCAAAATGTTGCATCTCTAAAAGAAAACGCAACGCCCTAATGTTTGGTCCCAGAAATTGTTCTGTATTTTTTTTAATATGAAGATTTTACAAATTGGACAAATGAAGCGTTAATGTTTGTATAGAAGAAGTGAAGGGAAAATCAGCATATTATACACATTTATTACCAGTCGGGGTTATATGCAGATGAAATGTTTAACTTTGTTCTATATAAAAAAAACCCATACCCTTCAATAAATAGTTTGGCCAACTGTATTATATATTAAGAATAATTAACAACATAAGACAACACAATTGCTTTGTTACATTAAATGCCTGGGTACGCTAAGAATAAATATCATTGATGATTGACTGCTAAGTACAATTTACCTTGGCATTTGTCCAGTTGGTCGAAAATATAATGAGACAGTACTGATTCTTTGAAACATTGTCTTCGAGATCTGAAAAAAAAAAAATATATATATATATATATATATATATATCCATTAAATATTGTTCTCTGTTTCACCAAACTAAATTAAAAAATGATTAAATTTAAAAAAAAATAATCCAAATACCATATACATTTATTGACACTTATTTAAAAAATACCCTGTACTACTACAAATTTTAAATAGTTTTCGGTTTCCGGGGGCCACCTTCAAAAAGTGTAATACTTAGTTCTATCTAAGATTAACACCAAAGGAGTACACTATAGAAAGAACTGCTATAAATTACATATCATCGCGTTGGTAAATCAAAAGTTAAGTGATTTAAAAGTAGCAACATAAATACATGTATGCACATGTATGCACCAAAATTGAAGTTAGTTTGACTGTTTTTAATTGTTTGTTCTGTTGAATGTTTTCATTCATTGTAATCTGCTGCACTGTCTCGGATAAAGGCAACATGTAATAAAAGTGGAGATTGAACAAGATTTTTTTTGCTGCGAATATTTATATTTGACAAGAAATCTCGAATTTTAAGAACTAAATCTTCTTGATTCAATGTTTTCAAAAATCACTCATTTATCTGAATATTAAAAAAAATTGGTTGTAATTTTATACAGAAATATTGGTTTTTGCTATTCTTTTAAATTAATAACTGTTGATAGATAGATAGATAGATAGATAGATAGATAGATAGATAGATAGATAGATAGATAGATAGATAGATAGATAGATAGATAGATAGATAGATAGATAGTAGATAGATAGATAGATAAAGCAAATTGTTATGAAGTAGGCTGGCGGCTTACAAATATTTCTTCCAGAAACGCATCTGTTTTGAAAATCCATGGCGTCTGCTGTATCTGAAAAAATAAATCGGTACATGATTGCTTGCATTTTCATAGAGGAGCAATATATGCACATAAGACAAAAAAGTAACGCATTAAACACAGAAAAAAAATCGACACTTTTCCAATACTTAAACGACAAATACAATGCATTAAAAAAAACCCAGAAATATAATCAATAATCTATGCTTTGTTACAAACACACGAACCTACATATTAAAATACACAAATCAAAAAAAAAAATACAGCAAAGAGGGCATTTGTTTCAATTTTCAAAGCTCCTGAGAACGATCTAAAGTAATACTAAAGTAATACTCCGAATTCATAAGAATTCGTGGTGGCTCAATTCTCGGGGTATTCTTTGGTACATTGTAGCCCTTACCCACGAATTTACTTTATGAACGAAAACAATCATTATTTTTAATAATTGCAATTATGTGTTGAAAGATGTATGTTTTGTTTTGTTTTTGTTTTTTGTTTTTTTTTTTCTAAATATATTTGTAGTTAATTTTATTCAATTGTTCATCATTTCCCTTATCAATGGTCATTGGAATTCCCCCAGGCCTTGCAGGTGCAACCCGTGTAGCGTGGTCAAATCTAATAAAGGCTTTCTGATGGATTTGATAAAGTCCTGACCAAATTGATCACCTCCTTTTTTTTTTATTATTTATATACTTGTTAGCAATGGTAAACTAAAATATTAGAATATTAATATATTTATGATATTTTCATTTCTTTTAATTATTCAAAACCCAATTGCTCCACACAAAACCGCAATTTGAATCTATTTGAGTGTTCATTAAATTCAATTAGTAGACATAGACACTGAAAAGTGTATTTATATTAATTTTATCCGAAGTTTATTTATTTGGTATTCATTTAAATAGAAGAAAAGCGCTGTTCAACGAAGAATTATTTTTTTGAAGGATCTACTTAAGATATACAGTTTAGCTTTGTAATTTTAATTCAAGCAGGGCTATTCCCTTTTGATATTGAAACTTGTTTATGACGTTCATTCTGGAGAATTATCCACTCATATTAAGTGACTGTTAATTGATGAAAACCACACCACGTGTTATTTTTTTTTACTAAGTTATTTCATTCAATACCAAAATTTTCATCATAATATAACAACATTATTTAAATTTGATGTTATAAAAATGATTTAGTTTTTGATCGTCTCAATCCGTGTATATTTTCATTGGTCACCTTAACAGGGCTGCAGATGTAATACATTTTCGGAAGGGGTAGTAAAACTATGATTCTGACAATAAAGATCTGGAAAGAAAAAGAACAAAAGAAAATATCATTAATTATTTGATTAATAAAATTAGTAAAGTTTTCTGAGTTCAAAGTTTACTCTTCAATGAACAAAGAGATATACAATAAGCAAATAAAAACATCAACTACCTAACTTATGATTCTCGTCGTAAACAACTGTGAGCAGATGTGTTTAGTTGTATTCAAACGTATACAAATGTAGTGCGACAGATAGAAGATACTAATTGTGATTTATTTATAGAGAGAGTGTCATCTTGGCGTCTTGTTTTGAACGTTACACTGCCTCGTGGTGACAAAACATTTCTTCTTTTTTTGTTTACATTGGTAAACAAAAATGCATTTTCATTAAGTGGATTGAAATTTCACATATCAATGAAAAAGTGCATAAATTAACGATATATATTATACATGTACTTCATAAAAAATATGCTACGGAATTTGTAATAGCACTTGTACTTCGGCGGAACCTGTCTAATCCTAGGATGTCACGAAACATTCGCTAATAAGTTTTATACTTTCTTTCAAATCACAAGAATGTTAAGGAAAAGCCTCAATTTTTGATTGTAGTTTTTCTGTTTTAAGGTCATCAAATGTTAAATATTTAGAATAATTTTTGCACATTTGGAATTTTTAATTTGAATTCAAAATGTGCATGTCCTTGTGGTATTGAATTTGTTCAAGAAGTCTACTTCTGAGTTGCTTTTCACAAACAAAATTCAAAAATTACGTATCTCAGGCAAGTAATAAAAATACCGTTCATGATTACGTCATAATCAAAGATAGGATTAATTACCCCAGCTTACAAAATACAATGGCAATTATTAACAAAAGGGGCATACAAGATAAATATAAAAACAACTACATAGAACAATTGGTTACATAAATGCGGTTAACTAACAATCATTCTATAATTTGTTGAATATCAAACACTCACCATTCGTGTTAAGAGATGGGTCAACATAAAAACGCCATCCTGTTTCATTGACAGTCATATCTAAGGCATTGCATGAATTGTATGGTCGGCACATTCCTGTCTGGAGATTGAAATTGAAACACTTGCATCCAAATCCACAGAACAAGGCACACATTGCAAGGGAATCCGCGTGTCTGTTGTGTATTGGTTTTACAATAGACACTTTGTTATCAAACTCTAGTTTAGCTTTAAAGTATTTGGACATCGAGCCTACAAACAAGGACAATACTGTAAAGAGCACTAGAAATCCACCAAAGTTCGATGCCATGATTTTCTGCAATCTTAGTTAAATATAAAACCTCAATATTTTAATCAAACCTTAGCATTCAGTTTTTCTTTTCGAAATGCATTTGCTATCATATATGACATGTCATTACAATAGGTAACCAAATATCAATGAATAAAATAACATTGGCTGCATGTCATGAGTGATGTATCGATCAAACATTGGAGAAACAAGGAGAAACAAATGCTTATGACAAATTAATAACGATTAACAAGTTTCATACGTTTTAGCGAATGAGCAGCGGATGCCACTTGTCATTGTCTTTCACATGTTGAATTAAAACGAGATAGCAATCATTTGTTTTGAAAGAAAACTAGTCTAGTTCCTTGTTCGTACAACTGTTCTTTGAAATAAGTGCTCATCATAAATTAATTTATTCATGGTATTTTGCCTGAAAAGAGGAAATGCCATTTTAAACGTATTGTAATTGTTTCAGTTCTACAGCTAAATTTCAAGGTATAGCATGTTCAAACAGGAGTGGATCCTGCATTACATTTAATATTTAAACATTACTTTGTTATTTTCCTGGCGAGGATTCAACTACAAAAAATGATACTGAAATAAAAGAAATTTAAAAATTATGGTGTTCGACTGAAAACATTTTAAAGCCATCAGTCTAATAAAGCCTTTTACTTTACCTGCAATCAATATCCTGAAATTTAAATTGCTAATGTGAGAGAAACAAATGAAAATAAAATGTGTAAACAACATTTAATACACAGCCAATTTATATTAAGATTTCAATTTAATAGCCCCTTGAGATAGACGAATCAGTAATAATAATATAACAAAAACTACTACCCTCCCTTTGCGTCTGATAATTATTTCCAACGGAAGACCTTATTGTTATTCTTCGGATTCTTTTTCTTCTTCTTTTCTTTTTTTTCTTACGGTTTTTTGTGCACGCGATATCTCAGAAACGGCTCAAAAGATTTGCACGAAATTTTTAGATCTTACTAACTATGTTGTGAACCTTATCGGAAATGTTTTTGGTTGATGATGTCATTTCCGTTTTTGAGATATTGGCCTTTTAATGATTTTTAGGGGGTTGGTTTGTCCAAGAGTGTTCTCATAAACTACAAAAAATAACGATTTCAAAATTTCAGGGATGATAGACAAAAGATTGCTTCTCTGAACAAACGCATTCATATTTTCCTAGCACAAGAAACGCCGGCGCTCGGTAGGGCTCGAAAATTTAGATAACAAAAGCGTTCTAATTTTGCTTGGTTTTCTTAGTTTATCTCTTTTCTCGTAAATATTTTGTTTAGACATGTAGAAGAAAAAAAGATTTATATTTACGAGATCTTTTGTTTGACATCAAGAAACTGGCCCCTACAATTAGGGACCTATAACCCTTTAAAGTTTTCACTTTATAACTCAAAAGCGGTTAAGATTTCGATATAGCTGTCGCTGCAAAAGTTGTTCATTATGATCTAATTAATGTCATAACAATAATATTTTGTTCGGGTATTGCGTAATATGAGTGTAAAAAGCTAGACTTGTTACCATGTATTTGTGTTTTATTTGGCAAATAAACGGGGTATTAGTGCGTATAACTGACATAAAGGGTACCAGTTTATATTACGGGAATGGTTAGAACATTTTATTTATTTTCTGGTGAAACACATTATGGATAAAAGAACTTCTTCTATGCAATGCATTTGAGTCGCATTTAAAATCTAGCTGGATTCCGAGCTGTGTATGTGAACAATTACGTATCCGATCCCTTGCCCGCGGCCGAGGAAATAGGTCACGACTAGACTAGCGAGCGGTCTACCGTTATCCGATACACAAAATTTGCGCCTTGCTGTAATGCACCCATGGGTTTATTAATTTAGCTTCAAACAGAAAAATTCCAATTTTAAAGATATTACCTACTTCCATAGACAGTAGACAAGCTTACATGCGAAAAGTGTTTATAAACAGTTTAATACTTTTCTAGTAAAACACATTATGAATAAAAGAACTGTTTCTATGCAATGAATTTGAGTCGCATTTAAAAATCTAGCTGGATTCCGAGCTGTGTATGTAAACAATTTTAAGCATCCGATCCCTTGCCGGCGGCCGAGGAAATAGGTCGCGGTTGGACAAGCGAGCGGCCTAGCTATACCGTTATCCAATACACAAGATTTGCGCCTTGCTGTAATGCACACAGGAGTTTATTTCTTTGCAAAAGATTATACCTTAACCTACGAATGAATGCTGTTTTGGTCACGTAATTTAAAAAAAGATAGTATGACTGTCATTGAAAAAAGGAGTTACATAATTGTTCTTTGTGATCTTGTCTATGTTATAAAATAGTTCTTTCGTTTAACAGCGCATCGATTGTGAACATTTCAGCTTGGTTTAAAACAAGAGGGTTAAACGACCACGAATTTTGACAGATTTGGCTACAAAGAGTGAAAAAAAGATGGATACAAAACACAAGTGCGATTATATCTTGTAGGAGATACAAATATATATAATTAATCTACGTTTGCCATAAATACAACATTTTATCATCAGAATATTTGAACATTTAGATCCGCCGAATATTTCTATTTCCCTTCATTGTTTGATGCTCATTTGAAATAACGTTTCGAGGTATAATAAGTGGATACATTTTTATAAGGCTGCATGTTCCGATTGGCCATTACATCTTTGTAAGATCATTCATTTGGTTTGCATGGAAAATTATTTGATACTCGTATTTACACGGAATTGATAGCCTTTTAACGTTAGAAATATTCAAAGTAAATAAATATAATTGGGCATACAAAACCCCCATAAATACATCATGGGATAGTTTAGGACGGTTAACTGTTTGGTATCATCCTTCGAATGACCGGGTTTATTCATCCTGCATGTTTTGCATCAATTATAAACAACGTAAACTTCAAAACTATTAATGAACAAATGTACACTTTTTTTTATCAAATAGTCATGCTGTATATTTTATTTGTTATTGTCAATATCGTAATACAATCATACTAGCTTCGGCGTAAGGGGCCAGTTTAAACACGAGGCGAAATAACGCGAAACCCTTTTATGTCGTTTATTTTGTAAATAAATTTGTACATTGTACGGTAAAACTTGTCTAATTCGGTGGATAAAAAACTTGGCCGGAATGGCCAACTTCCTTTTAAAGATATTTGTTGCAAAATAATTATAGTATTTAATGCAGTAGGTCTTGATCGTGTATTCTTGCAAAATTTTCAATTCTTTTGAAATAGATTACATCGATCTTATTTACGGTACCTATCTTTATTTTCATTTTTTTTTTCATGGGGGGGGGGGAGGGGCAATAAATCAATAACGGAATACATACGATGGAAATGCTTTTTTTTAATCAGATCATCGTAATTGATATTTTTTCAAACATCCGATTCACCTGAAAATTCTTAACCGGAAATTGTTAAAAAACATTAACAAGTCAAAAGTGGGCTGAACTAACTAATGGCGAGAACTGTAATTATGCAGGAAACAATAGATTAATATTTATATATAAATGAGAATTTTATATATAAAAAATTGCGAATTTTGACAGAATAATATGCAACTTTGTACGTGTACCCATACAACTGGGATAACAAACGATATCGGCAGTCTTACTCCCGCGGTATCCTGAATCACTGCCTGAAAAAATGGGGTGAACTATAATCTACCTATCTAATTTTGGCAAAAAATGCGTATTTATTTATAACAAGACTTAACGGTATAAACTGAAATGAGCTGCTAGTTTGGATCTATATTCACAGTTGTTTAAATCAATAGCTACGACAGAAACAATTGTCGATAATTGAGCATTAATTATCTCGCAGAAGGCCGATCGATCGATAAGTGACCGGACTACGGAAGATAACTCTCACTAATTATAAGCATCGCGGCCGGAATAGACAAGATCCGGATTGCACAACATTTTTTAATAATACACAACATCCGGATTCAACAAGTTTCAACATGTATATTATTTTTTCATTGAAATAAGGCTTGATTGACCAGGAAAACTACTGCAACGTATATCATTAGACACCTACTTAGCATAACCATCGTTTAAAACGTACAAATATTTTATTAAGAATCGGCCCAAGCAGCTTTAACATTAAGATTTACATGCGTAAGACACTTTATTTGTCATGTGCATGATCCTGGGCATGAATTATTTCCAATACTTGTTTATTTCTCCAAAGTGATCTCTAATTCTATTCACAACTGTTGTCATTTAAAATTACGTGAGGTAAAAAATTTAAAAATTTGAGTCGATCTCAACTGTTAACTGTTATGTATCAAAGAAATCTATTGATTTAATCATGTGTTACGTAATGAGGTAATTAGATTTTTAGGGGTCAAACGTTGAAAATTTTGATCACCAATATATCATTTGATATTTGACATTTCATTTGATATCAAGAAAAGGGATCTTGCCTCTCAAATTAAGGGACCAGAGGGCTCTAAAGTCTGTTATCTATAGCTGTTTACTGAGATATATTTTGTGAAAGGTCATAAAAGCAGAAATGTTATCTTACAGTTATGTATCCAAGCAATGTAATGATTTTTCATGCGTTACGTAAACAGAGGTTTTCAGAGGTCAAATGTTCAACATTTAAATACCAATATATCAGAAATGAAATATCTTTTGAAATGCAGTATAGATGAAAAGATGCTCAAAATGATGTTCTAAACAATATTCAACCTTCAAAATGTCGTTAAACGGTCCCTATAAGGTGATAATGAATTGGTCCCTAAAACTTTCTTTCCCGTATATCTCAGGAACGGTAACACATTTCTAAACAACACGTGTTGAACAAAATATGTTTCAAATTAAAATACCTTTCATTTGATATCAAGTAAAAGGGACTGACCCCTCAAATTAGGGATCAAGATGGTCCTAAAGTCTTTTTTATCTATTTACTCATTTACTGAGAGATGTTTTAATAGGTTTCAAAAGCAAAAAAAAAGGTATGCAACGTACTTTGAAAAAATTACGCAGTTTGAATTTTTTTTATTTAACCTAACAATTTATTGATCTTCTCATGCGTTACCTAATTAGGGATTTTATGGGCCAGAGGTAAAACGTTAAAATCATTTTTTTTTATCTCAATTGAAAGAATTGCAAGCATTTAAAAAAGCAACGTAAGAGCACTTATAAAGCATTACAGGAAAGTACTCAACTACTATTTCCAGATCTTGTTTTGTTGTCAAAATTTAAGTCCATGACGCCAAATCCGTCCAAAAATTCGGACGGAAGACCTCCTCGTTGCTCGCAACGAGATCGTGTCTAGGTATTATTATTTTTATGATCGGCGTTGGTCTTTTACGGTTGTGCTCGTATGAGGCATCTGGCAAAGTTCAATAGTTGCGCACACATTGCGCTTCGGACTAACTATGCAGGGAAAGCTTGATTTAAATCTTTAATTGATACATTGTAGTGTTTTAACTAAGGAACGTTATTTTGACACACTTGTCTTGAAATTAAAACATCTATACACAGCTGATACAGTTTCACAATAATTTGATTTTTTTTTTTAAAATAATCTTTATTTAAATAATGCTTTTTTACTCTTCATGGTTAACGATTTCGTTCGGAAGTACACTTCGCTTACTAAACGTAAAGTTATTTTGTTTCTTGCTTCTTGGGAAGCAACAATACAGAGCAATTTATCCTAACATACATGTAATAATTCATGCTGACAACGGATATCACAAACCAAATATTCCTTTAAAAGAAATACTACTTGCCCTTGCTTACATGCATTTTCTATATGTAGAATCATTTGATTATAATTAGAAGGGCACTAGACAATATATTTGTTGATTTTGATTTAAGTGTGGGACATCATAAATGGATATCATTTCAATGTCAGACACTTTTGTAAAATCAAATCCAGTCTCAAACGCGATATATTTTAGTTTATCTCTTAATGTGTGTTGTATACTCCCTGCGTTATACTTTTTTGCATTATTTACGGGCGTTGCTTTATTAAATGCTTCCGAGCAAAATTAGTTTAAACCAAGTCACTCATTATAACTCTTCAGTGACCTACTTTTCGAAGATGTTTGCCTCTATATATGATATCACTGTATCTACACCTAACAATTCATTACAAATGAATCTTGAACATATAAGTGAATATATGAAGAAAAATCACATTAATGAAGGCGCGACGAAAACATAGTGCGTTTGGTATGTATCACACACAACATTTAAAAAAATACCAAAATTATGTATCTAAATCATTTTATTTTATTATCAGTAAGCATCTTTAATTGATATGTTTTTAACCAAAAGTACTCAAGACATTAACAACTTCTAATAATTTAAGTCAATTTAAGCCAACAAGCATTCGCAACGTTGTACATGCCAACAACATGGAATAGTCAAGTCTTCATTTATTCTATTTAAGTGATTAAGCTCCGGGAAATGATGAACATCTAGATGTTAAAAAAGTCAAGGAGCATTTCAGTGATACATGTTATTTACATGAAAGTGTTATGCACTGTCGGAATAATAGGCATTAAAATAGCATCCTACCACTATTAAAATATTTTATTTCAATAATGGTTGTAATGAACCACATCTTTAACCACAATTGAAATAAATTATTTCAATAGTTGGTGTAATGAAATGCATACCTAACCACTATTACATATGTACACAATGGCTGAGGTCATTTTAACGCGATTTAAATGAGATTAACATTTTTGAAGAATTTAAAATTCATACAATCAATTCAAGAAAGTTGACATCGGACGCAGAATTGTAAGCGCAACTTAGAACTTAATGAAAATTAGTTTGAGGTCATTTTAACGCGATTTAAATGAGATAAAAATATAAAATTCATCGAATCAATTCGAGGAAGATGTCATCAGACGCAGAATTGTAAGTGTAACTTACTTATAATGTTTTGAAATTAGCCTGAGGTCATTTAAACACGATTTACTCAAATTTAAAATTTTCAAAAAAATTAAAAATAATCCAATCAATTCGAGAAAGATGTCATTAGACGCGGAATTGTAAGCACAACTTAGATGTTATGTTTGAAAATTAGTTTGAGATCATTTTAACGCGATTTAAATGAAATTAAAATTTTTGAAAGAGTTAAAATTCATCTATTTAATTCGAGAAAGATGTCATTAGACGCAGAATTCTAAGCACAACCTAAATATTATAATTTAAAACTAGTCTCAGCTCATTTTAACACGATTTAATCGATTTTAAAATTTTCCGAAAATTTAAAATTCATCCAATCAATTCGAGAAAGATGTCATTAGATGCAGAATTGTAAGCTCAACTGAGGTATCATGTTTTAAAATCAGTCTGATGTCATTTTAACGCAATTTAAATGAGTTTAAAATTTTTGAAAAATTTAAAATTTATCCAATCAATTAGAGAAAGATGTCATCAGATGCATAATTGTAAGCGCAACTGAGGTATCATGTTTTAAAATTAGTCTGAGGTCATTTTAATGCGATTTAAATGATTTTAAAATTTTGAAAAAATTAATTAAGATTAAGATTAAGAACTACACTATTTTTGTAAGCCGATTTATTTCTATTAAATTCTTTATTGTATTTAATATTTTGAATACACAATTGGCCTTGCGTATCTGACAATAACTTATTCAATGCTAAATAAATTAAAATTACATCTGTTGTGTAAGATAAAAGAGTGTGTTCTTGAAACAATATATGTAAACAAAATAAATACTGTAGTTATTATCCAGATTGAATGATGAACGTACAAAGGATCAATGAACATGTGTGTGATAAAGTAGAAGCACATGAAGCGAGTGTTATTAGACTTCCGCGGATCACATGCATGTCAATTTTGCCGGGATCTTCACGGCCATATGCGGGATATGGATTATATAATTGTGTGCACAGAGCTCCGTGGCCATGTTCGCTTAAAATAGTTGCAGTTTAATAACTTATTTTATTTAAACAATATATAACTATTTAACAACTTTGAAAATATACAAAGAGCCCCCTTTTCAATGACACATGTCACAATGTCATACATGTATTTACTGAAATATCTACCGTTTTTAATTATGAAGCTAAAGCAGATTAATTTCATCATTTAAAGATTTCATCATTTTTTGTGTTCGTGTTTTGTGTGCATTTTTTTTTACAATTATTTAGATTTACTTACCCACCATTAATTTTTTGTCTGGCAATGCTTATGATTGAAAATATAAACATTCATATGTTATAGAACTTCATTGTGAACCCATATATGAGAGACGCAAATCTTGTGTATGAGATAACCGCTGACCACTAGATAGTCCAGCCGCGACCAAAGTGACCGATTTTCTCGGCCGCGAGCTAGGGATCAGTTACGTAATGGTACAGAGATCAAAAACCAGGTTAATGCTTGCAGAACTTAATAAGATTGACATATAGCCGTCACGCAAAAACTTGAAGAAAATAATGTATGCTGTTATGAAACTTTTTCGAATGAATTAAACCATCCCGAATTCAATAATACATTTTCTGTGGTGAATTTATGTCCATTGTACATTGTAAAACAATTTATTTCAATAGTGGTTAAAATGAAACGCATACCCAACCACTAGTGAAATATTTTATTTCATTCAATATTGGTCTTAATGAGGTACATCCCCTACCATCATTGAAATTATTTATCTTAATAGTGATATTCATTATGACATAAATCTATAATGATATATAAGCTATAAATTATTTGTTGATATGCAGTGGTTTTGAGTAGAAGTTCTGGCAATTTACAACGCTGTCTTCTAATACAAATAATTTACAATTTCCATAAAACATGATATATCTATAGAAAGAGAAAGGTAAAGAAAAAAATATGAAAACAATTATATATGTTAATCTGAGGATTGGTTATTTCTGCACAACAGTGAAAATCCTAAAATAAGTACATTTACATCATAGTCTTGATTACAATTGCCATAAACTATGCAAGTCTTTAGTACCTTAATTGTGTATTTGAATTGTTTGTTAAATAAAAACAAATGTATATGCATGTTTGTCTGCAAGAATTGCTTATTTACTTCTATACAGCAGTGAAAATTGTACCATAATTGTGTATTATGCGTTAGATTTCTTGCATTTCAAAATAGTTTGGAAATATGATATACAACTTCTTTCTTTCCAAATGTGTTACATAATAGTGATTGCATAGTTATGATTATAAGTAATTCATTCCCATCTACAATTAAACAAAAAAATGAATAGTAGTTGAACTTTAATGGTGTCTGTAAAGTAGTTCTTATCATGAAATACATCCCCAACCTCTATAAAATCTTTACTTCAATAGTGGTTGTATTTCAATAGTGGTTGCAAAGTGATATATCTAATAAAATAGGTCCCCAACCACTATTAAAACAATTTATTTCAATAGTGGTTTTATTTCAATAGTGGTTGCAAGGTGATTTTTCTAATGAAATACATTCCAAACCACTATTGAAATAATTTATTTCAATAATGGTTTTATTTCAATAGTGGTTGCAACAGGGACCTTCGCCAGCCCTGAAATTCAATCGTCTTAAATTCACACAATACATTAACCGTAAAAAGGCATCAGAACCCCCAACTTTTTCCGGAAAACAAAATCAACTCTCGTTGGAAAAATTATGCACGGTAGTACGTATTAAAACATATATATATATTAAAACATCTTTATCCGTATGCAATAAAAGATCAGATGTTGAGTGAATGCATTGATTAATCTTCAAAAATTAATCGGTCCAAGTTAATTTTTACCACAAAGATCTCTTTTTATTGAAAAGGATATGCAACAGGATGTCAAAGAAATAGCACTATCTATTTCTCAAATAATCAATTTTCATTTCATATTTAAAAAATACATAATCAGTTAATTATTTGTCATTATTTTAGATATTTATTATCTGTCGTATTCCATTTTTTTCGTGTTTTTAAGAAAGCCGAGAAGGATCATTCGAGATTCGAGATTCGAAATACGAGATTCGAAATACGAGATTCGAAATTCGAGATTCAATATCTAAATTAACCAATCAAATCATGGATCTGAAACCTGTATCCTAGCAACATCAAACTGTTCTAAATAAAGATCATTCGTACATGCTCTTTCCTACAAATAAATATCTTAATAGCTCTTATATAGTGGTTATAAAATGGTTAAATTAACATTGATGAATTAACCCCACACAGTATAAACAATTAAATTAGAAATAACACTGTTGGCTTTGCGAATCTAAGTGGTTTTGTTTGCCCTGTATGTATTTCCCCCTAAATAATTTTAACCCGAAGTGTATTCGCCCCAACTGTGTAAAAATCGGCTCGCAAAGAAAGATCTGTTTAATCTAAATGTTTTAGCTATGAAACGAAACTCAATGAAATAATCGACATGTCAAAATATAGGTTATGATAAAGTTTTAAACCATAGAAGATATAATGATTTACAACCTCAAAGACAAAAATCCAGATAAGAATAGTGTAGTGTAGGGTATGGCACTGCCATTGTCGATATGAGAGAGAGAGAGAGAGAGAGAGAGAGAGAGAGAGAGAGAGAGAGAGAGAGACAGACAGACAGACAGACAGACAGACAGACAGACAGACAGACAGACAGACAGACAGAGAGAGACAGACATACAGACAGACAGACAGACAGACACATAGAGAGTTTTGTAGTGTCAAATTCAGTTTTGATTTAGAATTTGAAATTGATTTGATTTGTTACAAGCATATATAGACAATAATTAAGCCTCTAAAACGAGAAAAGAGAGGAGGTACATGTAGCTAGGGTAGGGCAGACCAATTAGCAACCTTTAATTTTAACGGTGTTAGCGCACCTGTGATTTACATGGACTCTCTCTCTCTCTCTCTCTCTCTCTCTCTCTCTCTCTCTCATCACCAAGCATTTTCTTTTCCGTGAGGGGGTTTGGGGTATTTGTGATGTCTTACATTAGCTAGCGAAAATGATAAAAAAACATGAAATTTTCTTTAAATTGAGTGCGGATGTTGTACGACAATAGTCTGTTTTCAGTATATACATTTCAAGAGGGGGGGGGGGCTATATAGTCCTAATTAATTTGTCAGTTATTCTGTCCCCACTTTGTTTTCTCTTCGTTTTCCAGGGTTTTTTTATTTGGCTCGGCAAATTAATATAAAACTTTCTGTGTAGCTCCATAACGATGCACTATAGATAAATTATGAGTAGTTTTACTTTTGATAAACAGGTACATATCCGTACTTGATTTTTAATTTGACTCTTATAATCGGATTTAATATTCCAATAATTATAGGGTAGGAAAGAGTAGACGGGACTTTTTTGCGCATATCCTACTGTACCATTCATTCAACACAGGTATTAGCACTCATCGAGTTCGACTTGCTTTCCTTTTCTTTCATCCACTGGATTTAAAGCTATTAATTTTTGAAAATATTTTGAATTTATGGCCTGATTATATATAAATTAGAGCTGCGCTGGTGCATATATTTACCCAAATGGACCAAAAAATAACCAAATGAATCTAAAAATTTTGACAAAATTAGTTTTAAACGTCCGACTCTTTTTCAATTCTAATCGGGTATGTCCTTTAGAAAAATCTTGAACCACACACATTTTAGCAAATAAAACGACAATTGTTTCATTTTTTATGTGGAGGGAGGTGGTGCCGGTTAAGGACATGTATTGCTTGTTGCAGTTGTGCTATACTCTCATTTGTAATAATAGGTAATACTACATGTACATATTGATATAAAATGAAAGTTTCCAATTACACTGTACATAGCTTCTATCACGCATTTTGACCCGTGCGATAGTTTAAAACAATTTTCAAAGCATTTAATGTAATTCAACCGATCATTTTTGAAATTTAATTTTCTGGATCCCCGCCTGATACGTCCGCCTTCTTGTATATTAGAATTACATGTACGTTGACCATATGTACACATTAACTTAATCGGCTATGTTATGGGACGATAACATTTTTCATTAATGTTTTTGCAGGATATGTAACAAATAACAGCCTATTTGTGGGTTTTTGCACTGATTATTTGAGATGATTTGCCGCCATCTTTTATGCATTCCACACACCACTCACAGTTTCTTTATTTGGTGTTCTGTGTGTATGGCGACAAATTGGTAAATTTGCACCACTCACCCCTTGTAGCTTCATCCTGATTACCTTTTATCTGGCTAAGTGTAATGTAGTAGTATATTAAAAACACACATCTTTGTTTGCAGTGCTTATTTACATCTTTAGAGATTTACTTAAAAAAAAGTAAACATTTGTATGACTTATATGTAATTATTGTCAATTTTGGTGCGGTGGGGGGGGGGGGGGGGGTAGGAAACTACAGAGAAACTTAACTTGGCTGTGAAACATATGCTTTTATTCTTTCTTGTTGATATATCAATGAATGAATTATAACGAAATATATGTACAACAATTAATTTTGAAATATTCATGCACAATCAAATAAAGGTTTTACTGTTCTCTGCACAAGAAATCGGCAATGTGAACAAATTGGCACCCTATCATCCCTAACTTTAATTGTAGAGAGTAGGTATCCTTCTATATTGAAAACAATTCCAAAAGTAAGACTCATAATAAGTTGTTTACTGAGGAAAAGGAAAAAAAAATGTATTTATTAATAATTCCGTATGATGTAATAATATCTCAATGATTTGTTTATAATTATAGTACTAGTGTATCACTGTATGCATACATAAAAACGATAAGTAATGCTTATATTTATTAGTGAAACAGGACAGATTATTTATATTTAGATTATTTAGATACATGCACTAATCTTCATGCAGGGATCTAGAAAGGAGGGGTCAGGGGATCTGGACCCCTCCTCGGGAAAATTGGAGCTTATTAAATTTACATAGTAAATTTTTTTGAAATTGGCCTAGGACCGCCTACAGAAAAAATTAGCTACGCTTATGAAGTTCTCTACCATAACCGCATTTTTACACAAAAGGGGTGAATAAACCCGGGTTTTAAACTATTACTGGTGGTGAAATACCTTAGGGTTCAAACGCATCAGGTGGAAATGCACCAGGGCAAACAAAATCACTTACATCCGCGAAGCACACTGCATTATTACTAGTCTACTAAGATATTCTGTGTAAAAGTAAATACAAATAATTATTTAGTAAGGTAGGGAGAAGTGAACATAGCATTTCTTTGTATATAAGAGCATGTACGTATGATTTTTATTTAGAACAGTTTGATGTCGCTAGGATACATATTTTCAGATACTTGATTTGATTGGTTAATTTAGATATTGAATCTCGAATTTCGAATCTCGAATCTCGTATTTCGAATCTCGAATGATCCTTCTCGGCTTTCGTAGTGTTTTACCTCTCAGACACTCAAACACTACGGAAAAGTAAACTGCTCCGGTCATTAGCGCTTCCTCGTAACTGATTTGTTAACTGTATAATGTTATCATTTCTTTTACTTTCTAGCTGTCTGCGTTATCAATGTTGACCTCTCAAGATATGTATTTAGTGCACTTTTAAATTTATTGAATCAGCATAGGGCTTGAAATATTTACTGATTACTCTCATTAATTGATTCGTATTTGTCAATGGTTAACAATTTTTCCATGACTAGATTTTCCTAGACGACAAAATCTTATAAATGAAATGCAGGAACATCGATTTAACAATAGGGCAATTCAAAAATCGTTTCGTTCGTTTCGAATTTAAATAGCAATTCAAAACGATTTAGAAGCCATGCCGCTTACATGTATGTGTTATGTTAAAGCTATGCATTACAGGGTAAAATAACAGGACATATGCAGTATCTAATATAAAAAATAACAGAACCTTTTGAAAAGAAAGATAGCTTCAAAACTGGTTGGGCATCAACATCACATCAGCAGTTTGCGCCAAATTCTAAATTATTCATTTTTTAGGCATGGGTGCATACCCCTCCTTTAAGATGTGCACATATAATTACCCATACCCATTGAAATGTTTGACCATATGCAGATTTATACCTATATTTTTAAATTGCTAATTTATTCTCATTTTTATTTCTTCTTTACAAATAATGAAGCTATAAAAGAAAACCGTCATGCCTCTTCACGATTGAATCGATATGACAATATGAAACTACCATTTCCTTATCTAAGCTATTCAAAGAAATAGAAATATCAAACCGGCGGAGGAATCTCGCGGTTGAAACCAAAGTATCGTGTACTTCTTACGCGCACTTGTAACAGGAAGTACATATGTATGGCCAACTTCTATGTACCACGGAAAACATAACACGATATCGCGTTGACGTTGACGTGTACTTTAAACTATTTTGTTCTTTGTTGAAGTTTTCTAACAGATTACAAGAACGAATGTTATGGAGGCGTATACTTGCGTCTTATTGTTCGACAAAGCGTGCGCGATACTCAAAATGAATATACAAACCAAACGCATGAGAAAATTTTACTTTTGAAGAAATATTTGTTAGATGAACATTTGTCGTTTAGTACATGTAACAGAAAGAGCCAATAGTAGAAAGCTATGACAAATAGATATTAGATCAAACTGGACCAACAATGTAAGACCAAACCATACTGTAGTATCAAATGAAGCTCTTTTTAACGAATTTGTTCAGGAAGTGTTTAAAAATTCTTCACAGCTTTAAAGTTTCTGGAAGAAAACATTTTAGGGACAGACCATTGATCTCCTGAATTGGGTAGTTAAGCTTAGTTATAATTGTAGCATATTGTAAAAACAAGATAAAAACAAAAACAATATCAACATTATACTAAGAATCTCCTCTTCTAGATTACTTATCAAAGTTATCTCCATTTACAGAAAGAAACGATCGAAGATTAAATGTTTTAGTCCCTTGAAAACTGTTATATTGTAACATACGATTTAAATGGTAATCATGTACATCTCGCTTCTATAGTCTATCATAAATTCACAAAAAAGGTTTAAACAAAAAATAAAAAAAGCCTTACTGCACATGATAAATGACTTTTTGTGAAATAAGAATCTGTACACGACACGTTTAATCAAGAAGCATAGAGTTGCCAGAAAATCCGTATGCCTCGTAATCAGTAACTCCAGCAAACACCAAACCGAAGCGTTCTCCGTTCACCGTAGAGGCCGTGAGTTCTCCCTCCAAAACACGTATTGATCGGACGTTGTACGTAACGTTACCATACGAGACATTTTCTTCAAAAACTACATCGCCCGCGTTTATAACTGTGCTATTTATACGTAGCGAGTCTTTTGAAAAATGCTTCATCATAATAGATACATAATTATGATCATATCCAGAAGGTACGATAATCTTATAATAATCGATGTAGTGGTTTAATCCTGGGATGATTGTCATAGATGGATCGCCCAACGTTGAACTTCTTGAATTTAATCCAAATGCTGTAACTAACAAAGGAACATCCGATTCGATAAAACATGTCTGGCTGCTTGATATTCTGGTGTCGAAAGAATCGAATTTTGTCAAGGTTATCGGTTGACTAGAACTGCCGATTTTATACGATATTATCGAGTTTTTTATTGCTGTGATACGAATGAGTGTGTCTCTGTCATCCGAATTCGGGGGTACTATGTATGTTTTATCTACACTGGTAATCGGTGGTAGTTGTTCAATAAGATGATCGCATGCCCCTGTATTCTCAAGCTGGTTACAATCATTGCCTGAAAATACTGCAATAGGAACGGATGATTCAATGAATGTGCCGGTTAAATCGGTACTATGCTCAATTTGATAAGTCTCAAAGCGATCAAGAAACAGATTAAAAACGTCACCGCTGTAGAATGTTTTCCCTTCGATTATCAAAGGCACATTTCGTTTCATCTTAAATGTTATTGATATTGTAGAATTATCTTCAATGGCTGACATTGCAACCTGACTGGTCCGAGTTGCTTCTGGCTCTGTCGATATAACTACGTATTTGGTCGATAGTTTATGGAGTGGTATATGTGTCGTGCTTCCGACAGTGCCATACTCATCATCGTGACTAATAAGAAAAACATCATTGGAAGTTTCAATCAAGACTAACTTTATTTCTTTCCGAAAGCTTTTAAGTTCCAACTCATTCGGAAGTATTATATGCTGACTCGACTGTATAATTTCCGTTCTGTCAATCTGGTCCTTGTAGGACGCGTTAAGATACGGGGATGTTGTTATGTTCATCTGGACACTGTTTTCAGAAGTAACGTAAACATTTTTTGTCGAATTTACAATATTTTTCGTGAATAAGGCTATAAACTCCTTCCCTCTGCTACCTAAAAATAAAATTAAAGGCGTATATTAATAGTTTTCAAATATATACATATATATATTTCCAAAATCAAATTTGGATTTTTTGCTTGTCAACATTTTGTATTCAGCCTACATTATATTAGGAACATATTTCGGAGAAGTGCAAATAATAAAAGATTGAAGGGAAAGTTGATTATAAGGTTTACTACTAAGATAAACATTTTTTCTCAGTAAGAAAAATCATCAAAACTCTAAACCTTTTTTTAAAGCTTACATGCAACACACAATCATTGAACGTTAAACTTACATGCTTTAATCATAAATCATTGATCATTTAAATGACATAACTTGAATTGAAAAAAAGTGTTAACCAACAAATAGTTAGCAGTAGTGACAGTTTGCATATGTGGCGGTAGACTTCATTATTTTATGTGTATTAATTAATATTTTAGTAATTGAATTGTATTTAATCAGCATATGTTTAAGTGTGTTAGTGTGCATATTGTTATTATAGTAATATTGTTCACGTATATCAAGTTGTCGCATTCGTTGTATAATTAACGTCATTCATTAAGTATGACGTCACAGTACGTCCCGGCCCGGGGTAGCCCGACGTTGTTTGTATGTCCATATATTGTTGAGAAGCAGGATTTGAGAGAGTGGGGTGGAAAACATTTGAACAGTAAGCACTGTTATTGTTACGCTGTGCAAGTATTGTTGTAATATCCTAATAAACGGTTATATAACTAGAATCGATTCCTGTGCTTAATTCGGGACTATATACAGTACTGTATAACATTGGGCAACCGCCCGTTACATTTTTGGAGGCTTCGTCCGCGGGATATTGATTCTGGTTTTAACTGTTTGTTTTGTATAGTTTGTTACAAGGAAAAAAAAGCCAATGGCTTCGAATGAATCATTTTTACATAACTTGTCCAGTGGTTTTAATGGGTTTGTGAAATTTTTCACACCAAGTTTCTTGATGCGCGGATCTCCGCCATTATTGACAACAGACGATAAGTCCGCTCCCTTAGACCAGAACAGATCTTTCGAGAATAACGTCGAATGTAGACATATATGTAACAAAGCAGTTAGTAAGAAACTTCAGAACTTACCCCTAGACATTGACTGTTCAGAGACCGAATACGAGTCCGAGCGCTTATTTAATGGAACGTTTGATCCGCCTCTTGACAGTCTTGGAAAGAACGATAACTCAGTCGTTAGACCAAAATCTTATCAAAACAATGATCGATGTCTTTCAAAATCAGAAAGTGAATTTATCACTTGTACGTGTCCGCGACACAGAAATTGTAGGTCGGTCGCTGATCATTCATCACAGAAACACGATCCGTACCCATTCACGTTCACAACAAAGTCCTCTCCACTGTTTTGATAGGAATGAAGAATTATCGTGTGATTCAAGACAATGAGTATCAACTAGGAGAATACAGACTCCTGATATAGTTGAAACATTCACACATAATCCAAATTATATTGGAAGAAACATAAATCCTCCCCTCGATTCTAAACATGTCGCGCCGTCAACTTTAACAAATCACGTGACTCAGAGAGGCCCAAATGGGGCAAATGCTGATTTTGACATGCATGCTTTTTACAATGACTTAGAAGGTACAAACTTTGGAGAAAAAGCTACAAATGTACAGAAAAGTACAAAGCTTATAAATAGGAAACCGAAAGAACCGGACACTTTTGATGGAAATAGAGTTGAATGGAATGATTATGTATGTCATTTTGAGCAAGTGGCTCAGTGGAATGAATGGAATGATCATGAAAAAGCGCTTCAGCTTGCTATGAGTCTACGAGGCGTAGCTCAGCGCGTGTTAGAAGAATTACCCAGAGAAATTTTATGTCAGTACGAGACATTAAAGTCCGTATTAATGCAGAGATTCTGTCCACCTGAACGGGTTACAGCATATCGCTGTGAATTTAGAAATAGACGTCGCAATCGCGAAGAATCGGTAGTTGAATATGGATATGCGCTTAAGCGTTTAGCGAGTCGCGCATTTCCATCTATACCTATAGAAATGAGAGAGAGTTTGATCGCTGAGCAGTATATTTCTGGGTTAGGAAATCAAGATATCAAGAGACACATTCAGTTTGCACATCCGAGCACGCTGGATCGAGCTATATCGTTAGCTGTAGAATTTGAAGCTTTTGAAGGTTCGTACAATGTACTACGTAAACCGAATGAGCCCGTACATTCAAATGTTATGGCCTTGACAAACACAGGAAATTCTGAAAAGGATATTCAGAAAACCCCATGTCATTCAAACCTCGAGACATCTAGACTTGATAGGTTAGAGGATTCGATGAGAGATGTCAAAGAATCTATAAAGAATTTATCAAATAAACCGGAAAGACCCCGTCAGGTAGAGAAAACCGAACAGAGAAATCACACGCGTTCGCAAATAAAAACTAGAGACTCTCAAAAGTTTATTTGTTTTAATTGCAATGAAGAAGGTCATATCAGCCGTAATTGTCCTAAGAAAAATTCAAATTACGCGAGAAAAGAGTCAGCCAGGACTCCAAGGACACAACAGTCCAAGGAGCATGCCAATTTAAACTAGAACGGGCTGAGATGGAGGCCACAGGCTCAGCTCAGACAAACAATTGTGTTGCAAATTTTGATAAAAATGTAAGGCCAAATACTAATAGTTTCAGATTAGCTGCTATTTCTCAACACTGCTGGTTTATAAAAGTTTCAATAGGAAACTCAGATATTAAAATGCTCGTAGATACGGGTTCCGCAGTTCCTTTGCTGTCGAAGCAAATGTTTGATTCCTTGAGAAATGTTGAACTGGAGAATGAATCGTCAATTTTGACGACCGCTGACGGAGAACCTATGACCGTGTTAGGTCGCTGTACTATGAATTTATGTATCGAGAATGAAGAATTCAGTCAAACGGTTATGGTAGCTGATTTAGGAAATCTTGAAGGAATTCTCGGATTAGACTTTTTAGCTCGTAATCATGTTACTTTTGATACCGGCAAAGGTGTTTTGAAGTTCAAAAATTTTGACTTGGCCTTAACCAATGAGTTTGAATCGGAAAACTCGTGCGCTCGCGTACAATTAATTCAGACATGTAAAATTCCCGGAGAGTCAGAAATATTTCTGAAAGGGAAAATCATAGGGAAATTACCCGAAATGGACAGTATTTTAGAACCAATTGAAGGTTATATGGGTGAATAACACGTCATTATACCAAAGTCAATAATAAATTCAAACAACCCAGAAGTGGTATTTTCTGTTTTGAACCCTACACCAGAAACAGTTATATTAAAGAAAAACGCTTATGTAGCTTCTCTTGAGCCTATAACAGAAATTTATCAGCAAGAAACTCAAGCGTCTACAGACGTTAGACAAGACAACCACGGACTGTTAACGACAGACTTACCAGACCACTTAAGTCCTCTTATGTCTAATGTTTCTGACAGATTGTCAACAGACGAGAAAAATAAACTTAATCAAGTTTTAGTTCAGTATTCAGATATATTTGTCGGACCGGATGGACGAGTAGGTCAGACAGACCTAGTCCACCACAAAATAAGGTTACAAGATCAAACACCTGTAAAAATTCCTGCTAGGCGATTGCCAATACACCAACGAGAGATAGCTAATGAAGAAATAGATAAAATGCTGAATCAAGGCATCATTGAGCCAAGTAAATCACCATGGGCAGCGCCCATTGTATTAGTTAAGAAAAAGGATAATAGCACTCGATTTTGCGTCGACTATAGAAAATTGAATTTAAAAAACAATTAAAGATAGCTATCCTTTACCGAGAATCGATGATTCATTAGACTCACTTTCAGGTGCTCAATACTACTGTACTTTAGACCTCGCTCAAGAATTTTTCCAAGTGAAAATGTCCGAGGAGGATAAGCCTAAAACGGCTTTTGCGACTCACCATGGGCTGTACCAATTTCGCGTTATGCCCTTCGGATTGGCCAACAGTCCCAAAACGTTCGAACGGCTAATGGAACTTGTTCTAAACGGGTTACAATGGGAACGTTGTCTCGTTTATTTTGACGACGTGATTGTATTTGGTAAAACATTTACAGAAACTTTAGACAACTTGAAACTAGTTTTTGACAGATTCAAAAGTGCTAAGTTAGAATTAAAACCCAAAAAGTGTACATTTTTTCAAGATGAAGTTCGATATTTGGGACACATTGTGTCAGTCGACGGAATAAAATGCGATGAAGAGAAAATCAAGGCAGTCGACGACTGGCCGCAGCCCGAATCTGTTACCGACGTTCGCAGTTTTCTGGGTCTTGCGTCATACTATAGAAAATTTATTCAAAACTTTTCAACTATAGCCTTTCCAACACAGCCAACACAACTTACTCAGAAAAACAGAAAATTTTCCTGGACCGATGAATGCGATGTAGCATTTCAAAGGCTGAAAGAAGCTTTAATTTCCGCACCCATCTTGTCTTATCCCACACGTGTGGGTCAATTTGTGCTAGACACAGACGCGAATAATTTCGGAATCGGCGCGGTCTTGTCACAAATTCAAGATGGCGAGGAACGAGTCATCGCTTATGCTAGCAAGACTCTTTCTCGTTCTCAACGGAGTTATTGCACAACTTGCAGAGAACTGCTTGCAGTTATAACGTTTGTAAAGTATTTCAGATACTATCTTAGCGGTAAAAACTTTCTTATCCGGACAGATCATTCGTCTTTAATTTGGCTCAAAAATTTCAAAGAACCGGAAGGTATAGTAGCAAGATGGCTCTCATTACTCGATACTTATGATTTTCGTATCGAACACCGCAAAGGAGTTTCGCATGGTAATGCGGATGCGTTGTCACGTAGACCGCGACGCAGATGTTTACGTGCCGAGTGCAATCAATGTGGGCAAGAGCAAGTTTGCTCTGCGATCGTTACTGCCGTAGATTCGCAGGATAGTTCGAACAAAGAGACATCAGCACAAGATGCTGATCAGTCGTCTCACACTACAGAACACGGTCTAATAAATCAACATGAACCAAATTGGTTACCTCACTGGAGTAATCAAAGTATGATAGAAGCCCAGACTAATGACAAATCTATATGTGAAATTCGAGATTGTCTGAAAAATGGTACAGATATATCAAAGCTTAAAAGTACTAGCATTGAAATGACAGCGCTTATACGAGAACGACAAATGTTAAAACTGGAAAATGACATTTTAAGTAGAGTATGGAAAAACGAGAACGGTTTGACATATTTACAAACAGTTGTGCCTAATGTCCTTAGAACAGAAATTTTAAATCAATTACACGATGCAAAGTCAGCTGGACATTTAGGTCGAGAGAAGACCTTAGGTAAAGTTAGGGCTAGGTACTATTGGCCAGGGATGACAAGCGATGTATCTCGCTGGTGTCAGACCTGCGTTCCATGTCAGCGTAGGAAACCCGGTCCAGGGTTGGGCAAGTCGCCCATGAAACGCGAACCAGTGTACCGACCCTTACAATGCGTCGCAATAGATATAATGGGTCCTCTCCCTATAACTGATAAGGGCAATCAATATATTATGGTGGTCGGAGATTATTTTACGAAGTGGACAGAGGCCTATCCTCTTCCGGACCACACGGCACAGACTGTCGCTGACAAATTAGTATGTGAATTTATATGCCGATATGGCTCGCCTTTAAGAATTCATACAGACCAAGGGCGCGAATTCGAGTCAAAACTGTTTAAACGAATGTGTGACATTTTTGAAATTGAAAAATCCAGGACAACGCCCTTTCATCCCCAATAGACGGGATGATAGAGCGCTTTAACAGAACTTTACAACAAATGTTGGCGATGTTTGTCAATGATTATAAAGATGATTGGGATGAATATTTACCATTATTAACTATGGCATACCGAGCCTCAGTACAAGAAAGTACTAAGTGTACCCCAAATATTCTAATGCTAGGAAGGGATACTTCACTCCCTATCGACATTATCACAGGGTCACCGACTCATCCTAATGACGCCCCTATAGAATGTCCCGTAAAATACGTCGAATGGTTAAAAGAAGCAATGCAAAATGCATTTGACTTCGCGCATGAAAATTTACAGAGTAGTTTCCAGAAACAAAAGCGTTACTACGACACTAAATTAAAGATTAGGTCATTCGAACCAAAAACATTAGTGCTTCGCTGGTATCCACCTGAAGCAAACCAAAAACTTGGTTTAGGATGGACAGGGCCTTACGAGATTGTCAGAAAATTATCAGATATAACTTATGAAATAAAAAGATGCAGTGACGGGAAACTAAAAATAGTACATGTAGACCATTTAAAGTTACTCAATCAGAAATTAGTGTCAGGTGAGGGATAGGGGGTGGATTTTAATGATGATAGAAATGAGTATGAGGAGGAAAGTGATGATAGGGTTGAACCCAGACCCAAATCACCGCAAGTCAGTAGAAGAGGCAGACGCCTCAAACCCAAAGTTATTTTCAGTCCATAAATATAATAAACTACGTTACATATTGAAATTTAAAGCGATTCAGTAAAGAAATTAGTCTTGTTGTTGGTGTTGTAATTTCCATCGAGAGAATTAGAGTGTAATGAATATTCATTTATATAAAGTTCCGTGAACATACATGTAGGTACATGAATAAGACGTGTGAACTCTGTGACAAACATTGTTTTAATATATTGTTTTTACACTCATATGAAGTGAGTTATGGTGGATATTATTCGTACATGATACATGCATACATATATATAGTTTAAAACCACGGGCTAGTGCTTTCGGTTGTGTATCGACTGTATTTGTACATGTTTGCGAATGTTGATATTCATTGAGTGATTTTGTTTAAGCTTGATTTTATTTGTTGTGAGAAACTTAGTGAATTACATTCACTTGAACATAAGACTAGAGAAAGGTCTTGTTCTTGAGAATATAGGTCGTTGTTTTGTTGAGTTTATGAACTTAACAGTTTATTTTTTTTGTCAGGAATTATGTCAAGTTCACACATGGACGTTGTACCAAATGCATGTATAGACGTACTAGACATCATGGCCGATGATGATTTCAACTTCGAAGAAAGCATCTTCAACTTGGAGGTGAAGGAGTTTGGCTATGTTGCCAACATGGGATGCCCTGTTGCAGATTGCAACTTTCAAGGGACCTTCCCATCGAGGGCGAAATTCCAGCGCCATTGGGAAGAACGTCATGTTCGTGAGGTACAGAAGTGCGCGTGCCCTCACCAAGGATGTAAGGCACTGGCCAGGAGGAAATCGGACATGAAAAGCCACCTTAAGTTTACACATAAAGAGACGAATCCTTCCATCCTCGGTTTGACCATCGCTAAGGCAACCAGCCAGATGGTGAGGGCCACCAATTTTATCGACCCCGGACTTCTGAATTACAACTTCCGCCGTGCAGAGACCTTCCCGACAGCCGGCGTCCTTTCCCTGCCTGGATTCCCTTCGATGGCGAATGTTGCTTCCCGGGACTGTGGTCATTCCTCCCCCGTTGATTGAGCCGCCCTCTTCGTTGAAGCAATCTTCTTCCTCGTTGGAGCCATCTTCTCCCTCGGTGCAAACGTCCTCTCCCAAGTTGGACCCGTCTTCTTCCTTGTTGGAACAGTCTTCTTCATCGTTGGACCCGTCTTCGTTGCCGTTGGAACCTTCTTTGACGTTGGAACCTTCTTCTTTGATGGCAGCCCCTCTTCTCTCTACGATTGAACTTGCAAGTGTATCAACGCAGACCGACTCGAAGAAAATTTCCCTTGACGATTATTTACACAAACCCAGTCTAAATCAACGCAGACTTATTCGTATTGTGACGACGATTTTGCTATACCGCCCATACCTTCAAGTGAGGACTCACTCCAGATGTATATTGTAAAACTGGGTAACCAGATTGACAGAATTGCTCGTGTGCGTCTGTTAGCTAAGGAGCGCTTGGAACGACTACAGCGACCTGGATCGTCCCTCCGCGAACTAGAGAGCGAAAACCGCGCACTGAAGAGGAAAATTACTGAATTACTTGAGCATGAGGAACTCTTCCCCGAACCGTGAACGTGAGACAATAAATTTATTAATGTGCTTAATTTCATGAACATTAATTTGTGAACTTTGATAATTTTCATATTGTTTACTTTGTGATTTGACATGTTTGTATCCATTCATATCTTATATGTTGTAATATATGAAAATGTCTTGTTGCTTATTATGATATGTAAGTATTCTTATGTATTATTGATACTTGTTCAGTTCTTTATCGTATGCACATTTGATGTTTGGTAGTTGAGACTAATGTACATAGTACATTAGGTCTTGGGTAGGGGGGAGTGTGGCGGTAGACTTCTTTATTTTATTTGTATTAATTAATATTTTAGTAATTGAATTGTATTTAATCAGCATATGTTTAAGTGTCTTAGTGTGCATATTGTTATTATAGTAATATTGTTCACGTATATCAAGTTGTCGCATTCGTTGTATAATTAACGTCATTCATCCCGGCCCGGGGTAGCCCGACGTTGTTTGTATGTCCATATATTGTTGAGAAGCAGGATTTGAGAGAGTGGGGTGGAAAACATTTGAACAGTAAGCACTGTTATTGTTACGCTGTGCAAGTATTGTTGTAATATCCTAATAAACGGTTATAAAACTAGAATCGATTCCTTTGCTTAATTCGGGACTATATACAGTACTGTATAACATTGGGCAACCGCCCGTTACACATATATTTTTATATGCTGTCTGGATAAATATTAACAGTTTGATCTTGTGTTAAAAAAGGAACATTATTTTAAACACCTAGAGTCAAAAGGCCCATGAACAATTAATGTTTTGTTTTAAGCACCGTTTTCGGATTTGAAAAAAAATAATAGCTAAAACAAATAATACTTTTCGTAAATAAAACGATAAATCACGTCTGTCTGTGTCCTAAAAGACTAAGGCATAATGAAACAAAATTTATTTTCCCAAAAATTATATCTCACCGAAGAACTCTTTTTATAAAATATTCTAAAGCTCTTAACTAATCTCCCACTTACCACCCGAAATAAGGTTAAAATATATCCTCACCTACAGTTACGTTTGGTCCAGAAATTAAATAATGGTGTTGTTTGGATTTCTGTAGTAGTTTTCGTTGAATTGGTAGTCGTTTCTGCATTGAAACAATATATATATATATATATATATATATATATATATATATATATATATATATATATATATATATATATAATACAAAACTTTTAAAACACTGTTTCAAAATATTTCGACCGTGTTACCGGTCTTCATCAGTCGGTGTTTATTGTCTATAGCAACACAACGTAGAACATATACTATGACGTCACAATATGAATACAGTCTGCCAAGTGACGTCATACAACAATATTGCGCCAAAAACATATGAAATATAGGTGAGAGTCTATAGAAAGCACATTGATAGCCGTAATTAGTACATAAACAAGTAATGTATGAAAAATGTATAGATAACGGGACATAAAATAAAGGAAATGTCTATACAAACTAGTGATAATGTAGTCTAAAGACAATAATGTTCCCTTTTGTTTATACCAAAAGGCAGAACGGTGTTGTTTGGATTTCTGTTGTACTTTTCGTGAAATCGGTAGTTGTTTCTGCATAAATGATTATATTGATATACTATTGTGAAAATGATTATGGTCGCTTTAAATAGCATGTTTTTGTTCCTGTTTATAATGGCCTATAAAGGACATGTAGTAGCCAATTGTATGTCCATATACAACGCGGAAAGGAAACTACTAGGTAGAGGAGTTAGTTGACATCATAACCATGTATTCAGTTTTTTGTCCCCATGTGTGTGAGTAAAGAAGACTTTTTTTTAAAGATTTAATACATTTTTACCATATGGCAATATAGGCCCCTACATTAGGGCCTGAACTCCTGACCCAGGGGCCACGAATTTCACAATTTTGGTAGAAGGCTTCATGGACATCATAATCATGCATTTATTTTTTAACAAATATATATGGGAGTAGAGAAGATTGTCTACGATTTAATATATTTTAACCTTATGGCTATATTGGTCCCACTGTAGAGCCAGAACCCCTGACAAAGGGGTCATACATTTCACAATATTGGTAGAGAGCTTAATGGACATCATAATATTGCATTTAGTTTTTAACAAATATATATGGGAGCAGAGAAGAATATTTCTAAGATGTAATACATTTTAAATATATGACCATAATGGCCCCATCCTAGATCCAGAACCCCTGACCTAGGGGCTATGAATTTCACAATTTTGGTAGAGGGCTTCCTGGTTATCATTTTAAACCATGTAACCAGTTTGTTCCCTCACATGTGTGGGAGTAGAGAAGAAGATTTTTGAAAATATGGCTATTTTGCATATTTGGCCCCACCTGTGCCGCCCCGGAGGTGGTAGAGCCATGAATTTCACAATTTAGATTCCTTTACCATAGAGATGCATCATACTAAAAAATGGTAGCAATTAGCCTTTACGTTTTTATAAAGAAGTCAAAAATGTAAAATTGTTAACGCAAGACGACGGACAAAAACGGTTAGCAATAGTCAAGCTTCTTGTAAATTTTTGGAGTTATCTTTGTTTTTACATTACATTATTATAATTTCAAGCAACTGGCAATACCTAGACGATAAACAATTGGGAAATAAATTAAAAATGTTTTCGGTCATGTTAAAATAAAAATAGGAAAGCCCTCACTTGTTGTTGAAGACAAACACAGTTATTGTTTTTTTCTTTCACTGCCGCATTAAATGAAAAAAAAAACCTAAGTAATTTCTCTTTAATTTCACTTTTATAAACCCTTGTTGTTTTGCCTAAATGTTGATTAAAAATGATGGATATTTAAATTTATTGTTGGTTGTAGTAGGCAATACTAACTTCTTTTTTCTAATAATGTTGAGATTAACATTTAAGAGAATTTAAGAAAATTAAGATTTTATATACATGTATATCCCTTAAATTAGAGAGAAAAAAACAGTTTGAGAGAGAGAGAGAGAGAGAGAGAGAGAGAGAGAGAGAGAGATTCAGCATGATTGGATCTGTTAAACTATAATATGTGTCACTTATGCGCTTATTTAAATTTACTCTACGTATCTCTTTCTCCTCTGAAAGTATTTGTTCTTTGTTTTATGTTAAATCCAAGTCATTCATTTTATTAATATCATTTGCTTAGTATTAACAAAGGAATAGTTGTTCGTTTTTAACATCATTAATCAGCCGATCTCGGCACAAACGATCTGGGTGTTTTTAAACAATGGTTGTCAAATACCTTATCATTGCCTCACTTGAAACTCCATAAAACGTATGCATGCGTGGTCAGAATATGTTTAAAATAGTTGTCCCCTACTTGCATACAATATACATTAATTCAAGAACATGACGTATTCTATCGGTGTAGCCTTAAGTTTTGCAATGATTATCTCATATTACATGAATTTAGAAACACGGAGTTAAAGTTACTAATAAAAGAAAGTTAAAATTACGAAATTGTTTTTCATTGGTCTAGTAAAATAAAAAAAAATCAACACCTCGAAGAGACTTAGACATGGTTTAAAATGAAAGTTAATATATTGTGTATTTTGAATGAATCGCCAAAATGTGAATGTTAGAAGTCAATTACAGGCGAGGTACGGAGGAAAGAAGTTATCTAAAAAAAATCGAGACATTTCATTACAAATGATTTAAAGTAAAGATAATTCTTTCACAAAATAACCTACGACAAACAAAACAAAAAGCATCGTTAAAGTAGATCTTATACCAATACAACACATATTTAAAAAAAAGTACTAGAGCTTTGGTTACAAAACAAAGAATTTACGTTTGTAAGTCAATATTTGACTTTCAAATTTTGACAAAGCAATAAAAGCATTTGTATTAGTCCTTCTATTTAATGCGGGAAAAAAATATACATTGGGCATAAAAAGCGATTGCACTCGTCTGGCGGAAATCGACCCTAACGAATACATGTATCTTGCATAATAATAAATTACAATAAGTAAATCAGTTAGACCAGGAGAGCGTGCAATTTTATAAACTCTGCTTTAAAGTTTGATATCTTAAGAAGGCAGGAGAAATAAGGTGGACACGATAGTTACAGTGAATAAGATATTGTAAAACAAGAATATGAACTGACTGATATTTCTTTCAAGAATTTGCATTTAACTTTGCGCTTGTGCTCAGTTCGCCCTTCACCGTATTCCAACAATATTTCATGAGGTCTGTATACGGTATGGACATAATTATAATATCTTTGATTTCTTCATAAATTTCAGAGATCGTAAATAGATTTGTTATTGAAGTTTTTAGATAATTATGTGTGAGTTTTAGGAATTGACTTGGGACTGTGTTAATGGTGTTTAGTTGAACGTGTGTAAAAGAATGCTCATTTGAAAGTGTAACTTTATTTTCGTAATTTGCACAGTCTGATGAATATACCTGGCCATAGGTATAACCGAAAGTTTACTAATAAATCAGAGACAAAAATAACAGATATTAGCAATTCAAAATTTAAAATATCATTTTTTCATGAATTTATGTGTTACAAACAATATTAAAGGAAGAGCAGTTGGCTAACCGTCGTCCGAAATTTTGCCGATGTTTTATAGCTGGCCAATATATTTTCTATAGATTAATCTTGTTTTTCAATTTTTTCTTCATAAACGTCAAAATCCTATGCAAATTTTTCATAAAAACAATATACTTTTGGTTTAAGACCAATATATCAATTTACTAATATGTAATTCTCAATGTAAGGTTGGTCCCGTAACATTTTTAAACAACAAAACACGCTAATGGTGGAGTTGCCAATCTCTGTTATTCATGGCTCTGGTTAAATCTAAAGCCCACATTTTTGCTTAAATGAACGAAAACAAACCCAAAAGTTTTACCATGTATTATTGTTAAAATACAAGATGGGGAAAACTTCCGAAATAATCAGAGCAAATATGTCATCTTCAATTCAATATGCGTTCACAGTTCACTTTGCACTTGCCATTGCGCTCAGTTCAAAGTCTGCATTCACTCAATCATATTCACTATTACCGCATTCATATTCTGTTCAGGGATCGGTCACCGTTCGCTCTGCGTTCGGTCATAGATACCGTTCGCTCACAGTGCAAGTGGGAAAGTGGAACACTTAACCGTGTATACGGTACATAGACGTCGGAACACCGGGATGGGGGAGGGTTTTGCGCACCTTCCCACTTGTTTCTAAAGTTATACATAACCATAACCGAAGACCTATTTATTTGCTTGTCAAGATTTTTTTGATAACTCTAGCCCCCCCCCCCCCTCCCCCCGTTTAATTTACTTCCCACGCCACTGCAGTAGTTGCATTGCTCTTTGGATCTTAATACTTAATCTTAATGCGCTCTCTACTGCTCCCAGCTCTATTGGGAAAGTAGAAGCTCGTAGAACGTTTGTATACAAAGCGACCACCGATGTTCGGTTCTATACAGAACATTTATCATTTCACATTAGATTTATACAGTTGTTCAGTAATATCATCGCAACCTAAAACGAGATATTATGATGGTAGGGAACTGTTTTGGTAATATGTTAATTCGTTTAATGAAAGTAGCAGGTTTTGTATTTCTCCAAACTATCTTCAAAATCAACGAGAATCATCTAATCCAGAATTGCTTTATCTTTGTTTAGGCAACAAACATTATTTGATAAAGTAGCGAAATGTTCTAAATTTTTCTGTTTTAAAGATATTTAATATTGCATGATGCATATATGCGCTTGCGCGGAGTATCATCTAGTCTATCAAATGGAAAAAGCAATTATGATAAAAACAAACATACATTGTACGTCAATGATCTATTGGAGAGGATAACGCATTACCATATGTAATGAGACAGCGATATTTATCTGTTTACATATTTAAATGTGTTTGCATATTAAAGGAATATTTTGGGTTCTTTATATGTTTTGTGTGGAGCTTATAGTAGTGGATTTTTGAGCTATATTATTTGAGTCATGCAATTTTAAGGAGTTCATTGATAATGAATAGATTTGATTTTAAAGTGTTCAGTTGTAAGTGTGTATTTGAGGTGTTGTATTACGACTGTGTGTGATTGGTGATCAGTTGAACGTGTGTAAAAGAGGTGTTTATTTGGAAGTTTTGATTCATTTTGTCATTTCCACAAATTGAATAGGGAACTTTGCATAATATTCACATGAATTTTGTTTGCTTATGTGGGTACACGTTTCCCAGTCTAATTTGATCAATAAAATTGATAATCCTAACTATTATGATAGTCAAAAGCATTTAAATTACACTGCAAATAAATGGTGTTCAGTTGAAAGTGTGTAAATGGATGCCCATTTGAAAAAGTAACTTCTTTTACAGTTTAATTCAAAAGGCAAAATAGGAACATTTTGTTTTTGCTTTACATCAATATGCCTCGAATATGTTTTTTCTAACTTTAAAAAATCTGCGAGCGACTCACAGTCTATATGAACAATCAAATGGGTAAACCTGGGTTAGTCGAATCTTATTTATTAAATCCAAACTACATGTTATTGTTTAATTCGGTAAATAAAACAAAACAAAATTTATTGTTTTATTTGTTTTATTGTTTATAATTGCAGAATGAGATTATTCCCGAATCATTCTAAACAAATCACTCATCTTGCATACACTTTGCATTAGAGTGTGACTTTACGCTCGCAGTTGCGCCTAGTTCACGGTCTGCCTTCGCTCACCGTTTACCAACCGCTCATCAAATTCGGTTCAGTGTTCAAACATTTTGTGCTCACTGTAAGTTTAAAGTTTGTTCACTGCTGCTCAGAGCTTAACTGCACCCCTGCGAATGTTATTGTCATTTAAATTTTAGACCACATGGTTTTGACCCTTTCAGTTTCGCAGCAAAAATCGTACCTCGTGTATATAGTCTATTTCACAGTATCTAGGTTCTTGTAGTCAAATATAAAATCTAGAGATTTATTGATTTTAAACTTTATCTTCATTAATTGGTGAATAAAATGTGTTCTAGAAATAAAAGAGACTATACAAAAATTAGCTTTTGTCCGCTCTTGCAACAACTAACATGCTTAAAAGAGATCCCTCCTGAGGATTAATTTTCGATCCGCGCCTAACCTAGTAATAACATCAATAGTGAAACAGACTATACCATTTTATGCAGATTGTTCCTTGAAAATGGTTTGATATACTAAGTTTTAGTGCAAAACAGACACCCATTATTTTTTTTAAACATGGTATTGTACACCACAAGCATCAAACATGGCTATGATTTTTTTAAGCAACCCAATGTCTATATTTTCAACCACTCTACACGTGGTTGAACACGAACGATAACTCTTTTCTGAATATTATCGTTTAATATAAATAACTGCTAGATGGTGAAATAAGACAAACACCTTAAACGCTTTTCCCGTTTTAACATAAATCAAAGTAGGATATGATATGAAAAACGATCAGTACTTACGTATTTTGAAAATATTATCCGAACACTTATACTTCCGCTCGAAATTTCACAGGAACTGAACAAATCTCAGTGAAGTTGGATGTTTGGTTTTATACATATTTCGTTTCATTTTTTACCGATACAATTGTTTAGTTATACTGCTAAATCATTTGTATTCGTGGGGGTCAATTTTTTGTGGATAACCGTGATTTTCATGGTTCGTAGGGACTAAATTTTGTTGGTAGCAAGTTCGGGATAATTTATAAATATTAAAAGCTTGTATGTATGTTCGAGGGGATGTTAATTCGTGCGCTATTGTTACCTGCGAAAGCCATGAACATTTGTCGCCCACGAACAATGGTGATTCCACACTATCATCTATGTTTAAAAAAGGATTTTATAATGGCAGGGAAATGTTTTGGTATGTTAATTCGTTCAATGAAAGTAGCAAGTTTAGTTTTTCTCCCACCTATCTTCAAATTTAAGGAGTTTAATCTAATCCAGAATTGCCTTATCTTTGTTAAGGCAACAGACATTATTTAATAAAAGTAGCGAAATGTTCTAAATATTTTGTTTTAAACATATTCAATGTTGATTGATGCAGCTATCAAATATAGAAGAACATGCATGACAAGAACAAGCAAATGTCAATGATCTATTGGAGAGGATAACGCATTACCATATGTAATGAGACAGCGATATTTATCTGTTTACATGGTTACATGTGTTTGCATATAATACGAATATTTTCGGACTCTATGAGTTTGTGTGAAACTTATTTAAAGTAGTGGATTATTGAGCTATATTATTTGAGTCATGCAATGTCAATAATTTCATTGATAATGAAATGATTTGATTCTGAAGTGTTCAGTTGTAAGTGTTTATTTGAGGTGTTGTATTAGGACTGTGTGTGATTGGTGATCAGTTGAACGTGTGTAAAAGAGATGTTTATTTGGAAGTGTAAATTTATTTTATCATTTTCCCAAACTTAAGAGGGAAGTTTGCATTATATTCATATGCATTAAGTATGCTTATGTGGGTACACGATTCCTAGTCTAATTTGAACATGTAAATGGATAATCCCGATTATAATTATAGTCAGAGGCATTTTAATTACACTGCAAATGAATGGTGTTCAGTTGAACGTGTGTAAAAGTGATGCCCATTTGAAAGTGTAACTTTTTTTCACAATTTTCTCCAGTCAAAGTCAACATAGGAATATTTTTTTTGTATTTTATCAATATGCCTTGAGTATATTTTTTCTAACTTCAAAATGTCTGCAAGCGGTTTACAGTCATAGATAATTCTAGACAGGACCCTAAGCTTAAAAGCACATTTTCTTTTTAAATTCTTTAAATAAACTGAATATTTTATCTATTGTCTTGTTAAGTTGCAACCTGGGAATAAATCTGGCATTATTTCGAACAAATCGCTCATCATGCATTCACTGTGCGTTATAGGCTCATTTTACACTCGTATTTGCGCTTAGTTCACGGCCTGCCTTCGTTCACCATTAAACAACTGTTCATCTAGTTCCGATCAGCGTTCAGACATTGTGTGCTCACCATTTAAAGTTCGTGTACTGCTGCTCACAGCTCAACCGGGCAAGTTGAATGTTTCAGGGATTGTACCTGTACTGTGGTTTCATCAAGTCTTCTCAAAATAGTGCAACTTCAAAAGTAAACTTCAAAAGTAAACAAAAAACCACACAGCGTCAAAGTAAAAGCTACTGCTATACCAAGTAGTTACAAAAAGAGCAACGTTTTGTCAAAAGTGTTGGCATTTTGTTTCTTCTTTTTTTTTTAATTTCGAGAGAATTGTCTATCTTTTTAAGTTTTCTTATTAATAACGTGTTTTAAACACACGACCATGCATTTTGGACACATACAATGCGTATGAATTTCCATGAACTACTTTGCTGCGCGTTGAAGAAATGGGGATTGAATATATAACGCTTGTAACTAATGAAAAAAAACCCTGTTGACATGTTCGTAGGGTGCATGAACGAGTACACATACATATAGTCAGCGCTTAATGCTGTTAATGTGATACTTGGGTTACCAAGTAGCGCAGTGGATAATGCACACGCTTATCACCGCTGCGACCTGAGTTCGATCCCCATGATCGACAGTGGTTGCATGTGAAACGGTATGGTGGTCGTCCGGTTGGAGACATGGGTTTTCTTCGGGCACTCGTTTCCTCCCACATCAATGACCCACATCCGTGCCGACGAAAAATATTGATATAAGCTGTTGAATTTGTTTATCAATTTGTAAAATAAATAAAGTTCATTTTAATGCAAAGCACTGAAATTAATATGATTTTGGACGAATTTTAACAGGTGTTCAGTTGATTGGGTGTATATGAATCTGTGGAGTTGTATTGAAAGTGTGTATAAAAGATATTCACTTGAACGTGTGTTTAAGAGGTGTTCAATTGGATGTGTAAATCTAGTGTTAATTTAGCAGGTGCCAAGTCAAGCTTTAAAAAAGTAGAAATTAAAGAAACTGCAACCGGTAACAACAATCCTGAAACAAAAATGAGTTTAATGGTGTTTTGCGTTTTTAATTTGAGGGAGTATAAATGATAGTGTCCATTTGGAGGTTGGGGAATACAGGTGTTAGATTGGCACGGCTTACACGTATGTGTGTGTGTGTGTGTGAGAGAGAGAGAGAGAGAGAGAGAGAGAGAGAGAGAGAGAGAGAGAGAGAGAGAGAGAGAAGAGAGAGAGAGAGAGCACTTTTAAGGTCAGGCCGGGTAAAATAAAAGGGTGTAATCAAACTATCATGCACATATCAGCATATATATATATATATATATATATATATATATATATATATATATATATATATATATATATATATATATATATATATATATATGCTAATACTTTCAGATCGATCAAGCAAAAAAATAATTTCATAGCTGTATTTGAATTTGTGCAAAATTTAAATGCACATCTAAACATACTGAATTGTTCATTATGACAAATAAATTTCATTGTCCATCAAATTGTAGAAATTACTCAATTGCAGTCTTTAGACATTTTGATTACAAGTTTAACTTACTGAAATGTATATATATAATATAAGTTTCATTTTAGCTGGTACATGTTTTATTTTGGGATTTACATTAATGGTGTTCTGGTGTTCTTATTGGTGACAATTTACCCGCACACTTGTCCTGGGGTCATATAAAAGATGAGATGATGAAAAGAAAAACTTGAACTTTAAGAACAGGAAGTGCTTTTGAAGAGAGAAGAGGAGCAGAGCTAAGAAGTTATACAATAAACAAATTGACATCATATAAAGAAATTGCAATTTTGAGTGTGCATGCATATGTCAGGTTAAAATTTTGTTACATTTTTTTCTCCTCAGAAAGTCTTTTATCTTCTTGAATTAATAAAACAAATGAACCAAATATAATAGTTTTTATATTCATAATTTTGTTTGAGAAGTGGAAGGGTAACGACATTTACTTAAGTTAATATATTGACTTGCCATATGCTGCATGTATTGAGGATGTAAATGGGTGGGAGAGAGTCTCTCACATAGGAAAATTTAGACTTATTTTATAAAAATTCTATATATTGATGTGAACCAAAAATGCCTTTTGATCGGCTTGTCGCAGGATTTACACACCCTCTTTTCTTTCTAGGTAATGAGAAATGAGCAATTTGAATTTATTTTGTGAATGAATAAATATGCTACCCCCCCCCCCCTCTCCTTAATCTTAATCATTCTGCATGTGTTGAATAAAAATAAAAGTATATTCTAATAATGTGTTAAAATTAAAAGTGTAACACGTGTAAGAAATAGGTGAATACTGTTCCCCGTGGAAAATTATAGTTTAATTCACAATTTACATAGTGAACCACCATGGTACCTGGCCCCTGGCAAACAGAATAAAGTTACCCATTTGAACCCCCCTCCCCAGAATAATATTTACAGACCAAAGCAGTACTCTAGAATATGCAGTAATTGGGCAAAGGTAGCACATGCATTCATCTGGCATTAAATCATTATGAAAAAATACTCCATATCTTATTTTGTAGCATATGTATTATGAGCACAATTAAGTTATATTAATATCAGGGGCTTATTTGACACCCAACCCCTCAAATAATTGTGTACAATAAGCTTGTATATAGTTTTCTAATTCCTAAAAAAATATTAAGAACTCACAAACTCCGCGAATGCATTTAACCAAAAAAAAAGCTGATATACAGCGTTCTTTTTGTTTACATCCATGATACGACAGAGGAAATGCGGTCGATACATCGTAACCATCTTGTCTCTTTTAGAATAAATAAAACAGAAACACAATGTTTCAATAACCATTTACATAACGCACTGTTGAAACATATCTTAAAATTAATTTGGATTAGGTAATAAAATGACATTGCGCCTGTATCAGAAAAGTTATCGCCCAAAGAGTTACATACCTTTTTGGGATCACTTGTGCGTTTGATATGTGTATTGATTTCAAAGACCTTCCAGATTGAGAAATTAAATGCAAACGTTCAAGTGCAAACGGCTATAGATATTAGTAAACTTGGTATTATTTTCTTCCCTTTAACGAGTTCTTTATGAAAACTGATGGTCATATGTTGAGAGATGAAGATTTACTTTGTAATTTTAATCAAAATATATAAAATTGCACTATTTTGGGAACAAGTAGCCAGTTTTTAAAGAAATTTACTTAACTAGTAAACTTTACAACTGAATGAGCATTGATTTTTATGATGTATGGATAATTCTGAATATGTTGCCATATTAATTACTCTAATCTCTCTTTGCCGTGCCCTTGATCTTTTTGTCTCAATTTAGCATTGACGTTTTTTGTCTTAAAGACGACCACATGACCCTAAAAAGTCACGTGACCGTCAAATTTAGATTTGGTAAAGTTAAGGTGACCCATCTCTTTACAAAAACAACCAAAATTGTTTAGAGCTCTCCATTATGCAGAAATGAATAGACAAAAGCAAAACGACCTCCTTTTACTGCTGTTTAAAAGCAAAATGTTGTCTTAACTATCCTGCGTTATTCTGTGATTAAACCAGACCGGTTCTGTATCTTTTGTGATTAACTTAGAGTTGCGATATATGTGGTTCCAATTAAAGCATGATTCAAGATTTAAGTCAATAGCCCATTTAGATTCACATATTGGCCTCTGCTGAAGTTTAGAAATAAAAAAGATCATATACAGTTCTTGAGCCTTTTTTTCTGCACAGGATTGTCATAGATTCTAACTGATATGGTTTCACTACTAATTCATGTGAAAATTCCCTAATACTGGGCTAGGAGCTTAATATAGCCTATTTTAAGCCTTCATATTGAGTAAATGGTAGCTTAACTAGGTAATCATTAGTTATTTGCTCATAACTAATAAAATTTCCCAGCTTATCCAGCAGATCATATGAAATATAAAAATCCTTATATATATATATATAAAGACTTGTAAAATATATAATTATTTTGCACATTGATCTTCTCGGTAATCCACAATGGTTATAATAAGATATCAGGTTCACATTTTGGCTCTATAGAGTCCAAGAATTCAGTAAAGTAAAAACAAAGTTTCTTTAAAGGATAGATTTGATGTTGAATTAGCTTTTTGTTAAGAATACTGTGATCCAAGGTGTGTGAGATGAGCAGTGTTACAGTTCATTACTTCATTGAAAAGCATGGACCATTCCGAATTAGAATTAAGAAGCCTTCTTATCCAAGAAAGTTTAAGAGATTAAATGCATATATCAATATGAAACATTCTACATCCATCTTTCTCATATTCCGACAGTAAAGTTTTTTCTAGATACTTTATCAATTTTATTACCCCAAATATATCTAAAGAAAGCGTGCTCTAACATCTTAATCCACTGAGAGTTTGATTTAGGTAAGATAAACTGTAAATAAATGGGTAAACTTGTATAAGAATAAGATTTCACAGCTGTAATTTCGCTAAGAAAAGAAATGTTTCTCTTTGACCATTGTGTTATTTCTTTTTGTACCAGATTAAATTTCTCATTAAAATTCAGATGTTCCATGTTTCCCAGATTTGCTGTGTATGTTACATCTAAAACTGTAAAAGGTTCATTTGTCCACTGGAGCCCAATGTTTTGACAAAGCAAATCTAGACTGTTAATCATGGATCCTATCCAGATTGCTTTAGTGTTATTAATATTAGGCTTAAGCCCTGAATATTTTTAAAACTGGAAGAGTAGGTCGAGAGCACACTTGAGAAATTTTTCTGATCCATCTAAAAACAAAACTGTGTCATCAGCATACTGTTGTAAACACAATTGTTCTTATCCTATTTTAATACCTTTAATATTTGTATTTTGTCGTATCATGTGTCCTATGATTTCAATACACAGGTTGAAAATATGTGGGGAGACAGGATCACCCTGTCGACACCCCTTCCAATTTCAAAAATGTTTGCCATACTTGAATGTATACTTACCTATAGTACGATTTGGTTCAATAAACGTATTAGATGTTGTTTGGATTTCTGTCATACTGGGTATTTTGGCATTATTAGGTGTTTCTAAAAATAAGTCATGCTTTAAAATCAATTACCGTGGTTTTGTTTCAATGAAATTAATTGGGTATTTCTTAATCTACAAACAGCAAAATGTAAACGACAATATTATGCATAGTTCAATATACTCAAACTACCCGACACATACAATAAATTTATAAAAGCGAGTGCATACAACAGTATTAAACATTTATTAAATGTTAAAATTATTATGTTTCATAGTTAGCTATTAATAAATAAATATTCAGTTCTTCATAATAGGTACAAATGAATGCTTCGTACAAACCGTCATTTTGCAATAGAAGGGTTAGGGTAGCAACAAAAGCAACAACAAACACAAGAAACAAAACCATCGCAAGCACTTTCTGCCATGGTGTGTTTTTCGCTTCTTTGATATCCGATCGAACCACATACTGTAATCCACAGAAAAAATATATATTTGTTTTATAAACGATTCCAATTTGAATGCAAATTAAATGTTCATAATGATACACTGCCAAAGTACATGTAAATCATACCACAAAGCTTAAATACTTGAATCTGTTAATGGACGTTTTAAAGAAACAACCAAAAAAAAACTTAGATAATATTCATATCCATTAAACCTGCACAACATATGTTTAAGTATATATTTAAAATAATTGAATTCATAGCAGATCTAATTAAAATATTTTGACATAAATTTTCTTGAAACTGTCTTTTTCCGTTGGAATCATATATGAAAATCGGGTTTCCTTCAAGATAAGGTACAATGCATATCCACATTTGAATAATAAAACACCGACTGTTAATTTACTAAGGTATGCAATTATAAACCCTGGGCAGTGTGATTTTGAAGAATATCAGTCGTGCAGGAGTCTGATGAAGCCAATTACAGACGTATTATTTATAGTAGGAGGCAAAGCGAAATGTTTTGCAGTGCCTATGATTTTTATAAAAATCGTCTGAAGCGTTATTGAGAAAACGTGACAAGGAAAAAAAGAGAGTAAAATAAAAGAAAAAAAAAACAACAACGCAATGACGAAAAGATCTTCTGTTGAAACGGAAGACCTTAATGATAGGTGAAAAGGTGTTGTGGTCATGACAAGTTTACCTTAACTATAAAGTTAAATTAATTATATTCTTCAGTTCTTAAGACGAGATTCAGATAAAAAAAAAAAAACCGGATGAAAGCAATGGCACAATATACGCAATATCATTAAATTATATTCTTTTAAATCAAATCAAAGTCAGTTATTACTTACTGATTTACTTTTTGATGTAAGTGATGATTGTCAAATCTTCGGTTTTATAGCATTCGATTATATGCTATTTCGCAGAAGAACATTGCAATCACTTTATAGAGGATATTCAATCTTTAAAAGTTTTTGAAGGGCACTCCTTTTATCGCTACTTACGTAATAAAGCCTTTGAAGCTTTGGAATTCCATGGACAATTGTTCAAACAGGTAAAAATAGTTTAAGTTTACTCGAGAAATTCTTTGTCTGCCAAGCATCAAGGTAGATGAGTGTAAATAACCATCCGACTTGAACGTTAAAATAACAACCTTGAACACAGAAAAAATACTTAGGACAAGCGCACTAATATTGGTTTTACCCGATATTTTGTTGGATTTTTAAAAAAGTTAACCGAATAATGTACTGTACCAAAAACTGATTGTTGTACAGTGTCGCTTTTCATATCTATATCAAATCAGAATACAAATAGGAATCATATTTACAAATAAAATGATACAAATTGATTAAAGACCATTAAATGATATTGATAGAAATAATATTCACGAAGAACAAGTTACAGTATTGGCATTATTTGGCCGCGAAATTAACTATACTTTCAACGTCTTTGTCTGCGTTATTGAAGTTGTGCATTGTACTATTTATGTTATTAGAGAAATCCTACAGGCACAAAAATGACGTCATTTTTCATTATGACGTCACTAATGTGCGCTAAACATGGGATGCTCGTTTAAATGCGTTACACTTTGGTGTTTTATGAGTAGTTTTCGTAAAAATTAGACATTTTCAGATGCGACAACCACTTTTATAGTTTACGTGCCGGCTCATGATTTAATCATTTATGCATACACTTAAAATGGTGTTGGTTTTCACGTGTGAACAATATGAATTTTAAAGAAAATGAATACACAAAATGATATCTTACTGATGTCCATAACATTTTTATTTATTGTTATCGACGTCAACAATGCTATCGACGCTGAGTGAGAAGCTGAATTGTAGAATGCATTTAAAATTGAAAAGTTACTATTTAGCCCTAAATATTGTTCCACTGATTCTTAAATCATGCATACAGTACAGCTTACAAACACGGACGGTGCGACACGGCTCAACAATGTGTAACACCCGGTGTATACATATATATGTAAAAAAAAATATGGAGGATTCAAGAACAAAACTTTTTGGTTTTATTTGGTTCTTTTAAACAAACTTGACTATGTATTGACTATATATTACTAATTTAAGAGAAACTAAAGGGGGAAAAAATAGAAAACAACAACAACAGCAAATTACAAGACAAACAACGCTAAAACCTATCTGAGGGTCAACCAAAAAATACGAAAACTTTTGTCATAGCTATGTTACTTAACGTCATATCATTACTAAATGGAAGACTGTTAAGTATGACTTTCATGAAAAATATATGATAGACAGCCACATTGTCTTCGCATTTTTTGATTGACCCTCGTACAATTGTTCCGGTGGATATCGCCGACATATTGAAAGGCTTAATCAAAAAACTTATAATTTCTTTTTTGTTTAAATCATGTTTAAGTCACTTTGTAACTATAATATAAGATCGTATACGCAGTTGTCTGATCAATGTAAAAAGCGCGTAAAATTATAACGGTAGAACATATATTGTCTCCCGTAATATTTTCTCACGAACTCTTTACAACTCAAAATCAAATCTAAGGGCTGATGAAAACAATTGTACTTTCTCAAAAAGAAAAATATAGTTTTATATTTGTGTTATTTCATTTTAAGGTCTTCCGTTTCCAACGGAAGACCCTATTGTTTTCGTACTGTTTATTATTACTTTTTTTCCTTATTTTGTGCTTGTCATTTCTCGAAAACTACTCAACCGATCTCGACAATTTTTTCACAGATAATGGGACATTATCTGAATATTATATGGTTTTTTTTTTTTTTTTTTTGTCGTCGTCACTTCCGGTCTGGATTTACGGTAGAGTTTGTAATTTTTACGACCAATTTTGTGCAGAGCTGATCTCAAAAACTATTAGAGATATAACATTGAAATTTTCAGGATAGGTAGACCATGGTTTGAAGTTGTGCACTATATAGTTGATTTGCACCAGTGGCGCTATTCCTTGGACCTAGCTTAGGCACAGAAATGGGGTATAGATTTTGAATCAAAATTTTCATACATTTTGATCAGTATCTCTTTGTTGGTTGATATTTTGTTAAGACATATAGAACAAAAGTAGTAGAGAATCAAAAGTTCTATCCAACAAAATCAAGAAAAGGGGGCCGGCCCCTTTTTTTAGGGACCAAGAAACTCGTAAAGTCTATTACGAATATCTTGAAAATGATAAATAATTTGTTATGCATGATAGAATCAAAGTTGTTAATCGCTACAATATCTTGTTTGAAGAAGTCATCGTCAGGCCCATGTTTGACGATATTAAGGATTTGTATTTAATATCTTATTTTTTTTTTGGGGGGGGGGTGTTAATTTTGATATTTTATCGATATGTCATGGTATCATTTAAATTAATTTAAAAAAAAATCGGACGGAAGACCTACTCGTTACTCGTAACGAGGTCGTATCAAGGTTTTTTTCTATAGTGCATGTTTGTGATGTACATGCACATGTCACATTGTAGGAACATAAGTGTACAGTTTTAGTTAGTGATGTTTGTCGAAGCGAGAGAACAAATAGCGCTGCGAACAGTATTTTGATCGTTAAATGTACATTATAGACGGACAATACGTAAATTACTAATATCTGAAGGACAATATCGCGATTTTTATATGGTTAATCTTTATATTCGTCATTTCAATCTTAAAATCTTAAAATATATCTTTGGAAAATATTTTTATTGGATCAAAACAGTGCAAACATTCAATAAGAAATCGAATTCAAAATTTCTAGAGAAGTGTTTCTCATTTCTTTCACAAAACATTTTGTTTCTGTTTTGAAAATATTTTCAAAATACGATATCCTTGTGGAAAAAAAAAATCCATATATGAAGGAAACAATCCATTTGAAGGTGTTTCGGGGGGGGGGGGGGGGTTACCATGCCTCGATATTGCTCACTGTACACGTAGCTGTTATAAGTATGTACGGGTAGGTCTGATTTGCAGATGAATATCGGTATGCGTAGCTTCGAACATTACTATGAGCTATATTATTTTTGTTGACTGAAATTACGTTTTGTAAGACTCGTTTTTTTTTTAATAAAGGCTAAAAAAAAAACAATTAAAAAAAATCGGACACAAATAAATACAAAAAAAACCAAAGCCCATTGATTTGTAAAATTATTTCCCGCGCTTGCGCGGAATGTCATCTAGTTATCTATACTACTATATTAAAATAATAGACTGGAGTTTTTGGGCTTTAATACCGAGAAATCAGAAGAGAACAGTCTTTTGTTTTATATATTTTAAACATCTTTGGTACTTGAAGATTACCGATTTATTTTATATCTTCCCAAGCAAGCTTCGCTTATAATAATGAACGAAAAGTCCTTTTAAAAATCCGGAAATCATCTGGATTTTTTGGATTTTACAATCTTGCACATGCGCATTACATTCACGCAAAATCATGGGAGGCTCTTTACTTTATGTTTCCACAATATCCCATTTGCATGGAGAAACTCAAACGATATTACAAATACGTGTAAATATTCATTGAAGCTTTGTCATACATTGTGTACTGTAGATTCCTTATTTTACGCGAGTACTTAATTCCGCGATTCAACGATTCTCCATCAAATTGCAAGAACATAGAATAGTGAATGCCGAAATTTCATCATAGTTTCATGTAGTTTACATATGTCGGAATATTAAAAGCGAGATTTTAGAATTTGCGAGACGAGTTTCTCGCGATTTTACGCTGATATTAATTCTTCACGTTTAATTAGGAATTTATAGTAGTCTGTTTATCAAAGGAAATACGGGAGATAATTCTAACTCAGTGCATTTAATATGAAAAATCAAGTGTCAAACCGAGTGTCAACATGGTGTAGAGATTCGAAGCGAGTAAAAAACGTTTGTGAAAAAAGTGTTGAATTCTTCATTAATATAAATAAAGTTTTAAATGAAAGGTATTTATAACCTCAAAATGGTTTGTTATGAATTATTTGACTGTTATTTTTAATGCAGCTTCATTAATTTTCTCAAAAATTCGTTTTGGAGCGATTCTGCAATTTGTTGCTACACTACAGGTATATGGGAGGCGTTTTAACTGTGGTGATGGCCTCTCCCGAGATACAATTAGATTATTCTTACTAGGTAGAGTGTAGTGATATTAATAGTATTATTGTAGGCTTAAAGCTTGGTTATGTACATGCCAACAATACGTTAATGTCCGATAACATATGCAATGTCAACCTGTGCACGCACTGGTCTAAGTCTAGTTTTTATATTAAGGTTTTGATATCAATTGCGTATACTGTAAGTATATTACAGATAAAGTTTCTAGTTCCACTTGTCAATATAAATACTTGAATCCAAATACTAGAACTTCGTTTTTAAATCTTATTAATCCAAAACCGATATAGTTGTTTTCAAAATAGCACTCGTGTACATATGGCAGCTACATATGGCAGCTATGTAAAAGAATGTGCAATGCCGATTAAAAAACCATTAATTACAAAATACTGCAGCAAAAATATTTGTTTTCATCACTGAAATTTTTTGAAGTGATGAGTTCATTCATACAATGGTCATTTTATTGAGTTAACTTACCATTACAAACCAATGCTTAATTATAGAACTACGCATACAGTAAAATTCTAAATATATGCTTAAAATTGCGTTGCGCGTACAGTATGAAATAATGACAACTTATGATATTCTGAGGATTTTTTCTCAGTTTATTTGCAATGATATTAAATAATCAGATTTTATCTTAAAGTATACATCTACCTTCACATGTCCCCTATTCAGTCGTAATATATTAATGATTGTATTTCGTACTGAATAATCATTTAAATTTTGGAATGTGACCTTGGATATTGATTGTCAAAAAGTTCATTGAAAATCATGTAGCAAAAGGAATGCAACTGTCTATATTTGTGCCAGTTTATTACCATAACGTATTGAATTGTTAAGGAAGTTTGTTTACGAGGGTTGTCCCAAAATAATGTAGACAAGACACATAATTTATAATCTGTTCACTGCAATTTCATTAGACTTCTATATTTTCTTCAATGACCCTTTGGCAAACAATGCCGAAAAGTTCAAATCTGTACTTTATTTATTTCCCTAGAAAATGAATAATTAGTACATGTAACAACAAGTTCTGTCAGGCGGCGCAATGTGCGACGTCGAAAATGTCCAGTTTTACGTTGTTTCTAGACTCTCCACATCGTTTACGATAACATTTACCTTTTTTTCCGAAAATGTCTTAGAAAAAATAATATATTTAAACATGTAGTCAGCATGTACATTCAATATATATTTCTAGTTTTTTTTTTTTAAATATGTTTTAAGTACAAACGATCTGTCGGCCCCAAACTTGTCCTGTATTACTTGTTGTCTAACGTCCGTCTTACCGAAATGTGTCGTTCAACATTTTGACGCCCTTCATTGGTATCGTTCGGGGTTTCTTTTTTTCACTTATTGTCATCATACTTGTTCAAATATTTTGAATGTTGTTTAACTACTTATTCATAAAACGCATTTCTCATCGATTTTGTTAATTTCATTTACTTCCAAAGCCGCTTAGGATTTATTTCATGGTCTTTACAAAATTCTATCTGTTAATGCTGCACCGCCTTAAACGCTGACAATGTCATTTTATTACTAATTAACTTTTCAACTTGTCACAAAACGCGCTATAAAGTATTTAAAAGTTTTGTTATAGCCAAAACATTTTCTGAGTAAATAATAAAACTATTATCAAATATCAGTGTATGATTTATTTGAATTTTTTTCATTCGCAAAGTACTTTTCCGCCCAATTTTCAATTTATTATGTTGATTTTAGCAATTTGTATTTGACATTGCGCTGCATGTCGAATTTCTGATCTAACATGCTTTCATTTCACTAATTTAATCTCAAACAATATTCAATTTTAAAACATTATTTGAATGCTAATTTCTTGTACCCTTTGTGACACAAATTTCATCTTCCTTTGTCTTCGATTAACTGAATAACGGCACTTGTCTACGCTATTTTGGGACAACCCTCGTACATCGGTTTATCAATTCGTTTGATTAAAATCTTCGACTGTTCCCAGAGCTAACTCTTCTATTTGTTTATTTGCTTCGACAAACAGCGCTGCTCATAACTGTACACTTCCGTTCCTACACTGTGCAGTGTGGTATATTTGTTTTTATAGAAGGAATCGTAGAATCAGTGGATCGGTATATAAAGTTCCTTCCGTGATTTTGTCTTAAAGTTTTTAATTTAATCTTTTTAAGACACTTTAAAGGTTTCGATAAAGTTCCTTCAATGATCTTGTCTTAAGGTTTATCAGACTTTTTAAACACCTAGATAGAGTTCCTTCCGTGATCTTGTCTTAAAAATTTCCACTTCATCTTTATCAGACAATTTAAACATTTACATAAAGTTTCTTCCGTAATCTTGTCTTAAATTTTTTGACTTTATCTCTATCGGACACTTTAAATATTTTGTTCAAACATCATTTAATTGAAGAAACTGAGAGAGAGAGAGAGAGAGAGAGAGAGAGAGAGAGAGAGAGAGATTTCATTTGAAATTCACGAATATGTTATCGTTTAAAGTAATGCACATTGTAATAGAATGCAACAAAGCAGTTTCAGTCCACGTACTATACCTGTCAATCAAATTAACCCGCGAGCTGCACCACGTGCTCTTTCCGTGATAATGTTTTTCAAGTCCGAAGAAAATAGAAATATGTTTGACAATAAAGTATTTTATAGTGTTTTTAATGTATAATATGATTCTTACACACTCTTTGTGTGAAAGTTGATTTGTTTACATACTACGTTATTTACGCAGAAAACTACACGTGTAAAACCCGTCTCTCTCTCTCTCTCTCTCTCTCTCTCTCTCTCTCTCTCTCTCTCTCTCTCTCTCTCTCTGAGTGTAGAGGTGGGTGCGAACAATATTGTGAAACATGAACACATCCAATTTGTTTTTAACATCTTTCAAGTCCAGTCCAATCATTCCCATTTCCATTTCTTTTTCATCCAATGATCTTTTTTAATTGAGATTGCTTATCAAACTTTCAGAGAGTCGAAGATCCCCTCCTTCTTTTCCTCTACCTTCTTCGAGTTCAATGTTCATGCATTTAAAATTAAGACTTGTTATCAGAAATATTATAAAAGCTTTTGCTTCCCGTACTTTAGTGAATAAGCAAGGGAAGCCGTAAGGCACTTGTATTTACATGTAACTGACTCACTACACCTTGGAGTAGTGTCTCAAATCAACAGATATTTTCTTGATAAGAAAAGATGCAATTTTGCATAATGCATTAGAAGTATATACATGTAAGTCATATAGGCGAAAATATATACAATTTGTATTTTAACAATTATAATTTCAAAAGTTCGATGAAATTGAAATGAAACGCATGCAAATTTAAACTTGTTATTTGCGGTTTATGCACAGATACCGGTATGTTTTACAACACAGATAGAGTTACTTCTCCCGTAAATATGCATGGCGACGCGTTTAAAATATCGACGTCTACATTTCTACAGGGTACGATTTCTCCTGATACCTCTTTTTACTCTTCGTTTTGCATCGGTGATCGTCTGTTTAGCACAGTGTCCTTTGATTTTGCAAAAAAGGCTGTTGATTTTAATTAAAGCTGGTCTGTTTCGTATTAAAGCATGTTTTAAAAATAAGTTGTTCGTTTTGTTTAAACATCGATTTTACCCTTTCCACCGCACTTAAATAACATTTCATATTAAGTATCTACGACAAGGTGTATATTTACGTAAAAATAATAAAGACCTTTAGGGACTCTTTAATATCTTGAATATAACTTTGAGAGTATCAACAAAATCCTTCACATGTAATGGTTACTTTGAGTGCACATCAAAACTTGTTGTTCATACACAGTTATAGCTGCTAAATCATAGTGAAGACTAGTCGTATTACATCCTTCATCGTAAATAAGCGATAATAATTCCAATAAAGTAAAAGTAATCAAACGATGATTTTTTGGAACATTAAGCCCGGATTTCAGTCTGATTTGTTTCGTCTTTATTTAATATTGCTTTCCAGTGTAATGTTTGTGTTTATTTCCGTCCAAATTGATGTGTTCGGGTGAAAGAAATCTGTGAATGCAGTCATGCATGAATTGGGCTCTATATAAAGGGGGGGGGGGGGTGTAGCAATAAGAGTTAGAGTAACAGCAATCGACAACCAATTTGGATGTAGTTAGTGAAATAGTATTTACTATTATATCTCAAATATAACCCCCCCCCCCCCCCCCCTTTTCCGTCTTTTGAACATATTTTTTACTTGCACTTAATAATTTTTTGGTGAATCGCGTAGACTCTTCTTAGTATGAAGCATAAGGTCACAAAAATGTAGTTTTATTTTTACAAAACTAATTGGAGTAAAGTAAAGATGGTAACAAACCCCATTCCTTCTGCATTAAAATTCAATATATCAAACTATTATCATTCCTTCTGTTCAATATTCTTATTAATTTTTGGAGTAATTTGTTCAAGGTCTTATCAAAACTTTGTTACAGTTGAAATTTGCTAAAAACTGTTTTTTGCAAAATACAAGTGAATGTGTAAACTATAGATAAAAAGGTTTGCAACGCTAAACAATTTGTGAAATGTTTGTCTGAAAAAGAAACAAACATTTGTAGTCTTGACAATTCAATATACAATTTATGTAATATCTTTTTTATCATAATCAATGTTTTACAATACTTTATGTCAGTTGATGATAATTCAAAAATGCTAGGTACAAATACATTTTGTTTTTCTTTAATTAATCGGATGACTTACTATGCTCCTTTTTCGTTCTGTGCCACGCAGCTTCCGTCGTTAATACATAAATACCATGGATACGTTTTTACATAGGACATAAAAACCAGGCTCCCCGTCACCAACTTTCCTTAAGTAGTATTGACTAAGCCTGAAGTCTAAGTTTTTACCTCACATTCATGTACTTTTCTCTTAAGAATTTAGGTTGAAAACTGATTTGGGTGATTTAAACACTCGGTAAAACAAGAATATGAACAGAATTATATATGTCATATAATATACAAATTCATGTATTTTGTGAAAAAAAAAAATCTATAATGTGGTTTCATTAATACTCAACGCTATCAATTTTCGTTGGTAAAGTGAAAATCACAGTTTCAAAGACACTTAAATTCGTGGCAAATGATCTTATCAATACAAAATGTTAGTAGAGATTGCACTTCAATGAACATTGAGTTTCATGGATCAACTTAACAAAGAAATCCACAAAAATTCGTATTCAATGAATATCGGCGAAGACAAAGTCCTTTACTACCGAACATCTAATAGATAAACTGAGTACTATATAGCTAGGATGCACTCGTATACAGCACATAACTGTTATATCTATCAAATCAGGGCAAACAATTAAGTTGTTAAAACTAAATACTAGAGATTAGTATTACTACATGTAGTATGTCTAGATCATGTACAAATGCTATTCTTTACATTTGGGCATGTAGCAGCAAAACAAATTACAAGCGTAAAATTCACATATCCAGTCCGTATTGTTACCTGGTTGTTGCGCTGTCGAGGGAGAGAATATGCACACGTACAAAAAACACCCTGCATATATGATAATATGAGTATTATTTTCGCCATTTAATATGAGGATTTGCTTGAGGAATGAAAAAATGTTTTTTGAAGTTCACAAAGACAAATACATTTTAAATATATAAAGCTTAACACACATCTGAATATTCATTCATGAATTAAACTGATCAATAAAACATGTTAAAATTTATTGACGTATAATTAAATATATTATACAGGGGGCGCTATTTCACGAATGTGAACCTTTACGCACACAAATACACAAAAACACATCATTGAGCCTTTCGTGTCAATTTGTCAGAGCATTGCATACAAATATCATATCATTGCAGACAATCTCATAGCATACTTTTTAAATCGCATACCATAGCATAACAGGCAGTTGTGAAAGACATGACTTATAATATCATGGCATTTTGTTGACGGACTATGAACTTTGATCTGTCACTGTAAAGCAAATATCTTAACTCCGTACATTGTACACATTCTGAATAAACAAAACCCTACACTTCTATATGTAGTAAGCAGGAAGTTATTGAGGCATAGTTTTTTACAGACGCCAACGTGGAAGGAGGTGCGTGATATATTGATTAAAAAACAATGTGTGGTACTTAATAATTTCGAGTATTATACACATATGAACATGTTCATCGTAGTGTTGTTAGTTAATTACTTTATCCTCTTAAATGTTAGTTTAATATTTTTAGGTCAGCGAAACTACTCAACTGATCAATTGTTTTGCAATATGTGTATGAAAATCTTCTTTCATATAGTCGACATGGCTTGCTTTTTAAATACCGTAAATCATTGAGCACAACTTTAAAGTGTTTAATGCATAACAGTGTCTGATTGCATCCTGTTTCCTAATTGGTACCGTTCTAGTCGGTCAAAATGGACAACAAATAAAAAAAAAAATAAAAAAAATAAATAAAAAAAAAAAATCAAAATAAAACCCCTTGGTTGTAAACAGAATATGACCTACAAATGGCAGACAATTCTGTTGATTATACAAACTGTTTTTTCAAGATGCAAATTAAATAAAACGAAATTGTGAAGGTTTTAGCAATTAACAATAAGAATGTAACTATATCCTGCGTGATGCGAGTTTGAAAACCAATGCTTACGATTTTCTCTTAGCTTTTCGTCTTCCCCATATCAATATCATTATTTTAACAAGTTTAATTTAACTTTGCTGATTTTTTATAAGCTTTTTTCATAATCAAATAGATATTATGTTTAGCTATTTTAAGTTGACTTTGGTCATTTCTGTGATATGATATGTTCATATATAAACGATCCAAAAGCAAACAAAAAATAATAAAAACATCTGAAGACATCCATAGAATAATTTGATTAAGATGAACACATTATGTTGTTGTAAAAACAACCCTTTTTTAGTATATGGTTTGATAGCTTTTAATGTCGAGTGCTAGACTGTATGAAGACTTCATGAAAAACCTTGACACTGACATCAAACAGTACACAGTTGTATACCCCTGAGATTGTGCTGATCGGTATTAACCCTTTTTAAGTCAAACGACTTCTTACTGGAATGTACATATCTGCCATCTGACCCCGAGGTTATAAAACTTTTTCCATGCTCGTACTCCAACTCGTACTCCGTACTCCAAGTATGTGCTCCACTGAGTGCGACTCTAAAAACCAAGGTTATAGCAGTTTTGGAGTACTTTCTCCGCTGAGTACTATTTGGAGTATCCTCCAAAAGCCGATCGATGAAATTTTACGTCTCTGGAGAAAGCCAGAGAACGGTAACTCCTGTTAATAGTCCTGGCATGTAGGCAAACTGTACACGTATTCAGATTAATTATTTATTAACAAAATGTAACACAGTATTTACATGTACATATTACCTTCTTTATCTGCAGGCAAGGAGATGTGTCTCCATCTATAACTTATTAATTTTTGAGCAACAAAGACGATAAATCCAGTGTAATTGGTAAAATTATCAACAAATTGTGTTTATTTCAAATCTCTCTCTCTCTCTCTCTCTCTCTCTCTCTCTCTCTCTCTCTCTCTCTCTAAAATGAGACTCAGATAATGATTCATGCATGTGATAATTAAGTATAATTATGTTGTAAGGAACGATATGAATATAATAGAAAGAAGTAAGAATTTGCACGGATATAAAGAGAGTATTTCAACAAAGAATTTAGTTCGATATTTCTTAAGTTTTCCTGGCTTTTTAACGATTTTGATATTTTATATGCCAGGAAAAGGTCAGAAACGACGCCAATACAAAACTGGAAAGTCACTGCCCCCAAGTGGATATCTCTTAAGATATTTAGTGAGCAGTTCCTGTATTAGGAAAAACACTTTACTCTATGCAGCTTCATGTAGTATGTATGGTCACCTAGGAAACCAAATATGTACGTCATAATTTTAAAAATATTGCCAATACAAAACTTGAAAATTTGAAATCTTATCTTTATGTTTACAAATGCTATTCTTTACATTTGGGCATGTAGCAGAAAAACAAATTACAAGCGTAAAATTCACATATCCAGTCCGTATTGTTACCTGGTTGTTGCGCTGTCGAGGGAGAGAATATGCACACGTACAAAAAAAAAACACCCTGCATATATGATAATATGAGTATTATTTTCGCCATTTAATATGAGGATTTGCTTGAGGAATGAAAAATTGTTTTCTTGAAGTTCACAATGACAAATACATTTTAAATATATAAAGCTTAACACACATCCGAATATTCATTCATGAATTAAACTGATCAATAAAACATGTTAAAATTTATTGACGTATAATTAAATATATTATAAAGGGGGCGCTATTTCACGAATGTGAACCTTTACGCACACAAATACACAAAAACACATCATTGAGCCTTTCGTGTCAATTTGTCAGAGCATTGCATACAAATATCATATCATTGCAGACAATCTCATAGCATACTTTTGAAATCGCATACCATAGCATAGCACACAGTTGTTAAAAAAATGACTAATAATATCATGGCAATTTGTTGACGGACTATGAACTTTGAACTGTCACTGTAAAGCAAATATCTTAACTGCGTACATTGTACACATTCTGAATAAACAAAACCCTACACTTCTATATGTAGTAAGCAGGAAGTTATTGAGGCATAGTTTTTTACAGACGCCAATGTGGAAGGAGGTGAGTGATATATTGATTGAAAAACAATGTGTGGTACTTAATAATTTCAAGTATTATACACATATGAACATGTTCATCGTAGTGTTGTTAGTTAATTACTTTATCCTCTTAAATGTTAGTTTAATATATTTTTAGGTCAGCAAAACTACTCAACCGATCTTTAGTAATTGTTTTGCAATATGTGTACGAAAATCTTCTTCCATATAGTCGACATGGCTTGCTTTTTAAATACCGTAAACCATTGAGCACAACTTTAAAGTGTTTAATGCATAACAGTGTCTGATTGCATCCTGTTTCCTAATTGGTACCGTTCTAGTCGGTCAAAATGGACAACTCTATAAATAAAAAAAAAATAAAAAAATAAAAAATAAAAAATAAAACCACTTGGTTGTAAACAAAATATGACCTACAAATGGCAGACAATTCTGTTGATTATACAAACTGTTTTTTTCAAGATGCAAATTAAATAAAACGAAATTGTGAAGGTTTTAGCAATTAACAATAAGAATGTAACTATATCCTGCGTGATGCGAGTTTGAAAACCAATGCTCACGATTTTCTCTTAGCTTTTCGTCTTCCCCATATTGATATCATTATTTTAACAAGTTTAATTTAACTTTGCTGATTTTTTATAAGCTTTTATCATAATCAAATAGATATTATGTTTTGCTATTTTAAGTTGACTTTGGTCATTTCTGTACGAAAGCCGAGAAGGATCATTCGAGATTCGAGATTCGAAATACGAGATTCGAAATACGAGATTCGAAATTCGAGATTCAATATCTAAATTAACCAATCAAATCAAGGATCTGAAAATATGTATCCTAGCCACATCAAACTGTTCTAAATAAAAATCATACGTACATGCTCTTATATACAAATAAATGCTATGTTCACTTCTCCCTACCTAACTAAATAATTATTTGTATTTACTTTTACACAGAATATCTAAGTAGACTAGTAATAATGCAGTGTGCTTTGCGGATGTAAGTGATTTTGTTTGCCCTGGTGCATTTCCACCTGATGCGTTTGAACCCTAAGGTATTTCACCACCAGTAATAGTTTAAAACCCGGGTTTATTCACCCCTTTTGTGTAAAAATGCGGTTATGGTAGAGAACTTCATAAGCGTAGCTAATTTTTCTGTAGGGGGTCCTAGGCCAATTTTAATTAATTTTACTATGTAAATTTAATAAGCTCCAATTTTCCCGAGGAGGGGGTCCAGATCCCCTGACCCCCTCCTTTCTAGATCCCCGCATGAAGATTAGTACATGTATCTAAATAATCTGTCCTTTTTCACTAATAAATATAAGCATTACTTATCGTTTTTATGTATGCATACAGTGATACACTAGTACTATGATTATAAACAAATCATTGAGATATTATCACATCATACGGAATTATTAATAAATACATTTTTTTTTCCTTTTCCTCAGTAAACAACTTATTATGAGTCTTACTTTTGGAATTGTTTTTAATATAGAAGGATACCTACTCTCTACAATTAAAGGTAGGGATGATAGGGTGCCAATTTGTTCACATTGCCGATTTCTTGTGCAGAGAACAGTAAAACCCTTTATTTGATTGTGCATGATTATTTCAAAATTAATTGTTGTACATATATTTTGTTATAATTCATTCATTGATATATCAACAAGAAAGAATAAAAGCATATGTTTCACAGCCAAGTTAAGTTTCTCTGTAGTTTCCTACCCCCCTACCCCCCCCCCCCCACCGCACCAAAATTGACAATAATTACATATAAGTCATACAAATGTTTACTTTTTTTGTATGTAAATCTCTAAAGATGTAAATAAGCACTGCAAACAAAGATGTGTGTATTTAATATACTACTACATTACACTTAGCCAGATTAAATGTAATCAGGATGAAGCTACAAGGGGTGAGTGGTGCAAATTTACCAATTTGTCGCCATACACACAGAACACCAAATAAAGAAACTGTGAGTGGTGTGTGGAATGCATAAAAGATGGCGGCAAATTATCTCAAATAATCAGTGGAAAAACCCACAAATAGGCTGTTATTTGTTACATATCCTGCAAAAACATTGATAAAAAATGTTATCGTCCCATAACATAGCCGATTAAGTTGATGTGTACATATGGTCAACGTACATGTAATTCTAATATACAAGAAGGCGGACGTATCAGGCGGGGATCCAGAAAATTAAATTTCAAATGATCGGTTGAATTACATTAAATGCTTTGAAAATTGTTTTAAACTATCGCACGGGTCAAAATGCGTGATAGAAGCTAGCCTATGTACAGTGTAATTGGAAACTTTCATTTAATATCAATATGTAGTATTACCTATTATAACAAATGAGAGTATAGCACAACTGCCACAAGCAATACATGTCCTTTATCGGCACCACCTCCCTCCCCATAAAAAAATGAAACAATTGTCGTTTTATTTGCTAAAATGTGTGTGGTTCAAGATTTTTCTAAAGGACATACCCGATTAGAATTGAAAAAAAGAGTCGTACGTTTAAAACTAATTTTGTCAAAACTTTTAGATTCATTTGGTTATATTTTGGTCCATTTGGGTAAATATATGCACCAGCGCAGCTCAAATTTATATATAATTAAAAATCAAGTACGGATATGTACCTGTTTATCAAAAGTAAAACTACTCATAATTTATCTACAGTGCATCGTTATGGAGCTACACGGAAAGTTTTATATTAAGGTAGTCCTATACTCGGCACTAAATGGGCTCAATCATTAAAAGCTTAGCTTTAAATGATAAATATACATTCTAGCAATACATATACAAAAGAAAAAATGCATGTTTACTTGCTAGTTTGTTTGTTACCACCTCTCAGACGGGTGTACCCTCTTGCGAAAATTATTGACAATTATGAAATTTGCCAGATGTCCGTTTTTCCTAAAAATAATTACTAATTTTGGGAAAATTAAAACTGAACATGCAGAATAGAGTATAAATATTTATTTATGCCATATCTCATCAATAATTTTGCGCAAATTTTTGTAAGTAAGTACGCTTTATGGACCTGATGTATCAAAATAGAATACAAAAAATGTAATGCTAGTATCGCGTTTGGTAATTTTTTTTTTACTATTTTATGGACTCAAACTTAAATTTATGGTGTTTATTCTATAGATTGACATCTTAGAAAAAAGATTTGGTAAAAAAATTATATGTTGACGGATTACTTTTCACGCTATAAGCGCTAAACCAAGTAGATCCTGACGAAAAAATCCATAAAAATCACATTTTGCTACAGTTTTCTGCCGAGATCTGTCAACAATGTTAGATATCATTTAAACATTAATTAATTGACGATTGATTAAATTAATTGCTTCTGTCCCAAAATTTAAACCGGTTTTAGTAAAAGAAAAAGAAAATTTCGGGGGGGGGGGGATCAAAACAAAGAAAATATAAGCATACCTGAGATCCTGGTTAATCAGAAACTTCGTTTTTCATTTTACTTTAGCAGAATCGAGTTTTTCAACATTAATAATTTCTATCTCTCATAGAATACATCTATTACCGTTCTAATTGCTCATTATCGCCATTGTTTACAACAGCGATGTAGAGCAAAATCAATACCGGGTATCTAAAACGCTTTGTAAAAGTCGAACCAATATTGTAAAATCCGTATTATGACGTAGTGCGATACTCGGACTACTTTAATTTGCCGAGCCAAATAAAAAAAACCTGGAAAACGAAGAGAAAACAAAGTGGGGACAGAATCACTGACAAATTAATTAGGACTATATAGCCGCCCCCCCCCCCCCCCCTTGAAATGTATATACTGAAAACAGATTATTGGCGTATAACATCCGCACACAATTTATAGAAAATTTCATGGTTTTTTTATCATTTTCGATAGCTAATGTAAGACAACACAAATACCCCACGGAAAAGGAAATGCTAGGTGATGAGAGAGAGAGAGAGAGAGAGAGAGAGAGAGAGTCGATGTAAATCACAGGTGCGCTAACACCGTTAAAATTAAAGCTTGCTAGTTGGTCTGCCCTACCCTAGCTACCTCCTCTCTTTTCTCGTTTTAGAGGCTTAATTATTGTCTATATATCCTTGTAACAAATCAAATCAATTTCAAATTCTAAATCAAACTGAATTTGACACTACAAAACTCTCTCTGTGTCTGTATGTCTGTCTGTCTGTCTGTCTGTCTGTCTGTCTGTCTGTCTCTCTCTCTCTCTCTCTCTCTCTCTCTCTCTCTCTCTCTCTCTCATATCGACAATGGCATTGCCATACCCTACAATACACTATTCTTATCTGGATTTTTGTCTTTGAGGTTGTAAATCATTATATCTTCTATGGTTTAAAACTTTATCATAACCTATATTTTGACATGTCGATTATTTTTTTGAGTTTCGTTTCATAGCTAAAACATTTAGATTAAACAGATCTTTCTTCGCGAGCCGATTTTTACACAGTTGGGGCGAATACACTTCGGGTTAAAATTGTTCGGGGGGAAATACATACAGGGCAAACAAAACCACTTAGATTGGCAAAGCCAACAGTGTTATTTCTAATTTAATTGTTTATACTGTGTGGGGTTAATTCATCAATGTTAATTTAACCATTTTATAACCACTATATAAGAGCTATAAAGACATTTATTTGTAGGAAAGAGCATGTACGAATGATCTTTATTTAGAACAGTTTGATGTTGCTAGGATACAGGTTTCAGATCCATGATTTGATTGGTTAATTTAGATATTGAATCTCGAATTTCGAATCTCGAATCTCGTATTTCGAATCTCGTATTTCGAATCTCGAATCTCGAATGATCCTTCTCGGCTTTCGTATTTCTGTGATATGATATGTTCATATATAAACGATCCAAAAGCAAGCAAAAAATAATAGAAACATCTGAAGACATTCATAGAATAATTTGATTAAGATGAACACATTATGTGGTTTGAAAAACAATCCTTTTTTAGTATATGGTTTGATAACTTTTAATGTCGAGTGCTAGACTGTATGAAGGCTTCGTGAAAACCCTTGACACTGACATCAACCAGTACACATTTATATACCCCTGAGATTGTGCTGATCGGTATTAATCTTTTTTAAGTCAAACAACTTCTAACTGGAATGTACATATCTGCCATCTGGCCCCGAGGTTATAAAACTTTTTCAATACTCGTACTCCAACTCGTACTCCGTACTCCGACTATATGCTCCACTGAGTACGACTCTAAAAACCAAGGTTATAACAGTTTTGGAGTACTTTCTCCGCTGAGTACTATTTGGAGTATCCTCCAAAAGCCGATCGATGAAATTTTACGTCCCTGGAGAAAGTCATAGAACGGTAATTCATGTTAATAGTCCTGGCATGTAGGCAAACTGTACACGTATTCAGATTAATTATTTATCAACAAAATGTAACACAGTATTTACATGTACATATTACCTTCTTCGTCTGCAGGCAAGGAGATGTGTCTGCATCTATAACTTATTAATTTTTGAGCAACAAAGACGATAAATCCAGTGTGATTGGTAAAATTATCAACAAATTGTGTTTATGTCAAATCTCTCTCTCTCTCTCTCTCTCTATCTATCTATCTCTCTCTCTCTAAAATGAGACTCAGATAGTGATTCATGCATGTGATAATTAAGTATAATTATGTTGTAAGGAACGATATGAATATAAAAGAAAGAAGTAATAATTTGCATGGATATAAAGAAAGTATTTCAACATAGAATTTAGTTCGATATATCTTAAGTTTTCCTGGCTTTTTAACGATTTTGATATTTTACATGCCAGGAAAAGGTCAGAAACGACGCCAATACACAACTGGAAAGTCACTGCCCCCAAGTGGATATCTCTTAAAATATTTAGTGAGCAGTTCCTGTATTAGGAAAAACAGGGAAGTGTTTAATTCATGGGAAAATCACAAAAATACTGAGATCCATTTATTTTCACACTCATATAGTATACACTAAGGAAATTATATGGGTATTCCAATGTAATTGTAACATAGTATATTGACTTTTAAAATTCTTAAGAGAAAAAAAAAAACATCTAATATCTTGAAGGGGTGGGGTGGAGGAAGGAGGTTAGAATTGCATCAAAGAACATATGGCAAAAGTTTCCAATATGAGGACCGCGTTAAACCGAAACAGCGTGCTCAAGGAAACTGTGTAATAAAGTTGATGTAACCCTTTTTGTGGGGTTTTATTTAATTGTTCAAGTTTTTCTCACTTAGTCAAGGCTTGAAAATGTGTGTTTAGAATTTATACATACACGTACTGTGCCATTTTTAATCTTGATTAAGTAACGTCCATTGATATTTTTGAGCAAGCATTTTCCTATTCATCTTTAAAATTCGAAATACATGTGTTAATTTTGATGCATTTGACATAAATATGTATTTACTTTAGATAAAAAAGGAAAAACTATATGAATTATCTAAATAATAACTTACTAATAAAATAAAACAATTTAAGAGATGAATATTCCAACAGCTAAATCTCTCACATGAAAATGCGAAGAAGATATTTTAAGTGTACATAATGCATGTATTTTCAATCGATTGCATAGAATAACAATAATCCCGTTAAAATCTCTCTCTCGCTCTCTCTCCCTCTCTCTCTCTCTCTCATAAATTCTAGCTTATATCATGCAGGTTATGATTAATTCAAGTGTTATTTTTTTCTTTCTTTTCTTTTTACATAAACAAGCTTTTAATTAACTGTAGATTACCCGAATTCTCAAGCAGAATATATACGTCGATCATACTTAATGTTTTTCCATAACTGTGTATTTAAGAATAAATTTTGATGTCATAACACCAAATTTTATTTTTAAATATTCATTTGTAGAGAGATACTAAAATAATACTTAAGACTATGGGGTCACCGGGACCCACCATCATTATATTCGAGCGTACACCTTACGTACACTTAGACATGTCTATGCTCTCGATGTTTTAATTCAAAATAAATAATAAAGATCGTAAGGTAGGTGATGTTCCATGGTAACATTTCTTTGATATTTGGACAATAAAAATCAAATACTGGTAGATGGTTCGGAATGGACACTCTGCCTTCCCGCAGTAAAATTAAAAAGAAGTTGCGGGCTATATTATACAAAGACAAAGAACACATCTAGATCTCTGCAGCTACATGTAGTATGTATGGTCACTAAGGAAACCAAATATGTACGTCATAATTTGAAAACATAATGCCAATACAAAACTTGAAAATTTGAAATCTTATCTTTATGTTTACATATACTGCCCTTTAACCTGCGTTTTAATTACCTACTGCTGATTCTTGACTACTTTCTATATTCCAAGTAAGATTGATTTTTGTTAACTTTCAATATAGGTTTTTATTATCTTTAATGGTCTCGATATTTCGAAGTAAAAAGAAATGAACCTTGTTCAAAATTACTTTAAATTTCACAGCGTGTTTGAAACTACAGGGGAAAGGGGATTTATAGGCCAATATTTTCCACATACAGACAGTAGCTGTTCTATGAAAATTAAAAAACAAAACAAAACAAAAACAATCGTATAGATAAACCACATGAAGTAGGATTCGAACCCCCCCCCCCCCCCCACTCACATACACCGACACCAACTCCTCTTAAAAAAAATTAGTTCCAGGGGTAGATCCAGAATTTGAAGTTAGAAGGGGCGTCAGTAAAAGACAGGGAGTCTGGAGAGGCCGCTTTGATGCCTCCAGATGGTCCAGGGCAAAGACCTGTTGGTGACCCAGGGGGCAAAGCCGGCCCCGGAAGCTCCAGTATTCTAGAGATTGTGTAGGGTAAAAAGGAAGTCTTCAAATAGACGTTTGAGATATCTATTGTCGTGATTACCGGTATACTTAAAGTAATAAAATTATTTACAATTTTTAAAGGTTTGTAGATTTAAGACCTACAGTTATCAAATTCCTCTGTCGTGTAGAAATCCAAGAAACATATCCCTTTATTTCTTTTCTTTCGAATGGCTGTAAATTAATCAGTTAAAAAATCAAGTTCAATGGAACAATGTAAATTAATGAAGTTTTAATAAAAGATGTTGGCTTATATTATAATAACAATGGAAGAGTCGTTAAAACACTAGGTAGTATAACCAATTACTTAAAGGTGGGTATATGGGTGACTGGTCACATTTGAACACAAGGACAGCGTAACCAAAATGTTTTTTTCTGGGGGGGGGGGGGTTTAGTGACACCATTGAACACACGCGTTTTCGTCATATTGCACCATTGAAAGCAGTCTAATGTAGAGAAATCCCCCAAGGGTTGTGGGGGGGGGGGGGGGGCTAGTGCGTCCTCATTTACTCCACCACTGATTTACCGCTTATTCTATAAAATGTTTCCCTTTTCAAGTTGTGTGGCATGCAACATAAATGATAATTGATAAATAAGTCAGTAATAAAATGTGTTAGACCTTTATGCATCCCCCATCCTTTGTAATGTTTAGAACTAACCTACATTTTCACTATAATCAAAAAAGGGACCCAGCAAGTACATCTCATTGAAATTGATTAAAAGCGATACATGAACATTGATTTCTTTGTTTTAAATGATGGGGTGTATGGGTCGTATTTAACTAAAAATAGAATTCTTAAAAAGTTGAGCTATTCAACGGTAGAATTTTGTACGTAAATTTACATGTATATGTACATTTAAGTATTAAATCCTTATTTTTTAAAGATATAGTCTCATAACTGCAACGGTGTGTGCATACAAATTGAATAACGCGCGTTAGCGGGTTATGAAAATTTGTTTGCACACACCGTTGCAGTTATGAGACTATATTTTTCAAAAAATAAGGATTTAATACTTATATTTACATTTTTTACCTTCTTGCATTGGACGCAAATGCGAATTATACCTCAAATTACTGTATTATCCTATGGGTAAGTTCAAATTAATGGAAGAGCCACAGTAACAGCCACAAGCGTGATATTTGATTTTCACTTGTGACGTTGTATTTATCAGCGTTCAACGTTTGTGACGTCACAATTAAAACTCGTGATTTAGCCTTTTAGTTAAGTTATATGTTGACAGAACAATAACGAGTAGGAAAATATATAAAACAGAGCAAGTGTAGGCCATAATATGCTTTCGTAAATGTAAATACACACAATTTAGGAAACTACTTTACTCTAGATTAAAAAAAAAGATCCATTTAGAGTATGAACGCAAACATAATTATATCCGGTAAAGAATTATATAGTGTTTGAAAACGAATTATAAGAACGGTTAAATATATACAGTTGTCACACTTAGTGAAGTTACATGCACATTATGTAAATATTATTTTAGATAATTAGAAAAAAGGGAATTTTGTTTTCTTTTAATATTCTCCTGCAATTTAAGTCAAAGACAAATGACGCTTAAACGGACAGTGTATAATACAGTACAAGGTGTCAAAAATAGTTGATACCTTTTGATATTCGTATAAATTAAAAAGAAAAGGCCAAAACCTATAAATTGTGACTCAAATGAAACGTAAAAAAAACTCTCATTACACAGTTTGTGAGAAAACGTGATTTTAATTGAATTATGATACCACAAAATTGTATTTTTTTTTTCTTTGGTTGGATTGAATTTTAATCAATATAATCAATATAAATCGAACAAGAGAGCCGACATCATCGTTTTAAAACTGTATTACCAAGCACATGCTCCAGATACAGTTTTACTAATAATGAAAAAAGGAAACCCGGATGAAAAACAACTCAACAATTAAAACATTATTTTTAGAAAACCCCAGATTTAAGAAAAAAAATATGTACAATAGCTGTTGTGAGGACTTTACTCATCGACTTGATGTTGTCTTGGATAAAAAAAAAAGAACGTCATCTGCAGCACTCTGTTAAAATTTGTTGTTTTTTATAAACAATGTTCAATTTGTCAAATATTTAATATGTGTGTTTTTGAAATTTCTTGAGTACAAACTTACATCAGATGCAAATATACAAATGGATTTGATTTTTAATTAGATAAATTTAATTCAAAGTTATAAAAGAGAAAATGGTACCATATATATTCTATGACACCCTGTATAACATGTTTATAACAAGAATTTTGATATATTTTGAAGATAATTTTTAAACTTTAAAAGTTGAAAAACTTTGCTTTCTTGTAATTTTATACAGGGATCGTTGCATTTATTCCTTTTCGTTGCATAATCTTGGCAACGTAAAATTGTTGCTGCTTTGTTTTGTTTTTCCCATGCAGCTTTTGGTTTTGCAATGCTCTGGCAAAAAAGAAATTAAACACAACAATTATTATACCTCAATATAAATATTCTATAAAACGCGACATCTGATTGGTTTAGACAACCACGTGACCGGGCAACAAAACGTCGTGTTTCTGGGGGAATAAATTTCATGTCTCACCTCTTCGGAAATCTTATGGTTTTTTCATCCCAAAGATATGAAAAAGGCAATATGAGCATACGCTTTTGACACATATGATGAAATCAAAAATATCTAATCATTTCAATTCTCTTTATGCTTCAAAAATCAATTTTACTATATTTGATTCGAATTTATGAAAACAAAGATGGACAATCAGAAAAAAACCCCAAAACACGACGTTATTGATTTTGACAAGTTGAAAAACTATTAAAAATCGACGTATGTTGTATAGTCATTTGTTGTTCGCTATAATAAAACTGTTGCATGAAAGTTCGGGAAATATGAAGATTGATTCCCCCAGAAAAATCATATTTCATTATAATTATATGATTTTTCTGGGGGAATAAATCTTCATATTTCCCTCACCGTCTTGCAATAAATGTATAATGTGTTTTTTCTGCTCACTGAACAGAGAATGACTAAGATGGAATTTTCCTTTCCTTTATGTTGATCTATTTAACATTGTATAATGTTTACTAAATATGTACATCCATCTGACTGTTTAGTTGCACAGCAGTGATGGACAAATCAGCTTCTATTTTGTGTTGGACAACATATTTCATTTTGTATGGTGATATAATTAGCCAACCTCTTTACGAAAACCACCAGGAAGACCAAATGGTAACCAACAGGACAGACTCTTATTACAGGGAAGTATATGGTAAATAAGAAAGTATATTCTGTTGATACGATTAACATCATGGGGATACACAGCTGTACTAGACAGTTCAACTAGTAGGTTTTTAAACTTGTGTCTATAGGGTAGTAAAGTAAATTAATATCACGCACATATTGTCAAGTTGAATATAGATGTATGCATTTTTATAGAGGTGGTATTTATTCATTTTTTTCAAAACGAAAGAGTGTTAAATATGTTTGTCTGCATTACAATTTATTTACATCTACCAAGTATGATTTTCCCTACTTCTTACGGAAACTTAAAGTCATTTCATAAGTCTATAAGAACAGCAAAACTGAAATCTACAAGCCCCGTTTATTGATTGCTTGAAATCTACAACGGATAACACTGACAGGCCTAGGAAACTAAAAAGACTGAAACTGACCTGCCCTGCTTATTGATTGGTCGTAACCTATAGCAACCTAAGAAAATTCACGAAGTGCACGACATTATCATGATGACGTCAGACTCAACGTCTCTTAACGAGGCCGGGTGTAATTTGTTCTGCCTTAGATTTTTTAATGAAATTTTGTACATGAATTTCTACTGATATAATTATGCTTTTATTATTAAAAATAAGACATTTAGCACACCGTTTGTTTAAGGGGTCATCTCGAAGTTTGTTAATTCTTAACATAGGACCCTATGGGAATTTGCTTTAAATCTATCAATTTTACACTTATTTTACATTTATTATAAAATTCTGCCCTTGGGATTTCTATTTCTATTCTACTTATTAAGGTTATTGCTAAAAGGAATCAAATTGTCAAATAAAAAAAAAAAGGCTTTTACCTCCTGGTTTGTTTCAGGGGTCTTATCAAAGTTGTTTTTGTATGCCCAATTTCCCAGATTAGTCAGATAATGGCTATTTTTTTTTTTATTTGACAAAGGAGAAAATTGTGATCTTTATAGTAAAATTAAAAAAATCAGACGTATTTAAGTAATAGTTAAATATATAACATCACATACAAATGGTCTTTAATATAAAATACATGGTTACTGTCTTGAAATATATGAATTAAGCTATATTAAGCTTAATTAGGATTAATTAATTATTAGGATTAAGAAACGTGACAGAGTGCTAGGCTTGCTGAACCCCCTTCATGTTTTCGACCCGAGCCAAAAAATATAGTTTATACTTCAAGCGCAAAAGTGTGCGTACTCGATAGGTACTAACCCTCGTTAGGACACAATTTGGCTGATTCTTTTAGCTAACGTACTTTTGTACGTAACATTAAGTTGGCGAATTGTACTTTCTTTTTATTATCAACTTATTATTTGGTGAAAAGAAAGATAAATATAAACAATAAGATGGTATTTTTGAATCATGCGTTTTATGAACGTAGCAATTCTTGCAGAAAAAATAACCTGCTACCGCGGATAACGTATTTTTTAAAGGGGGGTGGGGGGGGGGGGCAATGTTGCATCTTCATATCCCGAATCAATCATCAAAAGAAAGCATTTTATTGTTAAAGTGACTCATATACATTCATGTTATTATGCATTACTATACAATCATCGTCCTTTTTTAACACGTTACATATAAATTAAGTCGTCGAAGATATTGAAATTAAACAAGTGTAGCTTAAATAAATATGTCCCGTTTTTCTTTTTAGAAGATATACTTATAAAACATACACAAATATCTGTCATTATGACCAATCAAAATGAACATGGACATAAACAATTTCAATTTCCTAGCGTGAGTAATGTTCTCCTAAATGAACAATTACTTCAGTTACAATTACTTGTTTTATTATAATCTAGAAGTTTAGTCTTATTCTTGCTATGCGCACCTGCGAATGTTATTGCAATTTAAATTTTGACCACGTCGTTTTATTTTACCCTTTGTGTTGCGCAGTAAAAGTCGTACCTCGTGTCTATTTCCTAGAATATAGGTACTTGTCATCAAATATAAAATCTAGACGTTTATTAATTATTAACTTTATTTTCATTAATAGGTGGATAAAAAAAGTTCGATAAAAATGTGAAAATAGAAAATATTGAGTTCTTCCTGCTGTTGCACAATTAAAATGCTTAGTATCTACACCCCCCCCCCCCCCCTCCCTTAAGAATTAATTTTCGATCTGTGCCTGATCTTGTAATAACATCAATAGTGAAACAGATTATACTATTTTATGCAGAATGTTACTTGAAAATGGCTCGATATACTTCGTTTTTATACAAAACAAACACCAATACTATTTTTAAAAGGCATGCTATTGGACACCAAAAGCATTAAACATGGCTATAATTTTTAACGAGCAACCCAATGTTTACATTTTCAACCACGTGTAGAGTAGTTTAACACGAACAGCAACTTTTTTTTCTGAATACAATCGTTTAGCTAAAATAAAGACCACATAAATCATATTGCTTAACAGATTTTCGTGTTTTAACAAAAATCAAAATATGATATGATATAAAAAACGACAAGTATTACGTATTTTGAGAATATTATTCGAACACTTATACTTCCGCTCGAAATTTCACAGGGACTGAGCATATCTTGGTGTGATCTCGTTAACTTTAATTCGAACACCTCCGGATTTATCATATACTTAACAACGATAAAGAAAACATTCCAAACACATTCGCAGGAGTGAACTGCATTCTTTTGGTCTCTATTAAACTGTGTTTATGGGGGTTTTTTTATGTCGCCTGTCAATTACTGAGACCTTCTTCTGCTATGAACACGTATTGAATGTTAAAAATACAAGCATGAAACTTTTTTTTCAAAAATGGATTAAATCATTGAAACTATTAATGAAACTGTTCAATCACCTGTGAACGTCTTTGAATGAAACATTATTATTTATCTTAATATATCATTCTTAACCAGACAGAGAGATTTTCCTTGAAAACCAAGTGAACAAGTTGAACAAGGAACTACACATATGCAAAGGTAGGTTGAATTGCTCTACATAAGTCTTTATGCATAGTATGTTAATGCTACAATGTTCATACTTCTTTTAATAATATTGGATGTCAATCATCTCCAACATCAAATTCTGTTTGCCAAAGATAGTATAAAAGGAATTGTGCGAGATATAGAAAAGAAAGAAACATGTATGTACACCGTATTTCCAAAAATTAACCGGAATACAAAACCGCACATTGATAATGAATGTTGTTTTTTAAAATACGCATTGTTTCTCTAAACAATGGTTAAATTCAAAAAGTGGAAATACATATGTGTATGTATGTACATGTATATATAGGAGTTTATGAAATCCAAGTACTTACAGTTTTATGTATCATGTATTTGCTATGTTACAGTTAATTATTCATAACATTAATGTATAGTATAGTATTAAAGAATTAATTTTCGATCCGTGCCTGATCTAGTAATAACATCAATAGTGAAACAGACTATACTATTTTATGCAGAATGTTACTTGAAAATGGCTCGATATACTAAGTTTTATACACAACAAACATCAATTCTATTTTTAAAAGGCATGCTATTGGACACCAAAAGCATCAAACATGGCTATGATTTTTAACGAGCAACCCAATGTTTACATTTTCAACCACGTGTAGAGTAGTTTAACACGAACAGCAACTTTTTTTTCTGAATACAATCGTTTAGCTAAAATAAAGACCACATAAATCATATTGCTTAACAGATTTTCGTGTTTTAACAAAAATCAAAATATGATATGATATAAAAAACGACAAGTATTACGTATTTTGAGAATATTATTCGAACACTTATACTTCCGCTCGAAATTTCACAGGGACTGAGCATATCTTGGTGAGATCTCGTTAACTTTAATTCGAACACCTCCGGATTTATCATATACTTAACAACGATAAAGAAAACATTCCAAACACATTCGCAGGAGTGAACTGCATTCTTTTGGTCTCAATAAAACTGTGTTTATGGGTTTTTTTTAATGTCGCCTGTCAATTACTGAGACCTACTTTTGCTATGAACACGTATTGAATGTTAAAAATACAAGCATGAAACTTTTTTTTTTTAAAAATGGATTAAATCATTGAAACTATTAATGAAACTGTTCAATCACCTGTGAACGTCTTTGAATGAAACATTATTATTTATCATAATATATTATTCTTAACCAGACAGAGAGATTTTCCTTGAAAACCAAGTGAACAAGTTGAAAAAGGAATTACACATGGTGTGCAGAGGTAGGTGGAATTGCTCTACATAAGTCTTTATGCATAGTATGTTTATGCTACACTGTTCATATTTCTTTTAATAATATTGGATGTCAATCATCTCCAACATCAAATTCTGTTTGCAAAAGATAGTATAAAAGTAATTGCGCGAGATATAGAAAAGAAAGAAACATGTATGTACACCGTATTTCCAAAAATTAACCGAAATACAAAACCGCACATTAATAATGAATGTTTATTTTTTTTAAAATACGCATTGTTTCTCTAAACAATGGTTAAATTCAAAAAGTAGAAATACATATGTGTATTTATGTTAATGTATATATAGGAGTTGATGTGATCCAAGTACCTTTAGTTTTATGTATTATGTATTTGCTATGTTACAGTTAATTATTCATATGATTATAGTATGAGGATTTAAAGGTTCTTTTGGTGTTTCTTTACACTCATCCCGCTAAGAGCATTTTTAAGCTATTAGCCGAATCCTAAATATATCAATTTTGGCTTAATATCAGTGTACTTCTGACGTTTTGGCAGGTGTTTTTCTTTTTTGTGTGTATCTAAGTTTATTGGTATCATTCAGAATACAATTTTGTTTCTCGGACATTCATTCATTGTGCGCTTGCTTAGGGCTGCACGATTGATAGACTTTCTCAGAAAGGTATCCGGGAGGTGGATAAATTTAAAACAGCTCTAGTGTGTTTGCAAATAGGCTCTAACAATCCCTGCAGTATTGATGAAGAAGTAGATGATTTTGTTGATAAAATAGTTGAATTTAGAGAGATGCTTTAAGGTCGGGGAGTGCGCAGAGTCTGCTTATACCAAATTCTGCACAGGAAGCCCCCACTAAACCAGGTAGATTTTTTGTTTTTACAGAGTGGTTCAATTCTAGGGTAGATTTAGTTAACAAACTTTTAGATGAGATGTTCGGAAAAGTTTGTCAGTAGTCAGATTATGGTGCCATGCTTGCGTTTGGTCACCTGAAAATAGAACAAAGGTTTTTTGTGAGGATGTTGTACATTTGAATGAAACTCAGGTTATCCAAAGTATAACAATCGTGTCAGAGCATCAGTTGTTTTAGGACTTAGGACTGGTATATACATTCATTAGCTTGTGGAAAATGAACTCAGTGTTTAAAGCTGGAGAAAATTATTATATAAAATGTCACAAACATAAAAGGTTTAAATATATATAAATTCAGATTCACGGTTTATATTCGTAGTTTATTTGTTCTAGCACGATATGAAGGAATTACGTATCATGCCGAGTAGGGTTAAAAGTGTAGTAACATTAATCATATTCTTCATGTTGTTTATACAACATTTATACCATAGGTAATACTCAAGTGTTGTGCATGGTCCGTTGCTATACGCTTGAGTGTAGGATGGTTGTGTTGGCCAATATCTGTATGTACTAAAATATATGATGGACGGTTTAGCTCCTATACTAGTGGGTGTTATATGGTGATATCCCCCACGGTTGGACTATGATACTTGGTACACCAAATAGCCCCTAGTTTATTGGGTGCTATGTTATGTAATATCCGGTATGATTGGATCATATTATAGCCGCCTAGCCCCTATATGGTTGGGTGCTATGTTGTCATATCCAGTCTGGTTGGATTATGATATACATGTGTATCTGGCTTACCAAAGAGCCCCGTCATGGTTGGGTGCTATGTCGTTATGTCCAGCATGCTTGAATCTTCTGGTAACCATTTAGCCCCCTTATGGTTTGGTGCTATTTTGTCATATCCAGTACGGTTGGATTATGATGTATGGTTTACCGAGGAGCCTCTTTATGGTTGGGTGCTATGTTGTAATTTTTGCTGTAGTTAGATTGTGTTTGGCGGTTTACCAATATTGTCATATCCAGTGTGGTGGTGTTATGATATGTGTTTACTTATTGGTCACCATATGGCTTAGTGATCAGTTATCATATCCAGTGAGACTAGTCTATGAAGTGTTTCAATAAATAGCTTCTTCATTGCTGAGTGTTATGTGGTAACTTTAATGGGGGTGAGTGATACATACTTTGCATGCTGATTGAGTTTGCAGTCCAAGTTTGGTTAGATGCTCTGTGAACATAGGTGTATGGATAGGATTAAATTATGACTTCCTTCATTGTAAGCTGCTAGGTCTACATGTACATGTATGGTATTGTTGTGGGTTATTAATTTCTAAAATTTTGATTATATATCTATGCTTGGTAACTATTTTATTTGAATAATTGGATATGTGTCAAAGTCATACTCGGCAAATCGTATAAGTGCTTGGGGTTGTAGGTCAGAAACTTGTGAACATGCACTTGCCATTACTTTTGTACTTACATTACATTTTTCAAAGGTTTAAGTCATAAATGGAGGAAATAAAATGTCTGCTGTTTCTTAATTATTTTTTTTTAAATTGTTAGTACAATTGTTAAAACGTATGAATAGGCATTAATAAATCAATAAATCTTACTCTCTGTTGGCACATTAGAAATGACTTACTGGGGTTTAGCCATTGTTTGTCTTTATCAAGGTAGCAGCATAACAGAGCTGCAAATGTGTTCAGGGTTTATTCAACAGTAAAAGTAATGTAGGGTTACCGATATTTAATAGCAGATAAGCAAAATAAAAACCAGAACAATTGTAAGACTTTAATGGTAATCACTCTAAAGTATATGAAGAGATATCTTAATAGAGCAACATTGAATGAATACTGTTGGTATTTAGGATCAAACAATTTAAGATTAAACGTAATTTATTTGTATGTCAACATAGATAAGTTGCCCGTCAAAATTAACAAGTTGTTAAAATAAATCAGTTTTATGTCAACGTATTTATCTTGCATGTTGTCGTAAATAATTTGCATCAGGAATGTTGGAAGTCACGTTTTGGCGGTATTTAATATTATATGATTTTTTTTGTATAATTTTCTCTGGTTGCAATGTTCTATATATGCATCTTTTGAATGTCAACACGATGCATGTGGTTATGCTGAATGCATGAAAACATTAAACAGTTACGTGTCATGAAAATTGAACTGCATGTCAACATATATAGGTTTCACTTTGACTAAGTTTTGTGTCAACATAGATAAGTTACATGCTCACAAAACTAAGTTGCGTGTCAACATATTTAACGAAGCTGGGTCTAATTTTTTTGTCTTAGATTTTTAAATATTTTTTGTACCTAAATTTCTACTAAAATAGTTATTATTTTATGTTGGAAAAATCAGACATTTAACACATTGTTTGTTTAGTGAGTTATATCAAGGTTGATTAACGAAGGACCCTATAGAATTTTGGCTGAAATGTATCTATTTTGAAATTAACTTTTTTTTTTAACTTCTGCCAGATAGGTTCCTTTTTTTCTGTTCAACATTTGAAAGTTATTGCTAAAATGCATCAAAAGGCCAGATTTAAAAAAAAAAACGTTTACATCCTGGTTTGTTCCTTGGGTCTTATCAAAGTTGTATTTATTTGTATGCCCAATTTCCCTGATTTGTCAGATAATGGATTTTTTTATTTGACTGAAATGGTGAACTTTATAGTAAAATCAAAACATTCAGACATATTTTGCCTGACTATTATTTTTGATAAATATAAAACATCACATATTAAGGGCAATCAATATAAAATGCATGGTTACTGTCATGAAAAATGTATTAAGCTATATTTCAGCGGAATTAGAAAACGTGACATAGGGCTGGGCTTGCTGAATCCTCTTCACGTGTTCAACCCGAGCCCAAATATAGTTTAATATACTTAAAGACATTAATATTTATTCTACAATATGATATCATTTTTACACCTTAAACGAGCTATTTTCGACAAATTTTGCTAAATATCTCGAGTTGAAACCATAACGCCATTGCGTCAACTTAACAAAACGATGACGTCACAATGCAAATAAAACGCTGCGTGAAAGCGTGCATACTCAAACTCTACTCGGCCTCGTTAAGTTGGATATTGACACAACTAAATTGCATGTCAACATAGCTAAGTGGCATGTCAACATCAATACATTCATGTCAACATATATTTGCATGTAAACTTAAATAAGTTGCATTAAACATGTTGGAAGGCAGGTATTAGTGTTGTTTGATGCAATTTTAGATTTTTTTATACATACGTAATTCTTATCTTTTTGCAATGTTCTTGCATACCAACATAATTATGTTTTATGTTGACATAGGTATCATTCATGTCAATCATTTTTCTTGCATTTCGATACATTTCATCAAAAAATATTTTCCACCAACGGGCAGTAGTCCACGCTTATTTTGTATATGATTTCTAAAACTTATTTTGTTAAAGTATTTGTTACTTGAAAAAGTCATAATATCCATGGGCCTATTGTTTTGATAATCAATTTGGCATTACAAATCTTTTTCTTTTTAAACTGCTCTTGGTTTATATCTCAGAAAAAAATATATATACTGTAACGGTTTTTCAAGTTACAAATAAAATAATCAGGTTATAATTCGTGAGTTCGCTTAGGTTTCCTTCCTAAGAATCAAATTAGAATCAACAAATGTAACAAAGCCTTCAACTGCCAATAGAACACGCAGTAATAATAAGATTTTCTTAGGGCATACCTTGGCTATATGATTGTAGAACAACTAACGAGAATCAAAATACAAAATTAACCTATAATCAACTATCCGTAGACAGTGGATTTAAACAAACAATTCTGTTTGCTACCACTGTGCTACACAACCACTATCAATTCACCAACACACGGTTAGTCGAAAGTAACCAAGACACCATCGAAGTCACAAAGACACTATCAATTCACTAAGACACAAGTTACAGAAGCAGGGTTAAGAACTGAGTGGTCTAGCTAACAATTCTGTTGCTTTCCGACACAGCTCAAATCCTTGTTCTGTAGAACTCTAACCGAAGAGATTCACCAGAAGACCGTTCGAGTCGTTCACCGGCAGAAGACTGACTAAGAATGATAGGGTTGCTGTATATATACCCTGCAAGTTCTCACTGATTGGTCTAATCATGCATCATTTCTATTGGGTATACTGATTATCACTGATTGGTCAAAAATGGAGGCAAATGATTGGTTAAGCACATGATACATTTCAATCCGGAAGTAAAATCATTACATTACCCACGCCTTCGAAAAAAAATATGCGTCCTCGCATTCCAAAATAAAACATAAGTGTCATTGAAAACATTTATTAAATACTGATATGACAATTATTGTTTAAAGGTGCATCCTACTAAACATTCGTGATTTTTAGTAATAGTCAAAACTGTCCTAAGTGATTTCTTTCACTGCTGCATTGTCCTGATATACTCAACAATTGTTTTAGTCACTTTGGTGTGCCTGGGGAAATCTGTCTGAACAGAAACACACTGAACATTTCATTGTAGAATCTTACCTGGGATATAGCTTAACTTTAGGCATGATCTACGAAAATAGAACTAAAATGAACAGTAGTCATCAAGATAGGCTGGTCGTTTTGTACGTCTTTTACTTGTTGTCATGTCACTGTCACGTTTCTCGTCGTCAATCTTGTTGGAAGCGGCTGCTTCCTGCTTATTAGAGGTAACTTCTTTATCTTGCTCACCTCTCAAAATTTGTTTCACAACTGGTCGGATTCGATCAGTATGTATGACACGTTGTATTCCTCTGGCACCACAATTGACTTTGTATGTTAAAGGCATTTGTGCACATTTGGCATGAAATAGAATTCACCATACTCTTTTCTTCAGCGCAACACGTTTTTTCTACAGGGAATTCTGCTAATTGCGTCTGCATTTTTATGCTTGTTACCCGCTCTATGTTCAATGATAATTTGAAAATTACTCAGACTTTCAAACCATCTAGCAAGTTGACCCTCCGGATTTTTGCAGTTCAATAGCCATGTTAGAGAGCTGTGATCTGTTCTCACTAGAAATTCTTTACCATACAGATAGTGTTTGTAATATTTAGTAAAGTAGACGACAGCTAAAAGTTCTTTCCTTGTGACGCAGTACTTGCGTTCTGCTTTTGACAATGTTCGACTAGCGTAGGCAATTAACCTATCCATACCATTGTGTACCTGGAAGAACTGCTCCAATTGCCACATCACTTGCATCTGTGTCCAGTATAAATGGTTTGGAAAAATCAGGATGCGCAAGAACTGGTGCTGAGATGAGTGCTCGTCGTAATGAATCAAACAAATCTTGACATGGTTTGGTCCACACAAATTTTGTTCCCTTTTCTGTCAGTCTATTCAAGGGTTTTGCTATTGTAGCAAAGTTTGGTATGAAACGTCTGTAAAAGCTACAGAGCCCTAAAAAAATCTTTACCTCAGTAAGGTTTACGGGGATTGACCAATCTTCTACCGCTGAAATCTTAGATGGGTCTGTACTGATCCCGTTTTCAGAAACTACATGACCAAGGAACTCTACAGTTTTGTGAAACAGATGACATTTCTTCGCCTTTAGTTTTAAATTTGATGACAATAACCTATCAAATACTTGTTTGAGATTGTCTAACATGTTTTCAAATGTTTTCCCAATAACAATAATGTCATCAAGGTAAACTAAACATATCTGCCATTGCAAACCTCTCAAGACTGTCTCCATCAGCCTTTCAAAGGTTGCCGGGGCGTTGCATAGGCCAAATGGCATTACGTTTAAGTGAAATAAACCCCTCTTTGTTGCAAAGGCAGTTTTCAGTTTGTCAGTGTCATCCATTTTAACCTGCCAGTAGCCTGAACAAAAGTCAAGGGTTGAAAACCACTTTGAACCTGAAAGACTGTCTAAAGAGTCATCAATTCTAGGCAGTGGATAGGCATCTTTGACAGTGGTGGCATTTAATCGCCTGTAGTCCACACAGAAGCGCAATGATCCATCTTTTTTCTTTGCCAGAACCACTCCTGAAGCCCAGGGACTTGCTGACTTTTCTATTATGTTTTTATTCAGCATCTCATCTATTTGTTTGTTTATTTCACTCTCCAAGTGATATGGAACACGTCTAGGGGGTTCCTTCAAAGGTCTAGCATCTTGCGTGTCGATAGTGTGTTTCACCATTGATGTGCGTCCAAGATCTGTGTCTGATTTCGCAAATACATCAGCGTATTCGATTAAAAATTTCTTTAAAGCATATACTTCCTTTGTTTTTAGATGCACCGTTGATCTTGCAAAGAGGTCCTGCAAATGTGATGGTAAATCGTCACAGATCTTTTCTTTAGGTTGAGGGGAATCAATCACTGATTCAACATTACTTAAATTGGCAATAAATGTACCAGGGTAGATTATCTGGTTGTCTTCGGAAAGGTTCATCATTCTCACGGGGATCTCACCATTTTTCAAGTAGCCAACTGACCTTGCTACTAAAGCTTTTCCAGATTTAAGAAATTTTGCTGCTGGTTCCACTAAGCCCAATATTTCCTTGTTCTTATAGCTCTCAGGGAACCCCGTAACACAACATTAAGTAACGACTTCGCTTCTTTGAGGTATCGCTACTGTTTCTTTGGCTGCTATTCTAAAACAGCCTATCTTGCCAAAAAATTCAACGTTGTAGCACATGTTCTGCACATTGAAATGCCCATTTGGTACATCAACAGTACATTTGTATTTTTTCATGAAATCCAATCCTATGACCCCATCAACAGATTAGTCCGTAACAATAACTTCCTGGGTGTAAGTTGTATCGCCCATATTGATGATTATCGATGTTTTCCCTAAAACTGTAAGGTTTGTTCCACTTGCTGATGAAACTACTTGATCAGTGTGAAATAATACAGGTTTTAATTTGATGGTTTCATATACTCTACTTGATAACACAGACAGTGTAGCCACTGTGTCAACCAAGAAATTTGTTTTAATACTATGTACGAGTGCTCTTACATACATGCCAGCTTCGGGATCATTTTGATGAATCCCAACTTGAGCACACCTAGACCTGATGCTCTTAAATGAGTTCCGTACAGGACGTCTTTTACCATAGGTATTGTTTCGTCTCTGAGACGATTGTGATCGAGAACTTCTATCATATCTAGCAATATTAACATTTCCCTGTGGACACTCTGCCTGTAAGTGATACTTTGATCCACATACATAACAGTTTCTGTTGCCAACAGGATTGGGTTTTTTGAGATGTGTGGACTTTTGGGACATGTTTGACTTTATATCATTTACTTCTTTTCGGAGGTTTACTATTTCGTTCTTAAGTTCTTCAAAAAACTTATTTGAAGGAGAATCTGCAGATGTCACTTGAACACTTTCAGACCTATTTGTTTGCAATGGTCTTAAATGAGACTCGGCTTCTAGCATTTTACGATCTGATTTTACAAATGCTTCTAATTCTACAGAATGCCGAATCGCATCATTGAGGTTTAATGGTCTTGCTTGTTTTACCCGTAACCTCATATCGGAATCTATAAGAGCATCTATGAATTGCTCTTTTGCCAAAGTTTCTCTAACATCTCCTGGAGCTGTAGGATAAGCTAGGTTAGTTAGCCTTCCAATCGACTGTCCGAGCTCTGGCAAAGTTTCTGCTGCTCTCTGTTTGCGTTCCCTCAATTGGGTTCTGTAGATCTCGTTTTGATTTGAGGGTGAGAATCTTTCTTCAAGGGCATTCACTAAAAGTGCATAATTGTGTTTCTGAGCATAAGGCAAATTTCCTAAAACACCCTGAGCCTGACCTCTCAATGAAACTGCTAGATAGAGTCCTTTTTCTCGCTCGTTCCAATTATTAAGCATGGCACATGCATCAAAATGCGAACGATAATCCAACCAGGATCCTGTGCCATCAAATGTTGCAGGTTTGATGAGTGACTGAGACTGTTTATCTCCTAAGTCGCTTGTATTCTTATTTTTATCAACTGCATTAAGCCGACCAGATTTTCTACGATGTGTAATGTTAATTTCTGGTTCGTTTTGTGATAATGGAGTCGACGCAAAATGATCTTGGTCGTATTTGTCATAAGGCGACCTTGCACCCGGCATCAACTAATCTTGCCATGATACTTTTGCAGTAGGGCGTGTTTTAGGCTTTACATCGCCGTGATAGTGTACAACTGAAGAATCTGACACAAATCCCGAATCTCGTGGTTTTTTACTCGTTTGTGGCTCATGAGTGTCAGCGTTAACTTTATCTATAGCACTTGCGTTATGAATATTGAAACTTTCATCTTTTAACTCTTGAAGTTTTTGTTCAATAAAAGATATCTCTTTGTCTATGTCGTCTATGTTAGTCATAGCTATGTTTTAGATAATGCCACAAAAAAATAAAAGTGAAACAATTACATGGACTTTATTCTACAAATTATACAACCTCTTAACTTCACTGGGCATAAAAACATCGAATAAACTGAAATTTACTTCATATATTTATTTCACGGTGATCACTACGTTTGAAATAAAACAAGAGATTTTACTTGATATACAAACACCGCTGCCACCAAATTTGTAACGGTTTTTCAAGTTACAAATAAAATAATCAGTTTATAATTTGTGATTTCGCTTAGGTTTCCTTCCTAAGAATCAAGTAAGAATCAAGAAATGTAACAAAGCCTTCAACTGCCAATAGAACACGCAGTAATAATAAGATTTTCCTAGGGCCTACCTTGGCTATTTGATTGTAGAACAACTAACGAGAATCAAAATACAAAATTAACCTATAATCAACTATCCGTAGACAGTGGATTTAAACAAACAATTCTGTTTGCTACCACTGTGCTACACAACCACTATCAATTCACCAACACACGGTCAGTCGAAAGTCACCAAGACACAATCGAAGTCAAAAAGACACTATCAATACACTAAGACACAAGTTACAGAAGCAGGGTTAAGAACTGAGTGGTCAAGCTAACAATTCTGTTGCTTTCCGACACAGCTCAAATCCCTGTTCTGTAGAACTCTAACCGAAGAGATTCACCAGAAGACCGTTCGAGTCGTTCACCGGCAGAAGACTGACTAAGAATGATAGGGTGGCTGTATATATACCCTGCAAGTTCTCACTGGTTGGCCAAACATGCATCATTTCTATTGGGTATACTTAGTATCACTGATTGGTCAAAATGGAGGCAAATGATTGGTTAAACACATGATACATTTCAATCCGGAAGTAAAATCATTACAATACAACTTTAATGGAACGTCAATACTATTCAGACAGACGGTGGGGAAGCAATAACACATTATCAATGACTGTCCTAGTGATCGGAAGATTTTCAGAAAAAAATGTGGGACATGTTACATTAAATATATGTTTCTCTTTTCAACATAACAAAATAAAAATAATTTTACGTTTGTTTGAATGAAAAATGCGTGTGTAATTTCTAAAATATTCCAATATTTTTTGATTTTGTCTAATAAAAAACTTTCTTATGTATTGGAAGGCGCTTTCTAAGTATTTCAAACACAGCATCTTTTTAAATAACAGAACATATGTCTTATGCATAACATCGTTTTGTAAAGCATATAATTTTGCAGATAAAACAACCCTTAAACAACCCGGTGATCTGTTTGTACATGTTTTCAATTTTTAACAAAGATATTTAATATGTATTTAGCGTTCATTTTTGTGTTGATAATGTTTTAACTTTGCAATGTTTAGTTTTTTTTTATTAAATACATGTGACTCTTGATGGCTCACTTTTTGATCAGTTTTAACTGGTCGATTTGTTTCATCAATTTGTATTTACGTTAGAATAAACTGCTAATTTAAAAAAAAATAATCTGTGATTGCTTCCTGCAAAATGTAAATATTAGGTAATCTGTAACTAGTCTATTTGTTTCAACAATTTCTGAAATTTAATCTATTCAAAATATTTTGTGATGGAGAAAACCAAAAATAGTTTAAAGTTTCATAAAGTGAAAAAAGAAACCCACTTAATTAAAACATAAGTAAGTTCTGTAGAGTTTGAATTGAACGAAAAAAGCAAAAACTTCGTATGAATCCATGTTAGACTATATTTAGACTATTAACACTTTTTGATATAAAGGGTGTATATTGGTATGGTATTCAAAAACATTTCAGCTAAGTGGATCAAATGTTATTCCTTACACCACTGCATTACATTTTATTTATTTCAAATTACACGAGTAATAGTACGTTGTTTTACAAAAAAGAAATACATTTAGGCAAAACACCAACACAACCTCCAAGTTAGTACACTACCTACTTTTTACATTAAATATATGTGATAATCCTGGCATGGAAGAAATACACTATGTGTGTGCATTTTGATGGTAGTATTATTTATATCAAAATAGTTTTAAATCAAATTTTTTTATAATAAAATTTGGTGGACGTGTTGTATTTTGTTTGGTTTTTGTATCCATCATGCATTTTATTTTCGTTTAAGGATCCTTTTTTTGTACTTTACCAACAAATGTAATAGCATTTGATGCAGGATTGCCTAACTCATAAAGTGATTTAAATGTGCTGGCAAAGTGCTTGGAATTAGCAGTTGATAAATAGGGAAATGTTAACGAAAATGATTTCAATACAAAATGTTAGTAATAAGCTACCATGAGATACAATACACTCAAATCAACTAATATGGTAATTAAAACAAACGAATCGGACCATTTTCTTTCTCTGTACGGGTCACAGACACGATTTATAAACCTTACATTACAGGAAAAAACAAATGTAAGAAACTAAAGTAAACCAGAATTTTCTCTTTGTTTCTTTTTTACAGTTTCACTTACATCAGTTAAATGATGTGCTAGTAATTGTACTTGTATCTTCTGTTAAAATCGAACCGTCCACATTCCTGGTCTTAAAGACGGTAAATTAAAGGACAACCACCCCCCTCCCCCCCCCCCCCCCCCCCCGTACACAGGATGTTAAAATGACATATGAACATGTAAAAAAAATCTTTACATTTGAAAGTGTACATCAGGACATGTACATGTATATTACAGAACTGCATTTTCTGACTAATAAATAGTATACATTAATTCATGCACTTGTTACTTATTTCTTTTGGTTTATTTGTTTGCTTTCTAAACATTACTCTGTCAAAATTTTACTCAATCCCGGCCTTTATAATTGTAGAAAATTAACACAGCGGTATATTATGTAAAATAAGACCCCAAGGAAAAAATTGTAGAATTACTACTAACCGAGAAAATCAAACAACTATATCAAAGTAGATAATTTTAATCATTAGATTTATTCAATTTTGTGATCCACGGAAAAATCCACAAGTCGGACGGTATCCGTAATAAAAGTTTAATGAAAACCCTGAAAACTCTAAAACTGCTGAATTAACAAACAAAGTGGACATTTGTATACCGATAACAAACACAGGCACCTGACGATAGAAATATTTTTTTTACAATAAGATTCCAAGAACTTTGACAATAAAAAGATTTGTCACGGTCGCCATTTTGATTTTTAAGACCGACTTATCTGACACGATTTTCTTCATTTGCGATTCATGCGAAATTAATAGGTAAAAATAAAACCGTTCGCCACTTACTACTTTTTCTGTGTAAACTCGTGCATCACCTACACGAATTACGACACAACCGTTCCTTTCATTAAAAATCATACTCCGAAAATCAGAGACATAAATAACAGAGATTGTCAACTCCACCATTAGCGTGTAAATGTTACGGGACCAACCTTACTTTGAGAACTACTAGTGCAACAGCTATCTTGTACATAAGTCATTAAATTTGAAACTGATAGTGAACATTAACATGAACCTGTAAATATTTTAAGCATGTTTTATTATGAAATATTCACAAAAACTCTTTATTTAGTTTTTAAATTACTTTCTTAAAACTTATTGACTTTTCACGAAGTAATGGTAATGCATTACTTTACTCATATAATGGTAATGTAATGCATTACTTCAAGAAATTTAAGTAATGGTTATGGTAATTTAATGCCCTAATTCATGAAGAAATGGTAATGTAATGCATTATTTTACATGTAATTCACCCAAAGCCTGATTCCAACTAAGCCGGAAAACATGAACATTAACATTTAACTTGGTTCTTCAATCGATAAGATTGTATATGTTATATGATGTATAAGCCTTCCAAAATGTATAATCTATTATGGATTTTGCTTACAATGCATTGTTTAAAATTTAAATTCAGTTTAATCAACTAAAGAGCCAACAAACGAGAAGGCAAATTCAGACTTGTTTTTATTTTCTTTGTACAAAATTCCTTTAGAGACGAACAACAGTCATACCGCAAATAGACTGGAAGCCAATGAAACACCTATTTAATTTGTAAAACATCTGTGTATAACCCGTCCCGATTTTAACTTCGGCTTGCGCATGAAGTTTGGTAGTATAATGGTGAAAGATTGTCAAAAATAAAATTCACAACTTTTCAAAAATGGCACATTGCATTTGGGAAATTTAATTTCGATTCCACCATCAACCTCTTTTATTGAATAATGAGCTCGTACACCAACTGAAACGTCAACGGCGCTGTGCATTCAGTTAAGTAACCCATTCCACATTTGAACCCGAGCAAGAATATTTTGATCAATAAAACTATTTGTTTATTTTCTAAATAGAATTTTGTTTATACACAGAGGACTTAAAAAGATTTAATGCGTGTTTTTATCATACATATTTACTGATATGCATGAAAACTTTCTGCACTATTTTCTTACGCGTAGACTCAATTCATGTGTTCTACGCGTGCCATCCGGTTTGCAACTTCGGCTGACAGTAAACCAATAGACGGGGTCACGTGACCCCGTCTAAAAATCATTTTAAACTTATTCTTTGAAAAAAAAGTACTGTTAGGATGAAGCCTGGACCCATTCATACCTTAATTTTCCTATTTAGAAAAGTGACTGAATCAAGATGTTGGCATAAAACTCTGTGTAGCTTAATTTGGAAACCTGTAACTGTCGTGGTTATAGAATGAAAGCACAATGTTGACTTTCATCGTAAAATTTATACTAAAATCAAATCATACAAACTAGAAATCAATATTCGAACTTAAATTAGAATTTGTTCGTTTCGATTGCTCCAAGTGGGGTATATACAACGCATGTATACCCCTGTTCTTTAATAGTGTTGACAAATCATCATATGATAAGCAAATTAAAAATTTAGTTTCAGAATTTGTGATTTAAACATTTTTTTTTAAGTTTGTTAAGTGTCTCGGTAGTAAAAAATGTTTATGTACCTTCATAACGCATTTTGATTTATTTTTTTTTCAAATTGGGTTAACTTGGTCTCAAATTCAAGGCACTTTGATATTTTATCAAAGAACCTATTTTTTCAATGTGCGTTGTCAAGATGCTGTAATCACAAAGTTATTGACGAAGATGTAGTTTTCCTTTGACCACATGTGGTAAATAATTATGAAGTTTTATTCTTCTAACCAACGTACCAACTTATTATTTTGTTACACAACAGATAATATCTTAATTCTTTATTTGCATAAAATAATATCTTATAAAAGAGCATTTGAATCCCACTTGATGCAAATGTCTTGGACTAAAAAGAAATAGCGATGGCGATTATCAGCTTTTTCCCATCCAATAATAAGAGTTTACATGAATACACAATAATAAGATTTTACATAAACTAGATTTTGACCCGTGCGTGCACGGGTTGACATAGAATATGATATCGGACATTTACGAAATAAATACATAGACACACTGTATATTGTTGACATTTGCATAACTAAGCTTTAAGCCTACAATAATGCTATTTATTTCACTACATTCTGTTGAGTTTGAATAATGTAACTGTGTCTGCAGAAAGGCACAGTTAAAATGCCCCCCCCCCCCCCCCCCACCCCAATGCAGTAATGCAGCAGAAAATTTGCAGAATCGCCCCAGAACGTTTATGGAGAAAATTAATAAAGTTGCATTGGAAATAACAGTCAAAATGTTCAAAATAAATCATTTTGAAGCTGTAAATACCTGTCTTTGAAAATTTTAATTCTATTATTGCAGAATTTAACATTTCTTAAACAACATTTTTACACACTATGTTGACATCGAAACAGCAGAGCTCTTCCATTCAGTCTACTTTCCAGACACTTCAGTAAACATTCAGTTGACTGACTTGATGAGCTTCATCCTGTGTTAGATCTCTATTCTATTGACATTATTAACAATTTCATTAATTTTCAGATGGCATTGCCTTCTGCCTTGCAGACCCAAACCGCTTCTTGCAGATGAATTTTACATTCGACGACTCTTACAATGTTTGCTATGGCGATATGTACATCAAAAACTCGACCTTCAACCCTGGAAAATACGTGGGAATAATCCTTTGTTCTCCAACAAGGTATCCTAATAGACTCAAACTTCCAGTGAAGTACATGTACATTGATTGTAAACGTATAGAACTATAGAAAACGTGCTTCCGATCCTCCTATTTGTCTTTTGTTTTCGAGGCCTATTGTGGTCAAGCAAAAAAAGCAATTTCTCCCTCTACCCAGGAAAGGGGTAAAGGGGAATTTGAACTGTGTGTAATGTCGTTCGTCTTTTATTAAGTCAATATTTAAATAAATTTCTTTATATCGATGCAATACCCCGGCGCTAATTTCTGCAGAGTCATGTAATACACCAAAGCTTTTTGCGTATAATAAATTCCCTGAATCAGATCCACAAGACGTGTTTTAGATACCATCTGTTTCTGAGTGACGACATCTACGGAATGTTCTACAACATCGCGGACGGGTCCGGATCCGGCGAGGACCATTGTGAGCTGGTTGGAGGGACCACTTCGACGGCCATAGTATCTGCTGACTACAAGCAGAGTCCCGGCATCAAAGGTAATCAAAATAATGTATTTTAAAGTTGTTTTTTTTTTTCTATCACGTGTTAAAGTGATAATCTGTAAGTTATATATCCGACTCGAGTCGAGTTGACAGACGAAAGATCTTCTTAAGGCATGTCTACACGAAAATTCTCGCAAAGGTAAAAAAATTTCACTGAGCAGTACGTTGTCTTTTAGTTTGTCACGAGTTCTTAACCTGCTGCTGATTCTATCTTTTTTAAGGTATTCCGTTTCCAACAGAAGACCTTAAAGTGATTGTTATATGTCTTATTATTTTTTTTCTCCTTTTTTTGTCCACAAGATTTCTCAGAGATGGCTAGACAGACTTTCTTGAAATTTTCAGGGCTGATAGAGAATGATAATATTTCGAGGTATTTCTTTTCATTTTTTCAAAATTCATTTCCGGTCGTCCGTTTCCTGTCCCGCGGCAAAAAGGTATGGACAATGAGATCTCAGCAACGATAAAAACTTGAACCTCCAAACGTTAAGGGATGATAGACCTATAGTTGTAGATGTGGTTAAACTATTTTGTTTTGTTCCTCGTAACTTTCGGTCGTCACGTGAAACACTTCAAAGATTATATGTTTACGCATTTTATTTAATTAACACATAATTGAAATATAAGTATAAACGCTTGCATATGTCATCTATCCGATGATTAATAAACAAAAAAAAATTGCTTCCGGTGAGATATCTTCAATATTTCAAGTAGTCTTCTTAAAACAAATATTATTACAGCGAGATCTCATAAACTGTAAGTGACCAAGACACGAAACTTACATGGATGATAAACATTTGATAGAAGATGTGTTTAACTGCTCTCATTTTGTCAGCCGTCACTTCCGGTCCACACCGGAAGAGTTCAAACAATTCAAGTTGCTTAAGAGTTTAACTTTTTTGTTTGACAATGTAAGACAAATTGAAAGACAATAGAGTCCTGTTGTGAATTTTTAAGAAATGATTACTTTTATTTTCATCAAACACTTCCGTTTGGCCGTTTCCAGTCCCGAGACAAAAAACCTTGAATCCTAGAGATCTCAAAAAATCAGCGACGACTTGAACAATCAAACTATGTGGGATGATAAACCTTTATATGTTCATGTGTTTGCACTATTTTGTTTTGTTCGGCGTATCTTCCGGTCGTCACTGGAAGCACTTCAAAAATTTGTTTTTTTTCATATTTTATTCATTTTACATAAAATGAAAATATCAGTTTACAATCGTATATATCTCACTTATATAATGTTAAATTAGCAAATAAATTTCACATCCGGTGAGATATCTCAAATATCTCTGTGTAGCTTTCCTTTTTACAATGTTGATGTCTGCGAGATTTTCGTCACTGTAAGTGATTGAGACACGAAGCTATCATGATTGATAGAAATTTTATTGATGATGTGTTTAGCGGGTTTTATTTTGTCAACTGTTATATCCGGTTCTTACCGGAAGGGTTCAAACAAATCATGTTTTCAACAAGTTGAACTGACTTTCTTGGGTGTTTCAACTGATAAACAGTGATGTACGCTAAGCAAATGTCTGTTTCCGGTCCCGAGACAAAAATATTGTTTCAAAGAGATCTTAGATTTGGCAGAGACGTGAACAACCAAACTTTGAGGAAAGATTGACTTATGATTGTACGAATGGTTAACATTTTTGTTTAGTTCGGCGTTACTCAGGTCGTCACAGAAAGTACTTCAAAAATTGATTTCTTTTTCATTCTCGTTGTTTATCATGTAAGTAACGTCGGGAATTATCATTCACAATAAGTATCATATCCACTTTTTTCTATGTGAAAAAAGCAATGTCTTACAGTTGAATTTTTACATGTATATCAAAACGGAAGACCTTTTTGTTGCTTTTGCAACAAGAGTCTAGTTTACTTTTATAATCATATTTGAGATGTATTTTATGTTCAAATACAGTACAACTTGTTCAGTCCGTATGTATATATTCTTTCTACAGCGGTGTTTTCTGAAGGTACCATGTACCAAAATAAAATTGTAATGATTTTGCTGAAATAGATTCAAGAATTGCAATTAATATGATATCATAATTTTTTATGATATACAGGGTATTACCGGCATAGGATGAACCAACCTTTTAAATTCGGTGACATTGGGGAACTGGGGCCATCGTCAAATTGGTTTGGAACGTGGCTCGAATGTGGAGTTACAATTCCTGACGATGTATACGTCTATTGAGAGTGAAAGGTTCTGAGTAGACATATGCCCGATATGTGGAACAAAACCCAAATAGTAATATACAACTAAATGTGCATGCTTATATCTTATACAGAGGAAGCGTCTAATCTTGGTTTGTGTTTTGTTTTATCGTGTTTCTCTTTTTTAATAATTTTGTCCGTTGTTTTTTCCCTGGACAAGATAGGTTATATATCTAAGTAATTCTAGAAATAAGTACATACTATTTGTGTTGAAGAACGTGTCAATGTATTTTATTCAAAGAATAAATGTTGCAAAACAATTACTGTAGTGTGATACATTATCGACAATACTTGGTCTTAATTCCATTGTTTTAGATTATCGTTATTTCTTATGTTTAGACATAAACATATGTTTCCAAATTTTCAATTAACAAAATTTGTTGCAATTTTATTTTCGTATTTTCGTAAATTTACACTTCTTACATTAGCCTGTCAATCACATTTTTTTTTTGGCTTTAGAATCGTTTCAATTAAAATTGATATCAAAATGTGTTGGTTTTCATAGTTTATGAAATAAAAAAACAAAAGAAAAACAGCAACATAAAGTTAAAAATGTCTCGTTTAGATACGGACATTGAATAGTTTTATATATGCTAAATATTTTACAACTTTATAACAAAATTCTAATTGGAAAAAAAGTTCTTCTCCCTGAGCATTGGAGTTGTCCACTTATCTCTTTCCACTTTCTATTCTCATTTCTGTTTCTATCAAGATTTTCATACACACTAACTTTTCCTCTCTTCTTATTTTTGTTTTCGCTTTTTTTTAAATTTTAACTTCTAGCATCTTCGTTGTCCATTTCCTCATTTACAAACTTATCTTTCTTTTGTCTTCCTGTTTTCAATCATCTTTAAACGTTAAAGCTTTGTAATTACGAAACCCCACACAAACCACTGATATAAGTCACTATTTAAAAGTCGGGCTCAGACCATCGTTTTTTCATTGTTTCCGCGACTCAAACTGGAGCCATCATGCGCTTCTCAGTCAGAGAGGTAATGATGGGGGAAAAAATATGGCTGCGCTCATCATCCAATAAAATGGCAAATTTTTTATCTTCTTGTTGTATTTGAATGGAAAATAACCTAAACAAATATCACCGATTATTTTTTAGGTAATCACTATGTTAAAATAACTTCCTGTACTTTTTAGTTGCAAGTCGATACACGATGGAAAATCACAATGCATATGTGCTTTAAGAATTTAACAAACTTTATAGAGGCATAGAGTTAAAGCATAAAGTTGACCGTTAAAAAAAAAAGGGAAAACACTGAAATTCTCAGTAATCTACGCGCAAAGATCATTGTGAATACGGATGTTGCCCCTGTAAACATTCCTGTGAAGATTGTAGAGACTCGTAGGCCAGGAATTGAATATGTTCATGTAGCTTTAAATATACAGACCACTAAAAGATATCAAGCCCCAATGCGATTGATTTAACACTCTCCAACGTCCAGAAATTAAAAAAAAAATGTTTGCTGAAAATATGTTCTCTTCATGCGAATTGTAAACCTCCCTCAGGGACCCAGTAGAAACTTGATGTTTATTTGTCCTTAGGAAACGCCAATGTATGAGATAGTCAATTTTTATTCTAAGTTGACACCCTTATAATGTAAACTTATGAATCTACACATGTATGAATACGATAATTCTACCAAGTAGAGGATGTAACACAAAACCCAAAACAGATCAAAATAGATGTTTTTGACAAATTTTGAAAAGTGTTTAAGATGATTTTTTTTTCATTTTGCCACAAATGCGTGAAGTAAAGGAAATTCAATATAACAATGGCTGATTTAATGATTGTTTGGTCAATTTAGGATTTGATCGAACGAACAGCTTGTTGTTATTACCTATTTCTTCAGATGAATTATGTTTGTATTTTTTTTGGGGGGGAAGGGGGGCAAATTTTTTTTTTTTTAGACGAATACGTTATTTGATCGGACGAATTGGTGTTTGCTCAGACGAATTAGTTATTTGTTCGGACAAATTAAGATTTGTTCAAACGAAGTCAGAATTGTTCGTACAAATGAAAATTAAAATTTGCTCGTACCAATGAGCTATTTCGTGGAACAAATAAAATTTTTGATTAGTTTAGACGAACTAGGACGAATAGCTATTTGTCAGGACGAACAAGTTGTGTGTTTGGATGAATTAGGATTTATTTGGACCAGTTAGAATTTTTCGGACGAACATGTTATTAATATTTTTCAGACGAATTAGGATTTTTTCGGACGAATTGGGATTTGTTCGGACAAATTAGCTATTATAAGCGTTCTACATTTGGCTGTGTATTCTATTTAGCACTTTTGGCGAAATGCGGCGTCTGCTAAATCAAGTATATCGGCTTAATACCATGCATATATTTATAAGAATAGTCACATTCAGTAGAACGTTAATTCAAATCCACGCCAACTTTTTCAAAAACTAATTCCCGCCAAATATCGTACGAGCAAAATAAAATACGTTTACCGTTTTTGTTCGGGCGAATTAGCTATTTGATGAGACAAATTAGTTATTTGTTAGGACAAATTAGGTTATTTTCAGACAAGTAAGCTATTTTTTCGGACAAATTAGCTATCTGTGCGGACTATTAAGTTATTTGTCCGGACTATTAGCTATTTATTCGGACGAATTAGCTATTTGTTCGAATGAAATAGGATTTGTTTCGACGAATTATGATTTTTTCTTACAATTATTAAATTTGTTTAGACAAATAAGGATTTGTTCAGCCGAATTAGCATTTGTACGATGGAATTAGTGCGCTTGTCTTTTATTATTTGCACAATTCATGACTTAGAAGGTATGGTCTATATTATGATTACGAACTCGGATATAGATTTGCTTTTGCGTGTCGACATCATCGGGTTCTAGTTTTACACAGCATTTAAAGTGAAACAGGTCTTACGTGGTAGATGTACATATGTGTTTTAATACACAAAAAGTTTAGTCAACATTCATAAACAAAACCTTTGTGGCAATCAGCTTATTCCTAGTATGCTCTAATTGGATTATCACGATGTTGACAAATACAGGTAAGCATAATGCATGTAGTAAACCAATATTATGAGACACCGGTAAAAGGAGGTATTATTTTTTCACATTCTAAATTAGTAATTCCCCTTTGCAAACATACCGTATCATCGTATTTTCATATTTTAATAAGCCGATTCATTGTTACCTTTTCTATTGTATTTGTACAATTTCTGTCATTTTCAATTGCAAAAGGCCCCTTTAATGCACACCGACTTTCCAGAACTAGATAAATATAGTATTTTATCTTATTCATATGTAGTATTTGACCTATGAGGGTAACACCTTGTCTAATGAGGAACTTGCTTTGTTTAGGTTTGTTTTATTAGGCATAAAGTGATATATACGTTTTGGTCCTTTTGATTCATCCTAACTTTAGTACTGCCAAATATAAAGTGTTTATCTTATTCTTACATGTATTTTAACCAAAATCTTTATACATCTTTTTTTATGCCAGGTGATGTTGTTTGTTAGATTAACAAAGAAATGATGCATTTAATAATTGCTAAAAAAAAATCTTACTTTTTCCTATTTTTTTTTTATCTTGCTTCATTTGTTTGTTTGGTGGGGTTTTTTTTTTTGTTTTCTTTTGCTTGTTTTTTTTTTGTTCGGCTAGTAATATTAACAAACGTATTTTGCTTCCTTATTGACACTATAAACCATTTCTAAATTCATTTCTTTAAAACAAACTCTTGCTTTATTGTTGATTGAAAGAAGCTGCATATCGCGGCCGATCAAAATACGAGATATTGGTTTGCCCGGCGTATGCTCTTGATGTTCGCTTTATTGTACCCTATGCAAGCCCCACCCATTGTATATTCTAAATACACATGCATAGACATTTCAGAATTTTTTTTCATTAGCAATCGCACAGTAAGCACATGCAATTACTTTAATGACAAAATGGAGTATGTATTGTGTGAGAAAAAAAGTAATTTTGACAGGTTCGGACACCGAAGCCTGTGATTGTTCTTATAATCCAATAAAAATAACATTGAAATATCAAAAATATTTTTACTGGAAAAAAAAAATCCAATATGAGGAGAAGTCACACACACAAACGCCTCTTGATATCCTATTGTATACAAAAAGCTAAAAAGTCTCTTTTATTTCAACCGGTTAAGTAGCAACACGGTAACAAAAATTTGGCACATACTGTAAAGCCAAGTAAATAAAATAAATTTTATATCATTGAAACTGAAAAAAACAACATGTAAAGGTTTTTAACATTGATAATCGCTTCGCTCATTTTATTCTAAAAATGTTAAACCTTCCAAGGAATTAAAGGAATTATATTTGTAACTTTTGTAAAAAAAAATTTTAAAAAGGAACAGAAAAAACCCCAAAACAAAACAAAAAGAAAACAATGTAGGCACTATCTCCTTTATTAATTATCAATTCAGAACGCATAAATGTCATAAACCATTCCTTATTATATACACACTAATTCATTACCAGAAATTAAATATCTTGGTCCAATTGACGCAAACGAAAAGAAAACAAACAATACAGTTACAAATCAATTCTAAAGGAGCATTGAATTTCCAGAAAATCCGTATGCTTCGTCAATTGTAACGCCAGCAAACATTAGACCGAAGCGTTCTCCGTTCACGGTAGAGGCCGTGAGTTCTCCCTCCACAACACGTATTGATTTGACGTTGTACTTTATGTTACCAGCCGATACAATTTCTTCAAAAACAATATCACGACTGTCTATGATCGTGCCATTTATGCGGAATGAATCTTTAGAGGAATTCGTCATTATTATAGATACATAATTGTGGACATATCCAGAAGGCACCACAATCTTATAATAATCAAGATATTGGTTGAATCCCGGCACGGTTGTTATAGATGGATCGCCCATTGATGAACTTTTCGAATGTAAGCCAAACGCTGTAACTAAATAGGTGTATCCGATTCAATAAAACATGTCTGACTGTCGGATATAACGGTGTCAAAAAAATCAAATTTGTTCAAAGACCTAGTTTGAAATACTCCACCGATCATGAAGGATATGTTTGCGTTTTCTATCGCAGTGATACGAATTAGAGGGTCTCTGTCATTCGAATTCGGAGGAACTGTGTATTGTTTGTCAATACTGTCTGTTGGCGGTAGCTGCTCAATAAGATGATCACACGCACCTATGTTATTAAGCTTATTGCAATCATTGCCAGAAAACGCTGCGATTGGAACCGATGATTCAATGAATGTTCCTAATAAATCTGTCATGTGCTCAATCTGATATGTTTGAAAGCGATCAAGTGAAAAGTTAAACACGTCACCGTTGTAAAAGGTGTTACCTTCAATGTTCAAAGATAAGTTTCGTTTCATCTTGAAAATTATTGAAATTGTGGTATTGTCGTCAATTGCAGTCACTGCAAACTGACTTGGCCAAGTGCTTTCTGGCTCTGTTGATACTACAACGTATTTGTTCGACAGTTTATGCAAGGGTATATGCGTTGTGCTCCCGACAGAAGCTGCACCATCGTCATGGCGTATAACAAAAACGTCACTGGAAGTTTCAATCAAAACAGACTTTACTTCTTTTCGAAAGCTTTGGAGCTCGAACTCAGACGGAAGAATGATATGCTGACTGGAAGGAATGTTCACACTCCTGTCAATTTGGGACTTTATTGGTGCGTCTAGATCAGGGGAAGTTGACATGTTCATTTGAACACCGTTTTCGGAAGTAATGTAAACATTATTTGTTGATTGGATAATACTTTTCGTAAACAATACGATAAATCCTTTTCCCCTACTTCCTAAAGAATGTGTAACGAAAAAGGATGAAATTAAAGAACTCTTCTTTAAGGAAGGAGTCTTTTCTGGTTTTCGACTAGTCAAACGTAAATTTGATTAGTTGCTCTTTAAATCAAGATGAAAGGAAATTAAAATAGTATATTTTTCTTTCTTTTTTACTATCATACAACTTGGCATAGAAAAATGTAATCAATGTTTAGAATGGAACAAGGACTATATTTTTGGCGTAATATTGGCGTAGGAAAATATCACATGTTGCGCAATTCAGAATTGCTGCAGATTATATATAAATGATGAGTCTGTTTTAGCATTTTAAAAACAATAACAATAATGTTGGATTTATTTTTACTAATGTGAACTATTAATATGATACTTGGGTTTCAGAATATGTTTTTAAAATATGATTTGCCTATCAAATAACGTTTTTATAAGCTTTTTAAAGCTTATATTATTAAAAATTATATTAAAATTATAATAATATTATATTAAAAATTATATTGAAATCTAGTACAGGGGCCCGTTTCACTAAAAGGCGTAAGATACGACGAAACTTAAGTTAGGCCTTAGGGCGTACGCCAAAATTTAGTCCGCCGTAAACTGCGTTTCACTAAGAGGCGTACGCCTGGCCGTAAACACTAGTATCGGACTAAGTTAAGGCCAGATTTACGTCCTTGACAACGAACTTATGCACATGCGCAGACAGACGATAAACAGTAGAAAGGAAGATAGATAGATAAATATATAGATATATATATTCTTTAGATAGATAAAAAGATAAACACGTTTCACTTGTGTTTGAGAGAGAGAGAGAGAGAGAGAGAGAGAGAGAGAGAAAGAGAGAGAGAGAGAGAGAACACTGTAAAGTATTCAGGCATACTTAAAGACATTTTTGATGAAGAATATAGGATATGTTCATTCAAAATTATTAACTCAACAGAACTATTTTGTTATCGATATCTACGGTGATTTAACCGTGCTTCGAACACCCTTGGAATTTCTCTTTTGATCATGCGTCAATTATGGCCCGATTAAAATATTTTTTTATTAAATTTTCTGGTTTTCTTTTGCTATATCATTGAAAGAAAATCAGTGAATTTCTTTAAAAATAGAAAATATATCAAATTAATGCAGTAATGAGCTTTTTAACCATGGGTTGGACAATATTAAGCAAGCATCGAAAAATTATACGACAGATACTAAAAATAACGAAGTTTTGATATTTCATGAAAAAAAGGAAGAGGCTCGGATAAATAGATTTATTACTTTCAACTGTTTCTATTAAGAAAGAGGATTTTCTATTCGTGTCCTCTTTTTTTCAGTGCAAAATGAAAAATGAACACAATGCAATAACAGAAATGAACATGATTTTTATTCATTTTGATCGTTGAACACAACATAAATTGGTGAACCCACCATCTTTTTTACACAAAAGCATATTTTACAGTATCTTTAAACCTTCATATTCCACAATTACAGTCAAAATATTGGTGATTCCACCAATTTCATTCATCGATTATTTCACTTACGAATAAACTTGGTGGGTCCACCAATAATAAGCTATTGGCGATTCCAATATTTTGAACAGCATAGAATATTTCATTCACAGAGGACCCTGGTAGTTCCACCAATTTTATTCATCGAATATCTCACTTACGAATAAACTTGGTGGGTCCACCAATAATAAGATATTGGCGATTCTATTATTTTGAACAGCATAAAATATCTCTTTCACAGAGGACCATGGTGGCTCCACCAAAAAGCAAGTTTGAAATTGTCTGTATACAGTTTTGTATTTCATTCAAAGAATTGGTGAACCCACCAGCAAAGCAATAATAGAACATATGACAAAAACAAAAACCTATCGAATGCCTAAAAATCAACACTTCTGCAAACACTGTTTGGTGATTCCAACAATAGTCAAAAAGGTAAAATTTTCTAATATGTCAATATATCAATAACTACTACACTGAACAAATTTTAAGAACTTGTCCAATATGAAAAATGCTGTCGCTATTTCAATACTTGGTGGATCCACCAAATGAATATAAAATTGTGCGAAATGTGAAATGAAACTAGAGTTCCAAATTGGTGGACTCGCCAAGAATTTTAAAAGGTTAAAAACTGTTTATAAATCGCTGTATTAAATATAGCATTGGTTAGGCAAACAAAACAATTTTAGCTTTTATACAAGAGAAGAAAGTTGGTAAATCCACCAGAAAGATCACATTAACATATTTTTAGTTTTCGCTGATGCAGAATAGTGGAATAAATTTACCTTGTTAGACTCACTAAAAACAAGCACTTTCACTTTAAATTTACATATACTTTGTGGATCTACGAAGACTTGTTGACCAAAATAGATTACAAACACACACAAAAAATCCCCCAAAAGCTTTTTTCACTGTCAAATAAAAATATGAATTTGTCGGAGCCTGCTCTTCCTGTCAAAAGTTTTCCTTTTTAACGGGATTATCAATGACAGAACAGAATTATATTTTAAAAGATAAAAGCAAAAATTATCATTACTAACTCCAAGGAGAAACTTATAAGGATTTCCATTGATGGTAGGTGTTGTAAATAAACTAGTCACCGTCACTATTATCATTTCAATAATTTAGTTGATTATTCTCGTACAAAATCACCGACACTATTCTCTGGTCATATTTTAAAAAGTTCTCGAGTTATCGACATACGCATAATTTGTCTATCCTCCTCAGGCTTCTAGATGGAGGTGGTGCCACAGGGATTTTATGCGTAAACCAACACAGCGATCTGTAAAAGAAGTTCAAAACTAATTACTTTACTGGATAATTATGAAAATGAAAAGAAATCATCTACTTTCTTTTTGATATGATAAACTTCCACAAAAATGATTTTACTTGATTTTATCAGCTCAAGTACAGAGAAAATGAAAGAAAATATTGTCAATGTTAATTTCATGCGTTGAAGTTTAGAATAATCAATAAAATGTTGATATCACGAACAAAATTGCAATAAGAAAACACAAGTACTCAGTTTTAGTTTAGTATCCAAATAATGACGCAATAATCAATATGTTGTCAATAAATGTTGAATAGTACAAGTCTCTCATGATACTAAATAATATTTCCTAATTTGTTTGCTGCCAAGATAGTTTTACATATGTATTGTTTCATGACGATGGCTATAGAATACATGTTTTAACTAAACAACCCCTCAATTATCCAGGGGCCTGAGAGCAATAATACCGGATTAAATGAAAAATAAAAATAAAAATTTGAAAACAAAACTCGAGCCTTGTTATTGTTTACATGTGTATTATATTGATATAAGTTTCAATCTAATGTTACTTTTTGTTGTTGATAAAATTATTTATGAGCACATTGAATTAGTTTATTTTGTTTCCTCAAGTTATTTTGTCAAAGAAATTGTAATTTCTTTACTTTACAAAAATTACATTTTATGTAAGCAAATATAAGACTCGAGCTTTGTCTACATAAAAACGATTTCTTTCCTCTGTATCTCGTTTGTAACATGACTTCTAACATTCAAATCTGGGTAAATCGTTCAAAGTAGACAAAAAAAAAACTATTTTATGCATACAAATAAAAAGCAAAACGTTCATCTGAAATCGTGTTTAAGTCCCTTTAACGTCTTCTGTACTTACATGGGCGTAGTCTAATTGTTGAAACACTATTAAATAGTATACCTGTACCTTATAGAATAGATAGGGTTATGGTGAAAGAGTGATCTATGTTTAATCAAGCCCAGATAAGCGAAAAATCTCTTTTTTCGAAAGTTGTTAGGAAAAACATAGTTAGAGCTTAATGTATCACAGTCTAAAATCAGAATTCATGTTGGAAATTGACTAGACTCCTTAAAAATTTTAACAAAAGTAATACTAGGTTAAGAAATAAACGCAAGAGAAGCAACCAAAAAGGGCCCAAAACCCGCCGCTAAGTGCAGTCATCCTTTATTGCAATTTATAGCTATGTATACCTACAGTGACGTAGAAAAAATCACAAACTGCACGAAATAAGCATGTACATATACATCTTGCTGATGTATATGCATTGTGATTTAGATAATCTTTAACAATCATTTTATCAATTTGTTAAAAGAAAGATGTAAACATAAACGAGGGTATGCTTTATTTGATGATTCATATTGGTTATATGAATGTAGCGGGAATTGCAGAAAAAATAATATAACCCGAAAACGCGGATTCTGGCCACACCCTATGATAAGAAACCCCACCTTGTGGTTGTTGAATTATAAATTTTCTACTTTATAGTCTTTCTTAAAATTCATGCAGTGTTAGTAGAGATAAATAAGAAAAGTTTCAACAATTTTGCGTGTATATTACCACTGTATGACCATATTGGCCTACTGAGTGTATCAGGTGACAAAACAAAATCATTTGCGCGTATATTAATTTAAATCTTTTAAAGAAAGTGGGCGCTTAAGATGTACATTCGGCGGGAATCTAGGCGCACACGGAGAATGAAAATTCCATCGATCAATTTTGCACATTTTCCGAATTATAACGGTTATTTGGTTTTTGTTGAACGTGAAATGGGTAGAAAATGTTTGTAATGCAATGCTTGTATCAAAATATGGGTCTATAGTCTGTCCCAAGTTATTGCATCCATCACTTTTTGAAGATTTTAATAAACAAAACAAAACACATACATTGTACCTGTGAAAGAAATGCTGTTGAAATCGATAAAAGGACAAATATCCAAGATATCTTCATGGACAAATTATCATTTTTCACTCATAAAAGTTCACAGGAACGAAAACAAATTTCTTACCGAGATTTATAATGGGAAATGTTTACATCTTTTCTCCATTCGGAAGTACTCGGGAAAACTCGCACAATTTTTCAACGTTATCATCCGGGCTTGTTGATGCAATGCAAAATCCTCGTAGACTTTCTATTTTGGGATGTGTATTGAAATTTGAAACGGTAAAGGGGGCGTTTCAAAACAAATAATCTGGACATTTTTTATATTAGTGGATAACCGTAGTTTGGATCAGAGGTATTTATGATTATTGAAATATCAAGCGAAACGTGGTGGAAGCAAAAACTCGGGAGAGAGTATAAATATAGCAACACGATGCAATTCATGCAAAATCCTACTTATTTATTGCTGTCTTTGAATGATTATGTCGTCTTTGGGTCTTTTCTATTAGTTATAATAGTTATAGTTGTTTACGCGCTAAAACGTTGCAATTTTAATAGCTAAAGCTATTTTTTGAACTGATTAATCTTACTTTCACAAGGTATGTGGATATGATTAGTACCCTCAATATCTCAAGACAAGTTTTTGCCTTAAAAGCCTCGTAATATCTCTAAAAACCGTTAACCGACCTCTAAAAAAGTAAGCTTACTTCACGTGCAGATCAAGTGTCGTCATTGATACGTGTTAACAAACTACAATACTTCACTTACATGTAAATAATATTGGCTAAGCGAAAATAGTGGTTAAAATAGAATGATTCCTGTCTCCTTTTGTATTTTTTCACAATTTTTCTGATGATTTTTGTTTCAAAGTATAGTAAATGAAAAAAATGTTTTTAGGCATTATATATTTAAATTTCACTTCACTGAAACTATAGAAAAAATAACTATGTCTACTTACACTCGTGATTAATAATTTTTTCAATGGAAATCCCTACATATCTTTTCCATTGGTCACCACTTTGCATATGCTCACTGAATTTAAATTGTACCAGTGTACATAAATCTTATTTTTAGAATTAAACTTCATATTCATTAAAACTTTCATCTCCTTTTTGATAACGTGCAAGTGACATCCAGATGCTGAAATCATTCAATTATGTTTGAAGAAATTAGGTATCCAGGTAAGAAAGGTATATATCAAGGAGAGCATATCACTGAATATATTTTTTTATATCATAAATATCTAACCCAACCCATTAATTACGTCAGGCGAAGGAATAGATTAGTGCACCTTCCGTTACACAGTCACTGAAGAATTTGCACCTTCTTGTTCTTTTCTCTTTGAAAAAAGATGGTTTTGAGACATGATTATGTCATCTATAGGTCTAGTATTTATTTTGCGCGTGTTAAAGACTTACATTAAAAACAAATAAAACCAAAAACACTGAATATTTAAAAAACATTATGACAGCAGCTACAGGCACGTAGCATCGTTTTAGAAAGTGTGTGGGGGCAAACTCATCCAAAACATTTTGACAAGCGAAAAAAAGGAACTTTCAAAATCATAAAAATCCTAATCCATGGGAAGGGGTGGGGGGGGGGGGGTGGGTGGGGGGGGGGTCCGAATATAGCATATCTATCTATAACTTCATATTACAGCAACTTCCTTTCAATTCAATGTTTTACATTCTCCCAAAAAAGGAGGGGGGGGGGTCCATTTTAATTTCCCTCTTTATATATGGATTTTTTTTTTTTAAATGTTTACTGCGCAAAAAAATCGGGGGGGGGGGGGGGGGGCTGCTGCCCCCTCATCCTTACCCTACCCCACACCCGATGCTACGTGCCTTAGTTACATGTACAAGGTACTAATATGCATATATTGCCAAGTTATGCTTGAACACAGAAAAAAGGAAATGTCATGTCAATGATGCAGATATATCTGTTGCATTTGTAATGTTTACTTCCATTACTTTAGCAATCGTCATAACTTTGCGCATTTTTTCTGCAGTTAATTGTGAACATGGTTAAGTAACATACTCACAATAATTCCGAGTATTCATGTTGATGTATAATGTATGACTTACCATAACTAGGCCGACTTCATTTGTTGTCTTTACTCTTTTTTTCTTTCTTCATTTATCCAACCATCGGCATCCATATAATTCATTTCTTCTCTTTCACACACAATATCCAATATTTCGGTCATTATTCAAACAGATGAATTATTATATTTCGTGGTTAATTCAAAATTCCGTTGTTGTTAATCCGTATGTCCTATTTTAGAATGTTGAACATTCGTACTGTAAACTGTTCTCTGCATGCCGCATCACCCAGCCTTCCATTGGTTTATCGTATAATGTTTCAGAGGAAGGCACAGCAGGAAGTCTTTATGCAACCGTTACCGTTATTTGTTGACTGTGCTGTCCATTTCAAATTCAAAATAAATAAAATACTATATCTAGCTACATTTAACTGTATTTATTTGATGAATCGTACTAAAATTAAGCGCAATGTTTTTCAATTATGCGATCACTTTGTTCCTGTTTTACAAGTTTTTCCGACCCACTTATTTCAACCACATTAGTCCATAATACATCTATTCATAAAGTACATGTAACCTTAAAGGTAAATTTGTTAATTTTAATCTAAGATTAAATCGATACAAACAATTAATTGTCATAAATTTTTATATACACTCTACTCCTAGAATAAACAGAAAATTTTATATGATCAATACTCTCTCTCTCTCTCTCTCTCTCTCTCTCTCTCTCTCTCTCTCTCTCTCTCTCTCTCTCTCTCTCTCTCTCTCTCTCTGCAAAATATCTATGCACCTTTATCTTTCTTTACCTCTCTCTCCGATCTTGCTGACTTTGACATGAGTCAGTGTGGGAATTTTACGACATCCGAGAGCAGTGAAGAATTTCTCTCTCTCTCTCTCTCTCTCTCTCTCTCTCTCTCTGGGGAGGGTTAACTATTACCATGACCTACATACAGACTCAGTGAAGCCGCCCCTGCCTAATGTTCGGCCGCCCCGATTACGACACCGAGTGCTGATTTTGAAGAGGAGAATTTCATCGGATAAAGTTCGATTTCTCCGCTTCACATGCGGGCCGATTTTTAGAATAGTTTTCGTTTTGCTAAAATACATTTCGTTACCGTCCAAATGAAAACTTGTTAAATAGAAAGAGTCGAATGCATAAAAAAGAATGAGGATTGGGTGTATTATTTGATGATGAAGAGTTTAGGGAACAAAGTCAACATAGCTACATACGTTGCTTTGAAAGCTTATCATGAATTAAGTGTCTGGTACAACATTTTTTTTTGTATTTATTTGAATTAATCAGTTAGCAATATTTAAGCCGAAGCTGTTGTTCCTTTGCTTTTTGCTGAGACATTCATTTCACATTGCTGAAAAATGCCACTTAAGAAAACATAAGCATGTATATAACAAAAATTAATATACATGTATACTTAATATTCTTAGCACTTTCTTCAAATATCATTAAAAAATACTTAAAGGTGGATTTATGTGATATAATATATTTCAAATTGTAAACCCACAAGATAAGATCGCTAGGATATAGAGAATCTTTTGAATCGTGATGAAGAGACACAAACGCGGTTCCTCTTGTCCTGCACAAGGTCAGCAATGTTTATCCTCCCGCTGGTGTGAAGACCCGGCGAATTCAACAGAATGTAGCCTCCCACTGTGCCGACCAAGAAAGTGATCTTACAAGTGTTTGTAATTATTTTATCAAAGACCTCCCTCTTTGCTGAGCTTCTGTCACGGAATTATTTTGAAATTCTCAGATATTGCTGAATTTTACGTAATTTATACGTTGCAATGATCGATGTTCTAAAGAAACATGCTCCTGGAAAGTAACTTATAACTCAATGAATATAAATATATATCTTTTTAGTTGAATACATGTAATTGTCAAAAATTAGAAGCAATTATTAAAAAGTCTTTACGGAAAAATTATGTACCTTACAAAAATACGATTGAGATGAACAGAATGAGCACCCACAGGTATGTATCTTATAAATAAGAAACTTTCGAGAGGCGGGTATGACGCATTTTACACGAAGGTCCATGTGCTGCTGAATATTTGTGTATTCTTAGGACAACTTCTGATACTTATGTACATGAATGATGTACTTATATCCATTTTATTTATTCTCTGTTGCATCAAATCCAACAGTTTCTTCACGCTGCGATAAGTAAAATATCAAATTTGAGAATAAATCATTGGATAAATTTTTATTCATTTAATGAAAATGATGTTTATTTAAGATATGTATTAAGCGGATACATGATCTCCTTTTCCCTCGCAAAAAAAGCCAGAATTGATTGTCTCTGATGCTTTTAATAAAAATTCGCACACATGAACGTTCTGTCTGCCGCCACTGTATTTTTCATAGTTACATGTATGTCAGCCGGTGGACATAACGATTTTTTTTTTTAGAAAAAAGGTTGGCATTTTGTAATGGCGAACATAATGTGACGGCGGACAAAACGTGACTGACTCACCTTACGTGTACTAGTAATAAGAAACATGCAAGTGATAAGTTTATAAGACAGAATACATTGCATTTAAAAGTGCAGTCTGCCTCCAAAAGACAGTTTTATAGGTTGATACAGAGGGGCATTATAGTGGTGTGTGCCCTTTCCCCTCCCAATTCATCCGAGCTTGCAGAGATATAAGGAGTACATACATGAACAGTATGTAGCATTGAATTAGAACCCCCTCCCCCCTCCTCGGGAATATAGGAATATACCGGGATGGTTTACAACGCTTTCTCCTACCGTTGCCACCCCAAATGTTTAGTTCTATTTTTCACATACATGTGCATGTGTATTCCCCCTTTTAAAACAAAAAAATCCTGCATTCGCGCCTGAATATTCAATGAGAGAGAGAGAGAGAGAGAGAGAGAGAGAGAGAGAGAGAGAGTTCACATAATTTTGTTACTTTCGCTGCTAGATAACTACTGTATGACGTGCTGATCATCTTTTTATACTATCTATAACCTTGAATGTTAAGCAATTTCATTTTCAAAGATTTCAAATGAGTTTTTTTATTCACCAATGACGATTAAAACCATTTTAACAACAGCTTCGGCTTTGGGTAGTTGTGTAGGGCTCCTTGAAATCGACAAGATTTGTCTGGCTTTTCAGCTAAGACTAACCCTAACCCTGATCCTTTGACGCTAGAAATGGATAGTTTTGTCCTACTGAAAGTCCAAGGCCTTGATAAAATGGTTCTATTTACTTTTTTGGCTTAGTTTAACTTGTGATCACCCATTACAATTACAACGTATATACGTTTAATTAGTAAAATGCGTGCCTTATATAATTTTATCAGCGCCAGTTTCAATTTTAAATATCAGCGAGCCATGGTCACCTTACTTAGGATAAAATTCTCCGATAGAGAGTTTCAAACATCCTAAAAGGTAATGGTACAGAACTCATGTACATAACTAGCTGCAGAACTGTAGCTCTCCGGGAAAAGAAATATTGACAGACCGGAGAGCTACAGGGCCACCCAATGAAAAAATTGTATATTTATTGCGCAGAAAAACGTGCGATAGTTTTCGACTAATTTACCTTATTTATACGCAAATTCTGTGAAAACAATTAGTACCATTAAATTCTTCATGCAATTTACTACTTTTGTGGTGCACTTTGTTTACATGTAAAAACGGCGACTCTCGATCTCGATGTAAATTCAACATACTTGATTTTCCGAGTTCGGTAGCGTTTTTCGGAGAAAGTCTGAGGCAAATAAAGAGGCGATATCAGTAGTAAATTTCATGAAGAATTTAATGGTACTAATTGCTTTCAATTTCAATTCTTCGCGTGAATCTGATATTTTAAAATATTATACTTGTTTCTTGCATTTCTTACTCAGATAAATGTAGACAATGGTGTGTACATGCATATACATGTATATATGAATACATGTCATAATACTTAACATGTTTTCATCAAATTTTAATTGCGTGTATTGTTTTCTCACATGCACCATAATTTTTTTTTTGATCTATAAATGTTATATTCGATCAGATATGATTTGCCGCATATTAGATTTTTATTAAAATGGAAATTGCAAAAGGCTTACTGAGATCTACATGTATGGGGAATCTTCTTAAAATTTAGATAACGGAATCTCTACTCAATATATGTAACACAAGTCATGCGTGGGGAGAATGAATTTAATCTGAATAAAAACACATAGTAAAATTACTGAAACTAGTGCTCGAAACCCGCACCCACCTTTTGCCGACATGCAAATTTAGATATGATGAAAAAATTGTCCTTGTTACAGACCCTGAAACGTAATACTTTCCCATTTTTTCGTGCGTTCACCGTGCGCTCATAGTGCGCTCACTCTGCGTTCACTTGCGCTCTCCGCTCCGCTCCGTTCGCACTCACCGTTTTACAAAGCTCTTACCGTGCGCTCATTGTGCGTTCACAAAGCGTTCACCGTTCGTTCATCGTTCACTTATCGTTCAGTCAGTTTTCATCCAAAATGAAAGAATCAGTCTTTGCGAGACACAGCAAAATGAGAAAAAAACCCGTGCGTAAGGGTGGAAGAAAACTTAATGTATATTACATACAAAACGTCATTTAAATAATACTTTTAATCCATAGAATCTAAAATACACATTCTTTAGCAGGTCCATTTTTTGTTGTTGTTTTTTTTATGACTTCATACAGCGATAATTTACCACAATTAGACAGTTAGTACATTACTGGATTCGTTGATAAAACCAGTCTTATTATCAAAACCGATTTGGTTTGACTTTTCCTATAGCGTCACGATCATTTCTGTCAGCTACGTCATGCATAAATTATACACGCCGCCGGTGTGAAAACTATATGATTGGTTAACTCCTATTTTTAGGCCGAGTTATCAGTATACGCTTATGCAATGCCAGAGCTGAGGGATTTCTCAGAACAGTTTATTTCCCCCCAATATTATTCATTCAAAATCGACTATCCCGTATGTTTAAATTCTGTGCTAAACTCTCTCTCTCTCTCTCTCTCTCTCTCTCTCTCTCTCTCTGTGTGTAAACGGGCGTTAAACCATAGCCTCAAGCTACGGTCCAGAGTACGGCGTTATAAAAAATATAATATTTAAAAGTTGCATGTGCTAAGCGTTCATTTCATGTAAATACCGTAAACGTATAATGCACATGTATTACCTACTAACTTGCCAGTCAAAGTGATAGGTATGAATTCCTCGATTTCTACACCTTTCGATCGGCAATCGACAGTCAATAAAAGTATATTGAACGATGGTGTGAAAGAACGAGACGGAAGTGGAGAGTGCAAGGTTTGTACATGTGCCTCTTCATTAGGCAAGTGTCCGATTCGTTTCTCTTCTGTTGCCCTATCACTTTCGGTGTAAATATATATACTAAAATATCCACAAACCATTTACTGCAGATTTCTTTATTTTACCTGTCTCTGAACCCCCGATCACCCGCTCCATACATGAACACTGGTTTGTTTACATACATAAAAATACAGTTCTTGATCTGCTTTCCGAGTACGGTTAAAGGTTGTTTAATAGGAGAAAGTTTGGGGCGGGTAAAGCTACAATTATTAACAGTAGTAAACTAAATGAAGACTTATTTAAATGGATTATTTGCACAAAATGTGGTATGGTATGATGTAAATATTTTTAAAAAATAGTGTTATTTTTATACGCGGCAAATTGCCGTAAAGTTTTTTTTTGTACATGTAAGTATTTTATGCACTGTAGCTTTATATTTTCTAACCCAAAATTTATACACAGAGCTACAGCTATATATGTTATGTACAGTATGTATTGTTTTATCACAAGTGTACACTTTACCCATGTGAATTTTCATTCTCTGATATGTTGTTGTTCTGTCCGTGCATAATTTAGTCTTAGTTAACCAGCAGCCAATCAGCGGTAAGCTGAATCCACCAATAAAAAAACTGTGGTTAAGGTGCGGGTATTGTTTATGTATGACGTAGCTGAAAAAGTTGAACGCGACGCGATCGAAAAAGTCAAACCAAATCGGTTTTAGTAATAAATTTGGCTTAATTTAAATTTCATTCCAAAACATAAATGATATGGTATAAGATAGAATACTTGTATAATAAATTTTATTTGCAAGATATTGGATAGGTTCTGTTCTTTACAAAAATAGGTCATTGGGAATCAAACCAAGAGCAAGATTTTCATTATCAGGATCACGATTGTTTCTCGAAACTTCTTTACTAATGATTTTAAATCTAGCATACATGTCAAAAGGATTTCAGGAAGTTGCTTAAAATCTCAATTTCATTTGATTTGGTTTTACATAAAGCACAGGATCCATTATTTCTGCCAAAATGTTCCTCTTGTCCATAAAAAAAAGTTGCGGAATGGGCGTGGATCGTATACCCGGTACACATATCTGCACCAATAATCCGTTCCTGAATTGCTTTAACATTTGCTAGTAATGCCCAGTGCAGAAAGGATTTATTTGGAACGATTATCGACATGAAATTACATGCAGCACCACCAATTAGGACCACTGTACAACTCGATCGATCCGGCTGTACTAAAACCTGATTGTCACTCGATCGGATTGTGGTCCTCCAATCGTTAATTCACCAAGTAAAACCCAATTAGCGCTTCGTCATTTATCATAGATCTGAGATACATTTTGATTCAGATCGGTGGTATCAGGACGACTGTCCTATTCCGGCTGATGTACATAAGAGTTTCAACAATTTTTAAACAAACAACTACATGTATATGTATGAAAAATGACAAATCGATAATAAATGTAGTACAGACTTTGGAAGCTAAGTAAATCCCATTGTAAAATATACATTGTACAGGCACATGTAGGAAATGAACCCCCGTTGAATAACATGCAATATAAAGATGACAAAAGAGTAAATCCAATTTTTGTTCCCTAACTTGGTATATTTCCCGTTCGTTAAGATAGTTTTCTGTGCATACATATAGATCGTTGAATTTCTCATATAGAAACGAAGTTAAGCCCTCCCCCCCCCCTCTCTCTCTCTCTCTCTCTCTCTCTCTCTCTCTCTCTCTCTGAAATATAATTAAACATGATAAAGTAAGTTCGGAAAGTAATAAAACAAAACATCCACCAAAAAAATCTTCGGATATTGCATCTGACTTCATGACCTCATGTAAATGGGTAAATTGCAAACCCTTGTTTCATTTATTCACATTCAAGGCAGACACCCCATCCCTTACACCCGCGCAGGTGTTACACGTGTGGATACACCAATGTATATACATGTGTATGTGTTTTACTATGATGAAAGGATGTTGTGATCCCGTGTACAATAAATTGTAACTGAATGAAAAGAATTTAGCGAATACGAATAACTTCATGTAATTTTTTTTTAAATTGACAAAAAGTTATTCAGATTTAGCAAATCAATTTAACCCTCACCCTTATCCTGACTCGGAGGAAGTTTGCTTCAGTCTGGACGGACCGGTTACACAAAGACAGTGCTGTTTTTGGGCCCGACTCCGGGTGCGGTACCCCCCTCCGAAGCGAACACAGAACGTACCCGTTGACGCCCGACTCCGCATGGGCTCTGTGGTGATGCTCGTCTTGTCAGAGCCGGTGCTACGGATACGGCGGCAGACGGGGAAGAAGGGCCTGTCCGCAGAGGCTTTGCGACTATGGTCTGGCAAATCTGCTCCGTGAACATGTATCAAGCAGGGGCCTTCCCCGTGAAGTGGATAAATCGCATTTTACCCGATGAAATTCTCCTTTTACCTCAATATTTGCATTCGATGTCAACATTCGGGATCCGCCTGCTAAGAGGAGAAATCGCACTTTCCCTGATGAAATTCTCCACAACAAATTCGGCACTCGTCAAAATCAGGGGGACCAAGCAGATGACAGAAGCGATTTCCCTGTGTCTGAATGGTCGGTCAGGGCTAGGGTTAACCATCACCCAGACTGAGAGAGAGAGAGAGAGAGAGAGAGAGAGAGAGAGAGAGAGAGAGAGAGAGAGAGAATTCAAATGAAGCATCTACATGTCGTAAGATCCTCACATAGACATATCAAAATCTGTAAGTTTTGGGAGAGATAAAGAATTAAAAAAGAAAGAGGTAGATATTTATCGAGTAAGTACAGCTCAATACTTCAGAAAGGGTGGCCAATAATGGGCGTCTTCAAATTCAAGTTTCTTGACATCCTTTTGATTCGAAAATTGTTTCTGTTTTCAATCATTCATCAAATTTAGGTGATTGCAATAATTTTTGCTGTTCAATTAAGAAATAAACACAATTGTTACAATGTAGAAAATGGTTTGCGCTCACGCGATAACCATTGAGACTTCAAAAAAAAAAATTGGAATATTTCAGGAATCAATTTAAATGTTTTCTTCAATAAAATCACGGACTGTGTTGACTATGAACAAATGACAGACCATGTTCAAGTCATAAAACCTCTGCCTATTCCTTGTTCATCGTCGTCACTATCTGACATTGGTATGCCGACAGACCTTCGATATATCAGATGTGCTTGAGGACAGGATCGACCCCCCCCCCATCGACCCCCCCCCCCCAAGATTATAGACCCCCGGGACCTTATTATTATTATTTTATTAAATTATCCTTTTATGACATATTTCTAATCTTATCTATTAATTCGTTGCCCAAAATAACGTTAAATAAATATTTTTAAAAAATCAGACCCTCTTCATATATGTACAGAGGGGGTCTAGATATTTGGGGCGGGGGGGGGGGTGAGATGGGGGGGGGGGCGATCCTGTCCTCAAACACCTGTGCCATATGTAGAAGAATCGTTCAGGATCGACAATACTGCACATACTTTTTCTTATTTATTGTTTTTAAAGAGAGAGAGAGAGAGAGAGAGAGAGAGAGAGAGAGAGAGAGAGAGAAGAAGGGGTTACACCATTACAATTAATAGGCTTATACTTCAGATCAATTATAAACGTATAAGTCATATTATTTACGGAAGCTTTATTATACATATTCCCAAATTACATGGGGGAAATGGGATTAATCGTTTCGTTTTTTAACAACATCAGAGAAAACATTTTCCTTGAACATGTTCTCCACATGTTCTCCACATGCATGTTTACGATGTCCTGCATCAATAATGTATACAACTATGTATCGATGGAGGGTTTTTTTCCACTTGATGTCGTATGACGACTTTCTTTGTTGCTTGACTATTTGCTAACAAAATTCATTTCTAAGCGATTATGTAAATTTTATATACTTTTATATCGCCTTAAGATCTGTTTAAAGATCATTACAAAAGTTGTTATCTTTGCGTCGCCTCAAACGCTGACATGGCCATTTTACTACGAAATGAAACAATTTATTTATTGGTTAAAAATGAGCCTGAACAAATTTAAGCCTTTTTTCATTTCTTGATTATTTAATTTGAAAAGTACTTTTCGTCACGATATTAATTTCTTTACTTTTCATTTTTTATTTGCATTATTGAGTGAATAACGCTACTTATCTACGGAATTTTGGGACAATCCTCGTATAACATTGTGAGTTAGTTGAAATTCTATGTGAACAACCCTGTTAGCCTTGCAAAGTTTTACAAACCCGTGAGTCAAATTTCATTACTTTTCTTATGGCTAAGAGATAGCAAGCACCAGAGACTTGGATAGATCGCAGAGCACGATATATATCGAAAGGAGACACGTCTTTTGTTCATTGGGAAATAAATCTAGACTGAGTGAGTGGCATGCGAGTGAGTGGTCTAAGGTGCGGCCTAATTAGTGTCGAACGGTTGCCGTGGAGCCATGCTGTGTCGTTTTTGTATTAGCATAAACAGGTCGGTCCGCGCTATAGAATTGTTTCAGATGTTTACAAGCTTTGCATTTCGATGATACAAACAACGTATTCGATTACTGCATGTAATTCATGGATGACGAAGAGAAAAATTCTAAGTCAAAGGTACGTTTTTAAATTGTTGAAGTATAAATATAAAGAGAAAATAGACTACTTTGAGTACAAATTGTACGTCACGAATATTTTCCTCTTTCCAACTAATATATATACTAACGATGTGGACGCTGAGAAAATGGGTCAATGTACAGACGATTGGGAAGATTACTCTCGATGTTTCTCTTTTGAATAGCGGGTCATGTCGAGAACAATTTATTGCCTATCATGCCTATTGGGAAATTACTCTATAGTTAGATTTGGAATTTCTATTTATTGCTGTGCATTTTTTGAAAAATATCTCAATAACATTGGTGATAACCTCGGCATTTCACTCGGCGATTTGTCAAATACGTCTGCATTGACCATGTTAAGAGATGGATCAACATCACTGCCAAATTATTCTAATGTTCCTTCTTTTCCGTTTAGAAAACCTTTACAAAGCCTCCTCTGTGTTGTGCTGTGATTTTCTCGAACACCTTGTAAAAAGCTACACACTCGGACTCAGAAGTTGCTGTGATGTCACAATACTAATATTCAAGCGCCTGGTAATGAATCTACTAGCTGAAAAGGTCCATTCAAAAGCATTACCCGAAGGTAGGTTGTCATACACTAAACGTAAATAGAATATATGCTTCGATCTAGACCCTTTAATAGAGTAATGATTATGTGTATAGTCCTCCTTTAAAAAATCACAATATTGCATCAATATTGGGACATGAAGCTACATAACTTCGAGGTAGATAAATTCGTCGTAGTCTTCAAAAAACATTGCAAATATTGAAGAGAGCACACATTTAGTTTAATGTGATGCATACCGGTATTTATAATAATACAGTGGTGTCGGAACCAAATTGAAAGTGTGGAGGGGGGGGGGGCTAGACTAATCCTCAAAAATCTTGACAAGCAAAAAAAAAAAAAAAAAAACTAATTCCCAAAATCATGAAAATCCTAATCCATGGGGGTATACCTGTAGTTCCTAAAAAAAAAAATCTTATCAACGATAAATTTCTTTCCCAAATCGTGAAATTCCTAATGTGGGGGGGATGGGGGGGGGCTAGTATTCCTATGACTCCAACATCTCAGTATCTCAATATTTCTATCTTTTCAAGGTAAATTTTGGAACAATTTTCTTTCCTGCGAGAGAAAGTGGGGGGCTGAGCCCTCTATGATGTTATTTACCTAATGGTTAGGTCTAACTTTGCAAAAAAAGGGGGGGGGGGGCTCAGCCCCTCCCCCCGGTTCCGACGCATAAATATATTTGCCTCTAATATCATACATGTAACACATGTTTTGATGATGGTGTCTGTTAAGGTGGATTGCTTTGTATATATTTATGAAAGAAATGAACTGCAAATGTTATTTGCAAAATTTATTTTTCATATTTTGATTCATAAAACATGGATCTCAAATGAAACTTTAAAATGCCCCCCCCCCCCAAAAAAAAAAAATAAAAATAGGTGTCTTGATTGTATAATAAAAACATGTACATGTAGTTGGGATATAGACGAAACCGTTATATGATTTAGTGAACATAGCTCTTTCTATTTACGTATGACCACTGTTCTCTATTATTTAAATATAATTGCCATACAGAAAAATGTTATTTATGTAAAGTTTATATACCAAAACTGCATTTATGTATAAAACTCAACGTCACTGAGGATCCCATATTCTACAATAATGTATGACAGATAGTTATCACATTTTAAGTAATTCAAGGTCACTTGAAGTATTAATGAAATTTAGAATTGTACAACATGAATTTACAATCTCCCAGAGCTCTGATGCAAAACAGAGTACTGATTTTGTATGCATCATACAGATCAAGTTTTGTGTGCAGCAATATTCATTTTTTTTGTCTGTAAAAATACCAAATATTCAAGGTAAATCCTTATTAAAAATCAAATAAAATGAAGAAAAATATTTCAATTATATAAAAGTTGCAATAAAAAAATATTTTAGAACTTGTAGTATACATGTACAATGTCCATATAGTAAGTAATTAAAAAAAATCCCTAAAATAACTACGTCTTTGTCTATTAACTGAATTAATAATCTTTCGAAATGAATTTTTGTCATCCACACAAAAATCGGACTTTTATCATATCCTTATTGATGTTATTTAAGCGAAATGCCTTGTCCAACTCAGCTGAGATACATGTACACACTGTGCATTATCTCATTATTTCATCTAAATTCAAGTGTCTAGTTAATGCTTTAGTTTCAGATATTTAAGAGGTCAGTAACAAATTTAAATTAAAATAATTAAGATTAGCTGGACTAGAAAAGAAATAATATTATTTATGCAGACGACCAACTTGAACTTCATGACGATTGTTAATTGTTGAAATTTGTGCTGGGGGGATAATCATGACAATAATGTATATCTGGTCATTTTTGCGATTATCAAGTACTCGCTTTTTCGCAACAATTATATTCAAATTTGATTGCTACTGCCTAGTTGTTTTTTTAATTGCAAAAAATGGCTGACGCTAATACAAGAAGTTTTTGCAAATTTTGTGACATACGAAAAAGGTGGGATATAAAGTATAAAAATAGCTTGGAAAAAATCTCCAATTTAACAGGATGGCTAACGTTACTCATATCATCGTTTTGGTCGTGTGGCCTTATGTAAATAAAAACTTTTAATTTGATTCCCCAGTTAACAGAAAATAAATATGCAAGGCGTGTACACAAAACAATGAAATGTCATAGTGATTTTAAAAATTGTTTTTTATGAATCAAACTTTGCGACATTTTGATGCATAAAGTTAAAGGGTACCTGCAGTGCCGGTCAATTTTTGGGAGTTGATTTTAATCAACTCTCCTATGCAGTTACTCTGGCAAACCGAAAGTGAAACAGTGTTTGAACCTAAGCACAAATCATCACCGCTGAGAAGGCTTAGTTCTTGAAAATAATAAAAATAATTCGTCGAATGTATGCGGAAGCATTTTTTTTTCAAGGAAACTTATCTATAAACACTTTGAAAATAATCAGATTTTATATAATACGAACAATTAAGATATTTTTATATTCTCATGTATTCCTACGCCAGAGTTTAATATAGTCTCGTTCAACCAAACGCTCGGCTGTCTCCGTAAATCTCTTGCTTGTCGGATATCAACGGAGACAGCCAAGCGTCTGGTTGAACGAGACTAGAGTTCGATATCAATTGTGCTTGGATCCATACAATTTTTAGAATTGCTTCGATTACTAATACATACATGTAGTTTGAAATCTATCTTTAAATATTACACAACATGATTCATATGGGGTTTCTCGAAATTCTTGTAGGAAAAGTCAAAAATTTATGTTATAAAAAAGTGCGTAATTCAAATACAGACTAGAAAATAATTGTCATGCAAGATAAGTTGATTTTAAAATAAATGAAAATCGATAATATCAACTTCCGTCAGTACTTCAGTACTTTGATTGATATAATGGAGATATATGTGTAAAAACATCATCCTGAAAATTTTTCAGTGATTGCTTAAGTAGTTTTCGAGATATTTTGGGGAAAACCCGATTTCACACCTGAATGAGTTTTCAATCAAGCCGATTTAGCGCGAGATGAACTGTGATGTCATGGGGTGAACGCCGCTAAAACTGTTCGTTTTCTTGCATTGTTTTATCAATATATGAACATTTTATATGTTGTTTTATTTAAGGAATGAATTCAATATTTATTTGTTTTATACGATATAAAATGGTTTTGGGCAGTTTACGCTTTATTAACCGCGAGGCGGTTTATAAAAGAGCGTAAACTGTTTAAGAAAAACGTTTTTTTTTCACAAAATATAACTTAGTCTAAAGCATGCTTTGTGAAAAGATTTTGAACCTAGTAAGTTGTCCGATCCAGTGTATCTGCCCACAACTTGATGAACTCGCCCTACACTATCTTCTATGATCTTTTGTTAGTTAATCCACGAAAAAAGTCCTCGCTAAATACTCTAACTCTTAGCGTATTTATTCAATATTATTTCATTTCAAGTATATATTTTTATGTACTCCCACTAACTTGGATCCGCCAAAGCGTGTCCACTACCTCACTTTCATTTATACTATTTCAAAAATGATAGTAGTTTTTTTTATGGCTTACGGCCATCTAGTTGCCGGATAATCTTTACGGCAAAGAGTTCAGTTATCTGAACATGCGCGACAAAAAATAGTTCTATTCGAATGTTGCAAAGTTAACTGTTTGTTGTTCATAATAAATATCTTTAAGCAGGATTATATTTTCCATATGTTATTATCACTTATGTTATTGTAACCAATATGAATTGACTTCATTTAAATAAACTCGAAATCTAACGCGAATGAATATTAACTGCCGCCATGCATCACACAGTGGGGCGCCTGTAAAGTGCGAAACGAAATCGAAACGAAACGAAACGAAACGAAATCGAACGAAACGAAACGAAACCAATCGAAACGAAACGAAATCAAACGAAACGAAACCAAAAATCGAAACGAAACGAAACGGAATTTAAACAAAACTAATATCAATTTTGACTACATAAAAGGGGAAATAAATTCATTGAAATAAATTTTTAACCATAAAATATAACTACCTGTATGTTTTAGATTGCCGCTGAAAATTTTTAAGCCGATTATCTGAAATTTGCAAAAATTATATAATTATGTAAATATGTGATGTACATTCCTCGACCTTTTAATGTTTCTAATTTGTTTCATTAAATGATAAAAATGATATTCAGACGTTTTGGAGAGAGAGAGAGAGAGAGAGAGAGAGAGAGAGAGAGAGAGAGAGAGAGAGAGAGAGAGATGCCTTAATACTTATCAGCGACATCACAAAGCAAAGTATATACGCAAGTTTGGGAGAGAGAGAAAGAGAGAGAGATATAGAGATATGATGATGATGATGATGATGATGATGATGATGATGGTGATACTGAATGGGACATTCTAACATCAATTTTCTTTTTATCGATTTGAAATATTGTTAAAATGAAACGATCGAATACAATGTGATTTAGAGCATACTGGTTGGTTATCAGCTTCGAACATATAATAAGAATTGTTGTAATATGTATAGCATGAATTTAGACCTCGTAATTTGACAAAATTAACGTGCAAGATAAAGAGGTTTTTTTTTTTTACCTGTGTTTTACCTTAAATCAAACATAATCCCCTCTTTCTCTCCCTTTCACACGCACGCACAATGTATTTGAATCATTTTTTGCAATATTTCATATCGATATAAAAAAAATCGTGTAGTTGGAATGTCACCGTAAATACTGTAAACGCACTTTATTTAGGGTGTACAACATTTGGCGGAATATAATTTTTCAACAAGTTAGCATGGATTTGATTTAGCGCATTTCTGAATTTACCTTTTTATCTATTTATAAATTTTACATTTGGCAATGTACTTGATTTTGCGGACGCCATTTTCCGCCAAAAACGCAAAATAGAATACACAGCCAAAGGGGTAAAGACAGTTTTTAATACGTTTACAGTATAATCATCTTTATATTGTGCAGTTAATGAAACAAATTAGAAACATTAAAAGGTAGAGGAATGTACATCACTTATATACATAATTATATAATTTTTGCAAAGAAGATGGGTGAATAAGGAGTGTAAATTGCCCATATGAGGAAAGATAAGATACTATAATATTAAAATATCAACAAATTTCATATGTTCTTTCTAAATCATTAAAAACAATGTATATTTACCATAACATCGATTTATAACTCTTAAATATGTTAAATATTTGGAATAATGATGATTTAAACTGGCGTATGCGTGTCAAAACCTCTAAATAGTGTCATTTTTAGAAACTTCAATTCCTTTTGTTTTAAAGAGTGGGTCTGAGCTCCAAATTTTTGTCATAGTCTATATAAGGTTTAAAGGAAATAAAACCGATTTCAATCAACAAAAACGTGGAGAGATGACCCACTATACTTTAAAAATGTCATTTTGTATCGCAACATTTGAACGTTTTAGAAAAATAATACAAGTCCGTAAATTTGTGGATGAAGTCGGATATCGTTTATTAAAATGTTCAAATATGAATATAGTTAGAAATTGGGCTTTTGTAATTATAACATTTTAAGTATATTTAGTTGGAAAAAATTCTAATTTAAAATTGTATTTTACGACTCAACCAAATGGGCATTTGCGCTATCTTGTTCCCCCATCTTATTTCGGATAATCGGCTTAAAAACTTAAAGCGACAATCTGAAACATACAGGTACTTATATTTTATGGTTCAAAAAATTATTTCAATGAATTTATTTTCACTTTTATGTAGTCAAAATTGATATTTGTTTTGTTTAAATTCCGTTTCGTTTCGTTTCGATTTTTGGTTTCGTTTCGTTTGATTTCGTTTCGTTTCGATTGGTTTCGTTTCGTTTCGATTGGTTTCGTTTCGTTTCGTTCGATTTCGTTTCGTTTCGTTTCGATTTCGTTTCGCACTTTACAGGCGCCCCACACAGTGTCGCCATGCTTTCCGCTATGCATACTTACATGTGTTATAAGCAAAAAATCTTTTCCCAATTATTTCAGATCCTTACAGTGATAAGTAAATGTAAAGTTGTCGTTATTTCGTTCAATCTTCATAAAAACGTTTGCACCCGCAGAGAGCGTCGCTAACTTCGATCGACATCGATCTCAGCAAGGGGGAACGTGTTTAACGGTTAAAGAACTGAACTTATGATTGAGATATATTGAAACTGGGATTATAAATCGGTAATAAATGCATAAATAGAGGGGCAATTACTACCGGTACTTGTTTTAATATAATGTGCCTTCTTCGACACCTCCGCCATTATCGAATGTTGGGGATTTTCCAAGATCTAAAAATAGCACAATGTTCCCTCGATGGCGTTACCTTGTTGTGCTATGATTGAACTGTTTATTTGTCGTAAAAATATTGGAAACTTGAGACCAAATGTACTCAAATAAGAAAACAATATACAGTTAAGCTTGATTGCAAGTCATATACGGAAGCGATGTCACATTACTATAACCTAGAGACATCGTATAGTATGCCTCTGAAAATGACTGTGCACACATGTCATGTGAAGAGAGAGGTAGAGAGACTGACTGCAAAGTTATAGTGCAGTAATTAATTTTGATTAAATTTGGTGTGAAAACAAGTTTGCTGTAATTGCATAGTTCTGCCTGTTTCTTGCCCCCCCCCCCCCCCCTCCAAAGAGTATCTCTGTACAAAGGGAAAAAATAAAACAGAAGGTGATAGAAGTGCCCTGTGAATCTATATTTCTTATAAATGCTTGTGAAGGTCAGCCTCTTAAAAAAGTAGAAAAAACCCAGAAAAATATGAATAAATATACATTTATGAAATACAAATAAAATGGAATAATACTTGTTGGTGTAGATTTCATGAGAATTCATTAATTATAGTTCTGATCATAACATGCAGTACATTTCATCATTTGGTTACTATTATTTTTACGCGCAGTGATTTCGCGCTGTTACGTCGCACCGTGCACCAACTATCGCGCAAGTTCATAGTGTGTAGGAATACAAGGTGTACAGATATTTGAGAGCATGTTGGTTTTAAGTGTTTTTGTGTCCTATATAGTTGAATGAATTTACAGTATATGTACTTCAGTGATTGGATAAAAGAAAGAAACAAATTGTCTCCTATTGGAGTTTGAGTCTGACATCATCATTATTATTTTATGCAGTCTATGATTTTCCTAAAAGCAATGGTGGTTTCAACCAATTGATAAAAGAGGCGTCTAGATTTCAATCCTGTCTGTTTCGGTCACTAAGGTTCGACCAATCAACAAATGGGGCATGTTGATATCGGCCCTGTTAGTTTCTATAGATCTATGAATTACATGTAGCTAGTTACTTTCTATAGAGCTATAAATAAACTAAAGTTTCCGTAAGAAATAGAGGGAATCATACTCGATCCATGTAAAAATAGTCAAACCCGTAAGCCATTATGGCCCTTCAGGCCTTTGATTTTTAATTTTATAATAATCACATGTATTGATCAAGCAAAAATGAAATTTTATCTGAAGGACAATTTCTCACACGACTTAAAATACAGAGGGTGTAAGCGGTTACTTCATTAGTTTATTGACAAAATGTATACATTTATAAGAATAGAAATGCATTATCACTTTTGATATAGGAAACAAATGTTTGTTGCCTTTATTGAAGATCTAATTAAAAAGATTGAAAAAAAAATTTATGTATTTTTAGGTGCTCCTTTTCTTATGCACATGAGGATGTCAATGCATGATTCAGCAACGAGGCTAAAAACTGAGGAGGAAATGGTGCCGAAACGTTCGATGATCCCATTGAGCTACTTCTTAATGTCAACATGATTATTAACTTAATTTGATAATGACATTCACCATCTGATGCAAACAACGATTCGATAGTGAAAACGTTCTACATAGGGATGGATGACTCTCCTACATGTAACAAGAAACCCAAAGGAGATAAACAAACATGGTTTAGGCGTCGCACAATTCGTAGCACAAGAGGAATACCAAAAACATTTCCCATTCATCTTTAACGGCATTTTTAAAGGAAGAATTTTAATCCACTTGACTGATTGGAAATGGTCAATAAGTTAAATTGAATACTACAAATCATCTGTGAAAAAAAACTAAGCCATATAAGAACAGTAAGAAACAATGATGTGAATAGATCGAAACATTTTTTCGCACATGCACAGGAAATATTTCAAATGTTTTCTAAATAGTCTATTCTTAATGAAAAAGAGAATATAATAATAATCATGAGAATATAACATGATATAATAAAATGCTTCTCTATTATAATTCAAAAATACTTCATGATATTTCAACAACCTTTGAAATGTCTTTTTGTATTTCTTTTTTTTATGGCATTGTAAATCCAAAGGCGATTATGAGTTATGATGACATGTTGATCTTTCTGGTGGATGCACCAACTTTCTGATCTTTTTTTTTTATGTAAACTGAACATAGCATTCATTTTGGAGGGGCCCACCAATTATGTATTCAATAGCAGTGATAAACTAATTGTTACCGGCTGGGAGTTTCTTTAGTGAATCCACCAATTTTGTTATCTGTTTTTTTTTTATATAATTCGTATAACTTGATATCTGGTGGTTCCACCAATTAGGGTATTTTTAATTTTGTCAATCTTTTTTGGTGGCTTCACCAACTTTCTTGATTTGTATATAAACTGACATGTGTTGCAGTGTTTCTGTTTATTTAATGCCATCGATAAATGTTTAGAAACTTTTTGTGAATGCACCAACCTTGTACTCTATATTTGTTTGTAAAATGTCATTTTGGTGGATCCACCAAATATTTGCATTGGATAATGAAATTCTGTCTTCATTTTTCATTTTGTTGAGTTCACCAAATTTAATCAGTGATGTGTAAGACAAAACGATTATTGCTAATTTGTATTTAGGTGGAATCACCAATTAAGGTTTCTTTAAAACTGAAATGTTTTATAACATGTGTTGCTATCATTGCTTTGTTGGTGGGTTCACCAAATCTTTGACTGAAATACAAAACTGTGCACAGATTCACAATTGATTTTTCGTGGAACCACCAGGGTCCCGTGTGAATGAGATAGTTGATGCTGTTTAAAAAAATAGAATCGCCATTATCTTATTATTGGTGGACCCACCAAGTTTATTCGTAAGTGAGATATACGATTAAATAAGTTGGTGGAGTCACCAATATTTTGACTGTTATTGTTGAGTATGAAGGTTTAAAGGTACTGTAAAATGTGCTTTTGTGTGAAAAAGATGGTGGGTTCACCAATTTATGTTGTGTTCAACAACGATAATGAATAAAATTCAAGTTCATTTCTGTTATTGCATTGAGTTCATTTTTCATTTTGCACTGAAAAAAAGAGGATACGAATAGAAAATCCTCTTTCTTAATAGAAACAGTTTTTCATAGTAAGATTTTTGTCAAGTTAAATTTTGAGCAAAAATGACCTAGGAAATAATTGATGAATTCCAAGTATATTTTTTTTTACACAATTCGTTTCCGAAGTTAAAATCCATAAGTGCATGCACGTTTATTTGAAAATGTTTCACCAAAGTTATCAGATCCAAGGTACAGATGTATGTGTCAGACGTATTGTGGACTCAACATAAACTACCCAAGTACACTTACATGTGTATTTAGTATATTGAACGAGGCTTCATATAAATTTGAAGTTAAGAAATAGTAGGTGAATGTAACCTATCTAGCTACTAAATAAAATCTATTTAATTTGGAGTCAGTATTTTGCATCGTTTGTATGATAAGTACATTATCTAATATTTAAAAAAAATAGGGGCTTTTGACGACTCTAAAACATAGTTGAAGCTTTCATCATATTTTGGTATTAACATTTTAACAATGCTGAAAATACTTTAAGATTAAAACCTTAGTTTAACTACCTAAGCTAACAGCTTTTACTCACCAAAAATGAAATAAAAAAGAGGAAAATATAAGTCAATAATTCACTTAGTGAGTTTTAAATTTCAAAATTTATCCCGCTCACACATATTTTGCGTGGAAGTAAGGGAGGGGGGAATGAAATGCTTGAAATGCTAGACATTTCTTATACAAATATACCTTTGTATTACATGTGTATCATGTATGTATATTTTCTGCATTATTCATTGCCCAATTTACTAAAACATATGAAACGTAAATCAAATTATTGAATCAAAATAATCAAATGAAAACTATATATCGATTGTCTAAATATGTCATTTTAACATGAAAACGGCAAGTGCAAAAAAAAAGAATGTGCATAAATCATGGTAAGAAAGCTTCTATTCGAGAATTGGTACCACCTACCAAAACTCTCTATTTTCTTCATTTCATATGAAATTAAAAAAAAATTACATAATACATTGTACAATTTAACATTACGGTCAGCACATATATTCTCAGCAACAGAACTAGCAGCAGTCAATTCCTGTTAACGCCTTAAATTACGACTACCCTTGGTTAGGCGTAGATTTTTGTCTTAACTTAGGGCGGGCGCAAAGTTACGCCTTTTAGTGAAACAGACCTTATTCCAAATGTTTTTACTTAAGTCCGGACTTACAACAGGCGTAAGGCTACGCCGGGCGTACGCCTATTAGTGAAACGGGCCCCAGAAAACGTATAACTGTCTATGATTTTAGTTTTTCACATCAGATCAACTATTTAGGGTGACAATCAGTGTTCATCATATTATGTTTTGTATTAAAGTTAAGATTTTAAACGTCGTTAAATGTATACCAAAATGCTTTACAAAGAAGCACAACAAAGTATGAATAAATGTTAAATTACGCGTTTACCTATGGTGACATTCTGACCAGCTATTGGTTCTACCGTTGTTGGTATTTGTAAGACGGGATCTGGATACGGTATTTTATCTTTTTCTTAAGGACACAATCAGAAATTCATTATAACATTATTACGAAAAATAAAAAAAAGACAGATAAATCGTGTTTCCTTTGCACAATGATTCATTCCTCCTTAGATGATTATTAGCAAATAAGTTTGTGATATTATTTTGTAGGTACATGTAATTGTGAGAATATATGATTTGAAGAATAAGTAACAAAAAATAAAAATGTAGAAACACATACATTTGTGTTTCAATTGATATTGCAATGTCGCTATAAGGGCAGCTGCAGAGATCAGCAATAAACCTAGAATAAAAATCATCAACCATCTTCTTTTGTTTGATTTTTTTTATTTCCGGAACAGTGTCCGATTTGATGATATACTGAAAATAAGTTTTATCTTGTTTGCTTATTTACATGGTCAATGTTGTAGAATATCTTCAAAAACACATTTACAGGCAACCACTGGTTTTATAAATGTTTTTAAATGCAGATACGATTAAACAATTTTCAATAAGCCATTGGAAACATACGCTAACATTCCAAATGTTACCAGCGTTTACATTATTGATTAATTATCCAGAAATAAAGTGTTTGTTCCAGGAATATTTGTTCACTAATCGTTGCTTCTTGGAAGTAAAACCATTTCGCTTGAAGAATTTAAAATACAATATTCAGTTTGTTTTGTGTGACATCATTGATGTCGTGGTGGTTGTTTATTGTTGTTGTTTATTGAAATATTGTGTTGCATTTTTTTTCTTATGAAAAAGATTGTTATAATTTTTTTTTTCTTGTAGCAAGCTGAGGTCTTCTATGATATTCCAACAAAAAAGGCGTCGACTTAAAAAAAATTTTAAGGTATAAAATTTAAAGGCCACCTGTTTCATATGAATGTTTAACCTATGCTTTATATTAGAATAATGTTCCATTGTGATATCAAAACGATGATAAAAACTTTCAAATTTGTAAGGTTGCAGTTTTGCGAATCACACAAAACAAACTGAATATTGTATTTTAAATTCTTCAAGCGAAATGGTTTTACTTCCAAGAAGCAACGATTAGTGAACAAATATTCCTGGAACAAACACTTTATTTCTGGATAATTAATCAATAATGTAAACGCTGGTAACATTTGGAATGTTAGTGTATGTTTCCAATGGCTTATTGAAAATTGTTTAATCGTATCTGCATTTAAAAACATTTATAAAACCAGTGGTTGCCTGTAAATGTGTTTTTGAAGATATTCTACAACATTGACCATGTAAATAAGCAAACAAGATAAAACTTATTTTCAGTATATCATCAAATCGGACACTGTTCCGGAAATAAAAAAAATCAAACAAAAGAAGATGGTTGATGATTTTTACTCTAGGTTTATTGCTGATCTCTGCAGCTGCCCTTATAGCGACATTGCAATATCAATTGAAACACAAATGTATGTGTTTCTACATTTTTATTTTTTGTTACTTATTCTTCAAATCATATATTCTCACAATTACATGTACCTACAAAATAATATCACAAACTTATTTGCTAATAATCATCTAAGGAGGAATGAATCATTATGCAAAGGAAACACGATTTATCTGTCTTTTTTTTTATTTTTCGTAATAATGTTATAATGAATTTCTGATTGTGTCCTTAAGAAAAAGATAAAATACCGTATCCAGATCCCGGCTTACAAATACCAACAACGGTAGAACCAATAGCTGGTCAGAATGTCACCATAGGTAAACACGTAATTTAACATTTATTCATACTTTGTTGTGCTTCTTTGTAAAGCATTTTGGTATACATTTAACGACGTTTAAAATCTTAACTTTAATACAAAACATAATATGATGAACACTGATTGTCACCCTAAATAGTTGATCTGATGTGAAAAACTAAAATCATAGACAGTTATACGTTTTCTGGGGCCCGTTTCACTAATAGGCGTACGCCCGGCGTAGCCTTACGCCTGTTGTAAGTCCGGACTTAAGTAAAAGCATTTGGAATAAGGTCTGTTTCACTAAAAGGCGTAACTTTGCGCCCGCCCTAAGTTAAGACAAAAATCTACGCCTAACCAAGGGTAGTCGTAATTTAAGGCGTTAACAGGAATTGACTGCTGCTAGTTCTGTTGCTGAGAATATATGTGCTGACCGTAATGTTAAATTGTACAATTTATTATGTAATTTTTTTTTAATTTCATATGAAATGAAGAAAATAGAGAGTTTTGGTAGGTGGTACCAATTCTCGAATAGAAGCTTTCTTACCATGATTTATGCACATTCTTTTTTTTGCACTTGCCGTTTTCATGTTAAAATGACATATTTAGACAATCGATATATAGTTTTCATTTGATTATTTTGATTCAATAATTTGATTTACGTTTCATATGTTTTAGTAAATTGGGCAATGAATAATGCAGAAAATATACATACATGATACACATGTAATACAAAGGTATATTTGTATAAGAAATGTCTAGCATTTCAAGCATTTCATTCTCCCCTCCCTTACTTCCACGCAAAATATGTGTGAGCGGGATAAATTTTGAAATTTAAAACTCACTAAGTGAATTATTGACTATTATTTTCCTCTTTTTTATTTCATTTTGGTGAGTAAAAGCTGTTAGCTTAGGTAGTTAAACTAAGGTTTTAATCTTAAAGTATTTTCAGCATTGTTAAAATGTTAATACCAAAATATTATGAAAGCTTCAACTATGTTTTAGAGTCGTCAAAAGCCCCTATTTTTTTTAAATATTAGATAATGTACTTATCATACAAACGATGCAAAATACTGACTCCAAATTAAATAGATTTTATTTAGTAGCTAGATAGGTTACATTCACCTACTATTTCTTAACTTCAAATTTATATGAAGCCTCGTTCAATATACTAAATACACATGTAAGTGTACTTGGGTAGTTTATGTTGAGTCCACAATACGTCTGACACATACATCTGTACCTTGGATCTGATAACTTTGGTGAAACATTTTCAAATAAACGTGCATGCACTTATGGATTTTAACTTCGGAAACAAATTGTGTAAAAAAAAAATATACTTGGAATTCATCAATTATTTCCTAGGTCATTTTTGCTCAAAATTTAACTTGACAAAAATCTTACTATGAAAGTAAAAAATCTATTTATCCGAGCCTCTTCCTTTTTTTCATGAAATATCAAAACTTCGTTATTTTTAGTATCTGTCGTATAATTTTTCGATGCTTGCTTAATATTGTCCAACCCATGGTTAAAAAGCTCATTACTGCAATAATTTGATATATTTTCTATTTTTAAAGAAATTCACTGATTTTCTTTCAATGATATAGCAAAAGGAAACCAGAAAATTTAATAAAAAAATATTTTAATCGGGCCATAATTGACGCATGATCAAAAGAGAAATTCCAAGGGTGTTCGAAGCACGGTTAAATCACCGTAGATATCGATAACAAAATAGTTCTGTTGAGTTAATAATTTTGAATGAACATATCCTATATTCTTCATCATAAATGTCTTTAAATAAAACATTTTAGTAAGTTTTGCTGTGTGATTTTGTCACTTAACAGGATTAGTATGCCTGAATACTTTACAGTGTTCTCTCTCTCTCTCTCTCTCTCTCTCTCTCTCTCTCTCTCTCTCTCTCTCTCTCTCTCTCTCTCTCAAACACAAGTGAAACGTGTTTATCTTTTTATCTATCTAAAGAATATATATATCTATATATTTATCTATCTATCTTCCTTTCTACTGTTTATCATCTGTCTGCGCATGTGCATAAGCTCGTTGTCAAGGACGTAAATCTGGCCTTAACTTAGTCCGATACTAGTGTTTACGGCCAGGCGTACGCCTCTTAGTGAAACGCAGTTTACGGCGGACTAAATTTTGGCGTACGCCCTAAGGCCTAACTTAAGTTTCGTCGTATCTTACGCCTTTTAGTGAAACGGGCCCCTGTACTAGATTTCAATATAATTTTTAATATAATATTATTATAATTTTAATATAATTTTTAATAATATAAGCTTTAAAAAGCTTATAAAAACGTTATTTGATAGGCAAATCATATTTTAAAAACATATTCTGAAACCCAAGTATCATATTAATAGTTCACATTAGTAAAAATAAATCCAACATTATTGTTATTGTTTTTAAAATGCTAAAACAGACTCATCATTTATATATAATCTGCAGCAATTCTGAATTGCGCAACATGTGATATTTTCCTACGCCAATATTACGCCAAAAATATAGTCCTTGTTCCATTCTAAACATTGATTACATTTTTCTATGCCAAGTTGTATGATAGTAAAAAAGAAAGAAAAATATACTATTTTAATTTCCTTTCATCTTGATTTAAAGAGCAACTAATCAAATTTACGTTTGACTAGTCGAAAACCAGAAAAGACTCCTTCCTTAAAGAAGAGTTCTTTAATTTCATCCTTTTTCGTTACACATTCTTTAGGAAGTAGGGGAAAAGGATTTATCGTATTGTTTACGAAAAGTATTATCCAATCAACAAATAATGTTTACATTACTTCCGAAAACGGTGTTCAAATGAACATGTCAACTTCCCCTGATCTAGACGCATCAATAAAGTCCCAAATTGACAGGAGTGTGAACATTCCTTCCAGTCAGCATATCATTCTTCCGTCTGAGTTCGAGCTCCAAAGCTTTCGAAAAGAAGTAAAGTCTGTTTTGATTGAAACTTCCAGTGACGTTTTTGTTATACGCCATGACGATGGTGCAGCTTCTGTCGGGAGCACAACGCATATACCCTTGCATAAACTGTCGAACAAATACGTTGTAGTATCAACAGAGCCAGAAAGCACTTGGCCAAGTCAGTTTGCAGTGACTGCAATTGACGACAATACCACAATTTCAATAATTTTCAAGATGAAACGAAACTTATCTTTGAACATTGAAGGTAACACCTTTTACAACGGTGACGTGTTTAACTTTTCACTTGATCGCTTTCAAACATATCAGATTGAGCACATGACAGATTTATCAGGAACATTCATTGAATCATCGGTTCCAATCGCAGCGTTTTCTGGCAATGATTGCAATAAGCTTAATAACATAGGTGCGTGTGATCATCTTATTGAGCAGCTACCGCCAACAGACAGTATTGACAAACAATACACAGTTCCTCCGAATTCGAATGACAGAGACCCTCTAATTCGTATCACTGCGATAGAAAACGCAAACATATCCTTCATGATCGGTGGAGTATTTCAAACTAGGTCTTTGAACAAATTTGATTTTTTTGACACCGTTATATCCGACAGTCAGACATGTTTTATTGAATCGGATACACCTATTTAGTTACAGCGTTTGGCTTACATTCGAAAAGTTCATCAATGGGCGATCCATCTATAACAACCGTGCCGGGATTCAACCAATATCTTGATTATTATAAGATTGTGGTGCCTTCTGGATATGTCCACAATTATGTATCTATAATAATGACGAATTCCTCTAAAGATTCATTCCGCATAAATGGCACGATCATTGACAGTCGTGATATTGTTTTTGAAGAAATTGTATCGGCTGGTAACATAAAGTACAACGTCAAATCAATACGTGTTGTTGAGGGAGAACTCACGGCCTCTACCATGAACGGAGAACGCTTCGGTCTAATGTTTGCTGGTGTTACAATTGACGAAGCATACGGATTTTCTGGAAATTCAATGCTCCTTTAGAATTGATTTGTAACTGTATTGTTTGTTTTCTTTTCGTTTGCGTCACTTGGACCAAGATATTTAATTGCTGGTAATGAATTAGTGTGTATATAATAAGGAATGGTTTATGACATTTATGCGTTCTGAATTGATAATTAATTAAGGAGATAGTGTCTACATTGTTTTCTTTTTGTTTTGTTTTGGGGGTTTTTCTGTTCCTTTTTTAATTTATTTTTTTTTACAAAAGTTACAAATATAATTCCTTTAATTCCTTGGAAGGTTTAAAATTTTTAGAATAAAATGAGCGAAGCGATTATCAATGTTAAAAACCTTTACATGTTGTTTTTTTCAGTTTCAATGATATGCAATTTATTTTATTTACGTGGCTATACAGTATGTGCCAATGTACAGTATGTTACCGTGTTGCTACTTAACCGGTTGAAATAAAAGAGACTTTTTAGCTTTTTGTATACAATAGGATATCAAGAGGCGTTTGTGTGTGTGATTTCTCCTTATATCGGATTTTTTGTCCATTAAAAAATATTTTTGATATTTCAATGTTATTTTTATTGTATTATAAGAACAATCACAGGCTTACTTTTTTTTCTCACACAATACATACTCCATTCTGTCATTAAAGTTATTGCATGTGCTTACTGTGCGTTTGCTAATGAAAACATAGGTAATCACAGATTACAAAGCTCACTGAGACGAGACATCACCCTTATGAGACTTTACCTTTATGAGACCACCTTTATCATATTAAATGAAAATCATACTTTATGATCTTGGATATTCATTGATTCTGTTTTGACACAATATCGTATATCATCTGTTAAAAAATTGTATGATAATCATATGTTCATATGTTAATCAAAACAATAATATAAAATTAAATATTGCATCCTATCATATTTACAACATATATCATATAATACAATAAAATACCATAATAAACAATGATGAGATATGATATTGTAACGTATGATATGACATTGTATTGTGGTATACGTTATTGTATTTGATCACATAATCAATATCATAATATATAAAACAATATAGTATTATATTACAATACCATATTACATAATACATCATAACATTGAAACATATGATATTATATTGTATAATATAGTATGATATTGTATGATACTGTATCATTTTTGATACATAATATGATATTGTATCATATGATACAATAGTATGTGATATAGTAAAATATTATATAATACAATATCAAATTATACATATTGTATCATATGATACAATAATATATTTTACAATATCATACAAAACAATTTCATGTGATGTGAAAATATATCATATTATAAACCAATATCATATTATACAATATCGTATGATACGATATTATAAAATATTAAGTGACATATTATACAATTTCATGTGATATAATTCTATATTACAGAAACTAATATCAGATACAATATCATAGAATATACAATATTGTATCATAGGATTCAATATTATATTTTGCAATATCTTATGTAATAGTATCATGTGATAAAATAATAAATTAATAATACAATATAACATTATACAATATTGGATCATAATATACAATACTATACATGACGATATCATGATACATTATCATAACATAAAATATCAAGAAAATTGATATAATATTATATTGTATCATATAACTTTTTATAATATTACATATGATATTATATTGTATCATATTAAACAATAATGTTTCATACCATACAATACTATATCATAGGAATCATGTTATATCATTTATCAACAAACACATCTATCTATCGCGCAGGTTTGAGTGAGGTAGGAAATTTCTTTAGCATCCTTGATAATGAAGATCAGGCTCTGCATCTAAAGCAACCTCTGCGTTTCATTTAAAATATAGTCAAATCAACTATGCGAGCTATCATCTATAAAACATGTGACCTGTTCCAAAAAAAATAAACATTATCCAGCATCCGAAACCTATGGCTCAGATTCAGCATTCAAGCCTGTCAGGTGCATCAGTATACATAAGACGCATTTCCATGCAAGTTTTGTGAAGTTCAGACCAGTAATAACTAAGATATCATCATCAGAGGGCACTAGCAAATAAAACCTTAACCTGCTCCAGCATCCGCAACCTATGGCTCAGATTCAACATCCATGCCTGTCAGGTGCATCTGTATCATAAGACACACCATCCACTCAAGTTTGGTGAAGTTAGGACCTGTAATAACAAAGATATATTTTTTAGCATCCTTGATAATGGAGATCAAGCTCTGCAACTGAAGCTTCCTCTGTGATTCATTCATATTACAGTTTAATCAACTATGCGAGTTTGAAATAGTACTATTATCTATTAAACATGTGACCTGTTCCAAAAAACTTAACCATATCCAGCATCTGAAACCTATGGCTCAGACTCAGCATTCAAGCCTGTCAGGTGCATCAGTATCATAAGACTGGAAGTCTGGTGAAGTTAGGACAAATAATAACTAAGATATAATCATCAGAGGGCACCTGTTTCAAAAACTTTAACCAGCTCCAAAAACCTTAACCTCCTCCAGCATCCGAAACCTATGGCTCAGATTCAGCATTCAAGCCTGTCTGGTGCATCAGTATCATAAGACGCACCATCCATAGAAGTCTGGTGAAGTTAGGACAAGTAGTAACTAAGATATAATCATCAGAGGGCACCTGCAACAAAAACTTTAACCAGCTCTAAAAACCTTAATCTCCTTCAGCATCTGTAACCTATGGCTCAGATTCAGCACCCAAGCCTGCCTGGTGCATCAGTATTATAAGACACACCATCCATGCAAGTTTGGTAAAGTACGGACCAGCAGTAACTTAGATATTGCTATCAAAGGGCACCTGCAACAAAAACTTTAACCTGCTCCAAATACCTTAACCTCCTCCAGCATCCGAAACCTCTAGCTCAGATTCAGCACTCAAGCCTATCGGGTGCATCAGTATCATAAGACACACCATCCATGCAAGTTTGGTGAAGTACGGACAAGCAGTAACTTTGATATTGCTATCAAAGGGCACCTGCAACAAAAACTTTAACCTGGTCCAACAACCTTAACCTCCTCCAGCATCTGAAATTTAGGACTCAGATTCAGCATCCATGTCTTTCAAGTCCATAAGTAGGTCCAGATGCATCATATATGCAAGTTTGGTGAAGATAGGACAAGTAATAGCTTAGATACAGGACCTGCAACAAAAACTTTAACCAGGTCCGGACGCCGACGCCGACGCCGAGAGTATAGCATAAGCTCCCCCTGACTTCGTCTCGGTGAGCTAAAAACAATTCTGAAATGTCTATGCATGTGTATTTAGAATATACAGTGGGCGGGGCTTGCAGAGGGTACGATAAAGTGAACATCAAGAGCATACGCCGGGCAAACCAATAGCAGACCCGACACGAGCGTATTTTGATTGGCTGCGATATGCAGCTTCTTTCAATCAACAATAAAGCAAGAGTTTGTTTTAAGGAAATGAATTAAGAAATGGTTTATAGTGTCAATAAAGAAGCAAAATACGTTTGTTATTATTACTAGCCGAACAAAAAAAACACAAACAAGCAAAAGAAAACAAAAAAAAAACTACCAAACAAACAAACAAATGAAGCAAAATAAAAAAAAATAGGAAAAAGTAAGAATTATTTTAGCAATAATTAAATGCATCATTTCTTTGCTTATCTAACAAACAACATTACCTGGCATAAAAACAAGATGTATAAAGATTTTTCTTAAAATACATGTAAGAATAAGATAAACACTTTATATTTGGCAGTACTAAAGTTAGGATGAATCAAAAGGACCAAAATGTATGTATCATTCTATGCCCAATAAAACAAACCTAAACAAAGCAAGTTCCCCATTAGACAAGGTGTTACCCTCACAGGTCAAATACTACATATGAATAAGATAAAATACTATATTTATCAAGTTCTGGAAAGTCGGTGTGCATTAAAAGGGCCTTAAGCAATTGAAAATGACAGAAACTGTACAAATACAATAGAAAAGGTAACGATGAATCGGCTTATTAAAATATGAAAATATACGATGATACAGTATATTTGCAAAGGGGAATTACTGAGCCAACTTTAAAGCACTTCCTATTTTATCGACTATAAAAGAGGCAAGCCGAAATCGGACTGTATTTTGACAACTTGATAAAATGCAAGTTAGGTACAGTATTTTTGAATAATTATTTTCTTTATTTTTTTTTTCATTCCAATACAACTATGGGAATCGGAACCATTTTAAAAATCAAATCTGTAAGTATTTTTTTTTATTTGAAATAACAAATATGCACCTGTATGCACCTAAGTGTGAAGCAGACCCGCCTTTTATCTTAGTATCCTACAGTCTGTTATTCCCGCCCCTTGTATATTCCGAATACACAGTTAGCGTCTGATTTCAGCGGTGTACTTCTGATCGAGGTTTACTCTCTGTGTCCATCCTGGGTTTTTACTTGGGTTTACTAGGAAACCCGAAGTAAACCCAAAGTAAACCCATAGAGTAAACCTAGGGTTTAGTTGGTTTTACTTTCTGTAAGGTTGGGTCTGATCGGTACTGTATTATAATAGGATCACTCTCCATTTAGAGAAAAACAATATTTCGAAAAAATCTCTCTCACTATCTCTTTCACTATCTATTTATCTATCTATCTATCTATCTATTTATCTATCTATCTATCTATCTAGTTAAAACGTCTCTCTCTCTCTCTCTCTCTCTCTCTCTCTCTCTCTCTCTCTCTCTCTCTCGTAAATAAGATTTGATGCTTGCAAGCCTAATAAAAAAGACCAAAATATAAATAAATAAATAAACAGATAAATAAATATATAGAATCAATGAATGTAATAACATGTTTTATAATCGTCCATGTGTGCAGACTATTTCTTTTAATTAGATGCATCATGTGATATATCCTTCAGAGACAATAAAAGGGCATTATTAATACTGCAAGGTAAGAAGTCCAGTAAATATCTTCATGTGGTATGTTCAAATTCAACTTATCTGAATGTAAACAACATTTTATTTCTATGTATTATATATAGAAATATAACGGTTTTGGTGTTAAAGGTATCCCGATTCTCGATTTCCAATTGGAAAATTTATAAAAAAAATATAAGTAACCATCAGTGAAACGGTATACAATTATTGTTTTCAGTCGGACTGAAATGTTACACTTATTGATTTGCAAACGTGATTGTCGGATATATTTCACGCCCGTTTGTTGAGAAAATTTGGCAATATCGCCGACGATTTGTCTACTAATCCCGATATTTCATAACTTTTAATACAGATACCACGTTCCGTTCCGTAGTCCATAAAATAAGTAAAGTATTTCCCATTTGAAATTAGTTTTAAAATAGAGTAGTCATCCTTTGAGTCTGTTGCAGCGAAGATTTTCTAAAATTATCTAAGAGGTGAGAATGATAATTTTGAGGGGCTTGGCTCTACTGAATTGGACAACATATCGATTATATTATATAATAAAAAAATGAATGTGAGAAATAGTAAATTTTAAAAATTAAATTCACAAACTGTATCTTTAATCCCGTAGTACATATGCATTTACTATCAGCCGTGTTTAAGTACAAACAAGAAAAAATAAAGGTTTTAAATCATTGAAATATCAAGCGTCAAACAATCAAATTTGAAGTTACACCCTCAAAAAAGCATTTTGTAAGGCATGCTTTTTTAAATGGTGAATCAAGGTTAGATAGATAGATTCATATCTATTTATTTATCTATCTATCTATATATCTATCTATCTTTCTTTCTATTTATTTGTTAATAATTTACCAAATCAAAAATAACTATCGTTCTGTTAAAAAAAAACCAAACAAGCAAACAAAACAAAATAAATTAAAACAATATTTTTGTTAGTCGCAAAGTCTTTTTATTTTCTAGATTTTGTTTGATTTCATTTTTTCTTGCTTTTCACTTCTTGTGAAAAAAAAATAGTTCTGTATTTTTCAATTCGCTCTGCACTCAGTGAATCCCAACTGCATAATTTTGGCGTTCGCCTTCATAACGAATCCTCGCAGTCATTTTACAATTTACAATGAACTCATTGTTGTATACACGGAAGATTGCGCTGAGTCACTATCTTTAATACTTTCCCACCCCACTTCATGGTTGCAAGACCTACTAAATGTTTGATATATGACAAAGACAAATATATTAAATAGGATACCATACTGATAATCGATTAGTTTAGTTTAGTGTTTGGGTTTTTTTTAACATCGGTATTGCATATAAAAAACGTGACTTTTTAAATACATTTTAGATTTTATCTTTCAAATCTGAGTATTATTTTGCGTGCAATTGCACGAAGCGATTTATTCACATGGACGTTATTTTTGGTATTCAACTAGCAAACATATGGCGTTTATATTAATGATAGATAATACCCTAGCATACAAACACATACCACAGTTTCACAGCGTCGAATAATTTAGAAACCATCCGCGTATTTTTATTATGCCAACTTTTAAAGATCAAGGTATTTGAATGACTTTGATTTGTATTAATCAACGCTAGTATTCTTTAAATAATATTTAAGTATCAAAAGAGAGTTATTGATTTATTGAAAAAGCTAAGATTACCTGACAGATATTATTGTATATTAATTAACAGATGATATTCACCCGTTCACCACACTATACATTTTTACAAGAATTGAGCACTTGATCGATAAATCAGATATATTTGCATTAAAATGAATTGCAGTCTTTTTTGTATTATACTTTAAATCAAATTTATCTTTTATATCCAACATGATTGTTATTTATTAAGATATCTCGATAAAATGTTTTTGATTCCAAAATAATTATAAAATAAACTTGCATTTCCACCATATTCTTTCATTGGATTTTTATATATCCGATGTGAAGATTAATAATACAAACAACACTACTGGCATAGTTCAAGTTAAATAAAAATTACCAGGTTTATCAATCGGCACCGACAAATTGCCTACTTTTGATACATGTCACATTAATAAAAATGTTGATATATACATCTACAACTGTGTCGTTAACACACAACTTTAAAATATCTTAGAACTAAAATTAATAAATTTTATATGAAATTTTTGATTCAGAAATATCTGGCATGAAATTTATTTCGTTTGAATACACTCAATAATGTCTAAATTATACCTATTTAAACTGGTGCATGATTTAGTAAAAGCTGTTGTAGTTTCGAAAGAGAGTCATTGTGTAAGAAATTCGTTATTGAAGGTGAACTAGACGACCAATAAATGTAGGAACAAAATCTCTGTCATCGATAGAAAATCAGGTAGTGTCTTTTATCATTAGTAAATATCAACTCTAACATTCAATGTCAAAAGTTCGGATATTTATCATTCGTTATTATTAGGTTTTTAAACATTCAATGTTTACTTTTTCGAGTGAATTTTCAAAACGTCACAATAAAGAGGATCACTGAATTGCAAACATGTTGTTAATATTTTAAAAAGCATTTTGTAATGTAAATTAAAAAATAAAATTAATTATATTTGAGAAATAAATTAAGGGTTTACATGTAAGAACATTGAAAAAAAAAATTCCACTGTCTGTTTTACAGTTATATAAAAAAGCAGCGAAACACAACCAATTTGACCAAAACTGGATTCCTTTTTTTGCTCCAGTTATCCCATCGGTAATTGTTTTTACTATTTAACAACCATGTATGTGGAAAACATTTCTATATTTAAAAAAACAGTTTGAATTTCTTCTGAAAATTGGATATGCAGAGGAAGTGCATAAAGCAGCGGTGTGTGCATACAAATAGAATAATGCGCGTAATACACATTTTTTTTTATCCCTTATAATTCATTTTATTCTAAGGGTAAGTTCATATTAATCGATCTACTGTAACAAACACAACAGTGAACTTTGCTTGTGACGTTGCAGTTCATAGTGTTTAGCGGTTTTTTAAAAAAATAAACCTAGTCATTTTAACCTTTGAGTACCGTGTGTGATTTGCACTGTTATACATGTAACTGTCTTTGCTTTCAATACACTTTAGAAGCAAAACATATGTGGAATGAAAATATTATACTTAAAACAGCCACTTATTGAATTTCATTGCTCGTGGAGTTATTTTTCATTTGAGATGCTAATGTGTGTTTTCCGACGATTAAAACCTTGAACACCGGAGGATCATAACCTAGATCTGTGTTAGCTTTTAAGTTATTTAGAAAACAAATGTACCTTAATTAATAAGTTGGTAAGCAGCTTTTAAGGGGTGGGAAATAATCGTTACCATTTTGAATGTCAACATAATACAGAGCATTTTGCAATTATTCAACATTATTACCGTCTCGACAAGTAGTCTTATTGCTTGGTTTTAAAGAAATATCAGAATAGTTAACGTATAAATATTTATTTATTAGCGGCATTATATATCAAACTATGTAGTGGTTGATTTGATAGTGTTGGAAACAAAAGGACAAAAAGCTTCTGCGTTCACATACTACACATGTGCTGCTATATATCTTTTGAAATACGGACATCCATCATCATAGATATGAGTGTCTAATATCAAAATGTACATATTACTGGAAGGCAGCTGCTTGGTTGTATCAGCAGAATGAATATGGCAGCCATGCGTTTTTACATTCGGCAACAACAAGACTTGAGCGTTTCAGATAGCATTTGCAATAGACACTATATAGAATCTGAAGCCAGTATTGGTTGAATCATCGGAATCCAAAATAGACACCTATGTAAATGAAAAACTAATTCATGGCGAGAATGAAGTTTATTAATAAGATTTGAAACCAACAGTACATGTACTTATCACATTAAGCATGAATCACGAATGACATGGACTTATATTTCAATATTTTATGGGTCAATTAAATTAAGTTTGTTAATTCAGAAATGATTTAAGGCAGATAGAAGTCATAAAAATAGTATGTATTTTACTTAATCACATATTTCAAAATGATACTTTCTGAGAGAAAGTGGGAATACAAATTATAACTCTTTGATAACAAATAAAGCAATACGATTGAAGTTATATACACATTGTCTTAAAATATTTTTTATCATTATTATGTCGGGGAATGGGACCTTCCCCAACCCTGAAATTCAATTACTCTTAAATTCACACAATAAATCAACCGTAAAAAGGCAATAGAACCCCCCACTTCCTTCCAGGAAAACAAAATTAACTCTCGTTCAGAAAATGTCTGCACGGTAGCACGTACTAAAACATATATAAATTAAAAATATCTTTCTCCGTATGCAATGATAGATCAGGTGTTCGGTAAATGCATTGATTAATCTTCAAAAATGAATCTGTTTCATTTATTATTAACACAAAGATCTTTTAGTGATAAGAATATGCAACAGGCTGTCAAATAAATAATATTATTTATTTCTCAAATAGTTATTTTTTATTTCATAATTTAAAAAAAATCATTATTAGTTGAAAAAAATCATCTATATTCCATATATTTTTCAGTATTTTCGTAGTCCATTTTTTGTGTGATTTTTTAAGCATGCACCTATAGGGATTGAACACTACGGAAAAGTAAACTGCTCCGGTCATTAACGCTTGCTCATACGTGATTTTTTAACCGTATAATGTTGTCATTCTTATTTACTTCCTAGCTATCTCCCTTATCAATGTTGCCCTCTCTCAAAATATATTAAGTGCACTTTTCAAGTCATAGGATCGGCACACGGCTTGAGATATTTATTGATTACTCTCATTAATTGATTATGATTGGTCTATGGATAAGAATTTCTCCACAACTAGATTGTCCTAGACGACAAAACCTTATAAATGAAATGCAGGAATAGCAATTCAACAATAGGGCAATTCAGAAATCGCTTCAGTCGTTTTAAATTTGAATATCAATTCAAAACGATTTAGAACCCATGCTGTTTATGTGATAAGTTAAACCTATGCATTACAGGATTAAAAAAAAACAGGACATTTAAGGTACGTAATATCAAACATAACGGGAGTCTTTTGAAAAGATAAATAGCTTTAGAACTGGTGGGACATCAACATCACATAAACAATTTGCGCCCCCTTCCCTTAAAAGCGATAGATATTAAACAAAAGTTTAAAAAACAACAACATGTAATATGGTGTATGGCCGACCGTTTGCACAGCAGGCAACTATGTAACAAAGATTTGCTCAATTCTAAAACAACGCTGTATTGTAAAATTTGCAAAAAAAAATATAGATGAATTGCTTATTTGTGTTGTTTCTCTTTTGTTCGTTGTAGTTTTTTGATGTATTTACCTTTTAATTTTTTTTTTTTTATAAATTTTAATCTTTAGATATTTTTTTCTGTATGCTGAATCTACGTTTTAGGCATAGGTGCCCTTCCCTCCTAAAAGGTGTGTACATGTAATTACCCATCCCCATTGATGTGTTTGACCACATGTAAATTTATACAAATAATTTTAAACTGTTTGTTTGTTCTCATATTTATTTCTTCTTTACAAAATATCGTAGCTGTAAAAGAAAACCGTCATTCCTTTTCACGATTGAATCGATATGACAGTATGAAACTACCATTCCCTTATCTAAGCTATTAAAAAAAATAGGAAAAACAAACTAGCGGAGGAATCTTGCAGTTTAAACTAAAATATCGTGTACTTCTTACGCATGCATGTAGCAGAAAGTACATATATATGGCCAACTTCTATGTACCACGGGAAACATAGCGCGAGTGATATGGATGCGTGTGATTGCGGGTTTTTTGTTTGTTTTGAATATACAAACTCAACGTATGAAAAAAATATACATTAAGGCAAAACATATGTTTAAATGAACATTTGTCTTTTGTTTATGTAACCAAATAGTCATCAGTAAAAAGCTATGCGAAATAGACATTAGATCAAACTGGACCAATAATTTAAGACCAAACCATATTTCCTAAAATCAAATAAAGCTCTATTAAACACATTTCGTTCAGGAAGCGTTTATGAATTCTTAACAGCTTTAAAGATTCTGGAAAAAAAACCATTTTAGGGACAGACCATTGATCTCCTTAAACTAAGTTATAATTGTAGCACAGATAAAAAAACAATAAAAATATTATACTAGGAATCTTTTCTTCTAAATTACTTATCAAAGTTATCTCCATTTACAGAAAGAAACGATCCAATATTAAATGTTCTAGTCCCTTGAAAACTGTAATATTGTAACATACGATTTAAATGGTAACCATGTACATTTCTGCTTCTATAGTCTATCATAAATTCTAAAAAAATGTTAGAACAAAAAGTAAAAAAAGCCTTACTGCACATGATAAATGACTTTTTGTGATAATAAGAAACTATACACGACACGTTTAATCAAGAAGCATAGAGTTGCCAGAAAATCCGTATGCCTCGTAATAAGTAACTCCAGCAAACACCAAACCGAAGCGTTCTCCGTTCACCGTAGAGGCCGTGAGTTCTCCCTCCACAACACGTATTGATCGGACGTTGTACGTAACGTTACCATTACGAGACATTTTCTTCAAAAACTACATCGACCGCGTTTATAACTGTGACTATTTATACGTAGCGAGTCTTTTGAAAAATGCTTCATCATAATAGATACATAATTATGATCGTATCCAGAAGGCACGACAATCTTATAATAATCGAGATACTGGTTCAATCCAGGGATGATTGTCATAGAGGGATCGCCCAACGTTGAACTTCTTGATTGTAATCCAAATGCTGTTAATAACAAGGGTACATCCGATTCTATAAAACAGGTCTGGCTGCTTGATATTCTAGTGTTGAAAAAATTAAATTTCATCAAGGTTAACGTCTGACTAACACTGCCGATTTTATATGTCATGTTCGAGTTTTCTATCGCTGTGATGCGAATGATAGTGTCTCGTTCATCTGAATTTGGGGGTACTAAGTATGTTTTGTCTACACTTGCAATCGGTGGTAGTTGTTCAATAAGATGATCACATGCGCCTGAACCCCCAAGGTTAACACAGTCATTGCCAGAAAATGCTGCTATTGGGACCGACGATTCAATAAACGTGCCCGTTAAATCGGTACTATGCTCAATCTGATACGTTTCAAAGCGATTAAGCGAGAGATTGAACATGTCGCCGCTGTGAAATGTTTTTCCCGTCAATTATGAGAGGCACATTTCGTTTCATCTTAAAGGTTATTGATATCGTGGATTTATCTTCAATTGCTGACACCGCAACCTGACTGGTCCGAGTAGCTTCTGGTTCAGCCGATATCACAACATATCTGGTCGACAGTTTATGTAATGGTATATGGGTTGTACTTCCGACAGTGCCATATGCGTCATCGTGACTAATAACAAAAACATCACCGGAAGTTTCAATCAAGACTGACTTTACTTCCTTCCGAAAGCTCTGAAGTTCCAACTCAGATGGAAGTATTATATGCTGACTTGATGGTATATTGACATTTCTATCAATTTGGCTCTTTATTGACGCGTCTAAATGTGGAGATGTTGTTATGTTCATGTCAACTCCGTTTTCGGAAGTTACATATACATTTTTTGTCGTCAATTGGATATTTTTGGTAAATAAAACTATAAAACCCTTTCCTCTGCTTCCTGCAAAAATTAAGCATACATATTATATTTTATAAAAAAAAACTATATATATCGCGCCAAACACTAACAATTCTTTAAGCACATAGAATTTAGAATATTTATATTTTATATTACATGTAATTAGCGTATTTTAGGACTTATTTTTTTGGAGGCGTATTAACCTTATTAGAATAACATCTTTTGTTTTATGATTCAGTTGTATTTCTAAGAAAATGTTATACAACCAAACAAAAAAGAACTTGTTATCCTTTGGAGTTACAGTTGATTATAACAACCAATCTTTAATTTATAGATGTTTGAAGGGTTTCTTTTTTTGCTAAATTCTTAATCTGTTTCCAAAAAAACCAGCATACTAAAATAAGATATGTGCTGATCATTTAAAAGTTGTTTTATTAGCAGAAAGACATAACGTTGCCTTATAAAAAAGTGTTTAGTAATGTATATTTACAAATGGTCATATTTTGACTAGATATAGGATACGGGGTTGATTCTATCGGTGAGATAACCGTTGGATCTGGTCCTTTAAAAAAAAATCGTTACAATTCAGCAAGCTGTAAAAACTGTCAACAAAGTCTTGCATTTTTCCCGTTTGTCATACATTTGTCAATCACTTTGAAGATCATTCAACAATAAATTAGATTTAAGGATTGCTATTCAATTTTTTTAACAATGATGCATTTACAGAGACTTAGAAAAAAAAACCCATCACAAATATAAGTTGCCTTATTTAATACCATCAGTATCTTTTTGGATATACTGATACGTGTACCACAACTTTAACTCATATCATTGGTGTACAAACCATTGTCTTTCGTTTGAAGAAGGAATACCGTAGCAAGGGCAGCTGCAGAACCGAGCAAGAGACCAATCATAAGACCAATCGGCCATATTCTCCTGTTAGAGTCTTCAACTTCTGGGATAATGACAATGTCAGTTTTAATTATATACTGAAATCAAAACAAGCAGACCGTCATGTTAAGATCACTATTGTAGGCAAATACTGTCTGACGGACGTGTTGTGCACTTTAGATAATAAATGGTTTACTGTAAGTCATTTTTTAGCAAAGGCGAATATTTAATCATAAAATTAAACTTTTTAATAAAAAAAAGTCATAAAATTATTACAATATAAATCGCCAAGCTACTTTCTTTTTAAGGAAAGATGACTGAGAGAGAGAGAGAGAGAGAGAGAGAGAGAGAGAGAGAGAGAGAGAGAGAGAGAGAGAGAGGGGGGGGCTCCTCGGTCTCGTTGGGAAAAAATATTGGCAAATTCGTCACCGTTTGATTGGGGAAATCATTTGTAAAGTTGACCTTTTACAACCTTTTTAGACTAATATAACAAAATGACTGAATTTGTAAAGTACATTATTCTGAACAAATTATCTTCATATTGCTTTTCAAACTGTTTTACTTTTGAAGATATATTTTATTAAACTGTTATACAACTAGCACCCTATAGCCCTCGATAAAGAACATGTGAGTAAATTAACTTGATATTGCTTGGTTAAATTACTGTATGATGAACACTTTTGCTTCTTTAAGATATCATAGAATATTATTCAGCAGAGAGCTATAAAAATACTTTATACCCAAAATTTGAAAATGCCAGCATTTGTTTCTTGATTTTAAATTACAGCTCTTGTCAAATTATTTTTGTACTACGTTTTAACAAAATATTTAATACAAATAGATAGATAAATAAAAGCATGAAACATCAACACTTCGTAAATCTCAGTTTCTGGCTATAGGCATACATGTAGTTCTGTGCTTTCCGCAAAATTATTTTTCAGATCATCATTCACAATTTAAGTCTTTGGTCACCATTCCCGAAAGGTTAAGTGTTATACATGTATCTACAATATTTTAAGACGAGTATTGACGACAAAATATCCCTTTGCAAATGACTACAACGTCATTATCTGAAACATGGAAGTGACTTAATCACTGACAATATTGCAATATGGTTGACGAAATTATCTTTCAAATCTGAAAATTTCATGACAGTTGGTAGAGTAGTTTTCAAGAATTCGGTTGCATCATAACAGACTGATAAAAGAAATAGAAGAGAACCAAAAGAAATAGCAAGATGTTATTCCGCAGAAAACTGGGGACCTTAATAGTCGTAATGAAAATATTGATAATTCAATATGCATATTACACACTGTTTAAAGATAAGTTATGCAGCCAACCAACACAATTACTATCAATACTGAATAGAACAAAAAGAAAAGTTAAAACGAATCCACGAAGGATCACTGATTTATTAATTGCACTATAGGTTTGCTTGAGTGATGATTATCTACGCTAAGAAAAAGATTATATACATATAATGGTAATTAAAATTTAGCATCGCACTGATTGGAAAATATTTCGTAAACAACGAACTCAAACATTTTCTTTGAGTTAACTTGTGGTATATACATGTATGCATCTGAAAACTCAACTACTTATTTACGATCATTGTATAATACCTTAAAGTTCTTTGGAGTCGAAGACTTTTTTAATGGTAGTTCATACAGGAACTTGTTGTGCTAAAACAAAAAAAAACATAAACCAAATATATGTAAACTTTTTTTTTTTTTTAAAAGGTTTTTCAGAACATAAATATCAATAAAGATAATTACAAAGGTAATAAAGGAATATGAACTAACAACTTACGCTTCTACTCGTGAAAAATGTCCCGAGTCCCATTTTTGTCGTTTTTAAAAGTTAAAGCAAAAATTCAACCTTGTTGTGATACCACAGCCTTCAGCCAAAAGAGCGAAATAATTTCCGATGTATGCAATGAAAAAATAACACAATTTCTTTATATACTTGACATATCAGGAAGCATGCATTACCTGCAATGTGCCAGGTAATATATTTTTAGCGGCCAATTAAATTGAACCAGACTTTGCCTGATATATTAATTCCCTGATATATTGAGTGTTTTTTTCTTCCTGAGTTTTAAGACTCCCCTCATTAGAAATGCTTCTCATTTTTACTGTTAAATGCTTTTAATGTGGTTTTTTTTAAATAATAACATTAGTGTTTTAAGATGACGGTTTGATTTCAAATTTTTAAGAACGTGTAACAAATTTGTTTTGTGTTATAATGTTATCATCAATTCAAAAGTACATCACACAAAGCAAGGTAAAAGTACACTGCGATTTACCATGATTCCTGTTCGTAATTCAACGTTTTGTGGAATTCTAATCAAAATAGGGTGTTTAAAAAATATGTTTTAGACAAAAAAGCTGAATTACTATACATTTTACGCAAAGGCTGAATTAAATAAAAATAATTGACCCCTACCAAAAATAACAACAAAAAACAAAATTAAATCTCAATTAAAATGTATACATTACAACAAATATCCAAAACAATTTTGGCTACCTACGAGCATTAACCCTCACTATTAAAAATTATTCTACAATACATCTTATTTTAATATTTGTATTTTATCGTACTTTGTTATTTTTGAATTATTCCTCCAGCAATCCAATATTTTTCAACATTTGTTTATACTCTCCGGAGGTAATGTGCTCAACCCAAAGGCATAGGTATCAAATAGAGCAAATAGTTCTTGCAGATAATGAAGCATTATCTCATCATTTTGTACCAGGAAGTTCATATCTAACCTAATCATGTAAATACCCTTTAAAACGCAAATGTATAACGGATATACTTATATAGTGACTGATTTAGAGGCAAACAAATACGGTGTCAGGATAATACATAAGCATGTAAATCTTTCATGGTTTTGACTTCACAAAAATGTACGAGTTCCAAAATCGATATCCCATTTCAATTTAACCATTATGATCCCCATACAGGCAACGTTTAAACAGTGTTTAATATCTCTTCAATCATCGAATAGTTGTAGATAAGTTTAGAAAAAACAATCATTAAATGCCGTTATTCGGACATGCCCAAAACAGAGAAAAAAAAACCTAAAATAGAACCAACATTCCGGAATTCATATCGTCGTTTGCATCGAGGGAAATAGGATAACCGCAAGTTTTTTTGTATTTGGCATTCAAACAAATAGAACTTCTTACATGGTACATAATTTTATGGATATTTTTGTTTTAATTTGAAGGCGGAATTGCGTGAATTCTGGGAATCCAAAACTGAAACTTGAATAATGCAAAACCCAATCTAATACTTCCAGTTATGTACAGCTGGTATAGTAAGAATTATTCTGTTTCATATGTTAACACTTGAAAAACAGATGATTTCAATTAGTGTGAGTCAATCAAATCAAGTCCAAAGATTAAGGTTTGATCTTGAACATTACAGTAATCAAACACATTTAATGTACTTTAATAATTTTATGACGATTAAAGAAAAAGGGAATAACAATTTAAGTCAGGTACATGTGCAATCTGTCTTGAATAATGTTGATAAAAAATTGTGTATGTAATATGCACGAGTATAGAAAAGAGTCGATAATCACACGCCCAACTCATTCCCTAGATACCAATTTCGAATGGCAAAGTTTTAATAATAAGCCCCTGGAACCCTTCCCGCCTTCCGTTAAACAAAATCATCCCTCGCGAAAATGTTCTGGACCCTATCAATTATAAATCGCGTTTTGATTTAATGCATTGATTAATCTAAAGAGTTTATCAGTGCAAACTATCAACAGATTCATTTCAGATACCTCTGTTTATCGAAATATGCAAATCCTATACCTAACAGCTAGCAATATATATTTCTATTTTTTTCCAGACATGTACGTATGATAAAACAGTACTCAGTATTTAATACATTTGTTGGTACTTTCTTCGTTCATGTTTTCGGTTTATTGAAGTGTCTGCATACAAGGACTGATCACCATATTTCAATGAAAAATATTTGGTCCTAAACATTCGTTCGTATGTGCTTTATTTAACGTATAATGTTATCATTTTTTTTACTTCCTATCTTGTTATCAATGTAGATCACTTAAAGAATAAACATATACATTGCACTTAAATTTGAACTTTAAAGTAAGAAAATTGACACATGGCTAAGGATTTTTATTGATAAACCTCACTAAATGATTGTGATTGGTCTGTCTTGAACATTTTTTCAACCAATTGAATTACCTTGACGACATTGCATTTAAATAAAACGCAGGCATGATTCCACAGTAGTGCTATTTAAAAATCCTTTTTGTCGTTCAAAATTTGAAAATCAATATTAACGTTTTAGAAGCAATGCCATTTAAGTGATAAGGTAAAGCTTTGCAATTATAAAGTTTGTTACAGAAATCAAAGATAAAAATAAAGAACACGTCGTAATATCAAAACAAAATGGAAAGAACCATTTTTGCAAAATATAAAAAGTATCAAAACGGGTGGCACATCCACGTCTCATCGAACAATGACTATTTGTCCAAAACAATCTTAAAAAAGATAAAGATAAAACAAAAGTTAAAAAAATGAAATGCAGTGTTTCATTCAATGTTAATGGGCTGCAACATGTTCACGATAATTCCTTTGTAGAAAATGTCTACTTAGCTTTGATTGTTTTTCTGTTAAATTTTAGGAATAAACCACTCCTCCCTCTGGTTGTATTTCCTCATATAAACGACTGTTATTTTCTATTTCGCTGTCTTACTTTGCACAACCTAGAAGGTGCCCAGACACGGGTAAAGTTTACTAATCAGTCAAATCAGAGAATTGTCATGTCTGACTCAGATAAAACTATACAGGTGCTTTCGAAATATTTAAGCACGCGTTGACGTTCTTGATGTGCAATACTTAGAAACACAAGTAGATAAATTTATCCACATACGTATGACTAACCTGGCTTGAACTTTTCAACACCAAGAACAATAAAACCAAACGATCATAAAGAGTGATACTATTGAAAATGTAACATTTATCTCTGTTGACCTTCGAGGTGTGAATGTTTACATTCATTCTAATGAAAATAGTGTATATCATGTTGACATAAACATTTCGCATGCCAACATAAATAGCTTGCACAGTAACATAAATAAGTTTTATATACATGTGTGTGAATTATTTTTTTCATTTATGGCTAATTTAACATTCACCGAACAGTGCATAAGATCTCTTTGGTTAATGTAAACCTTCCTTCTAAGCCACTCATGTATTTTATTTTCTTATTTCGCCATCTGACGAATGTATTTCAAATTTAAAATACTTAGCATACATCCTTCCATTGATGCACACGCTAGTCCTGCATCATTCAATGTACTTATCATATATATATAACTGTATCAGTATAAAATTATATGAATTTGGTGACAAGCTCATTTACCAATTATAAACTGTCACTTAAGAGTCTGAAGAACAAATACTTCAGTTGCGTGCATATTCTGAATAAACAAAACTCTACATATAAAAGTACGGGGTCATTAAGGCATAGTTTTGTTTTACAGACGGCAACGAGGAAGGGGTAAGTCATCTTTTGATTAGAAAACACAGTGCGTTCTAAGCTATGTGGCATATTGTTGTGTTGAATTTGCAAAGTGTTGTGGTAGTGTGCAGAATTCATGAAACGGATTTGATAAGTAGTTTAATTTATTTTGGAAAAAGAACATAATTAATTTGTGCGAAAGTTGTGTCTTGTAATTGCCAAAATCAATGCTTAGATTTTTTTCTAAGCTATTTTTGAATTCTCAGTGGATATTTTAATATATAATTTAAAGTAACGTTCTTATTATATTCTGATATGATATGTTTATGATTGAACAAGCTTAAAACACAAAAAATCAATACAATAAATTTAAAGAAGCCAACTACATATTGATTTGATAACGTTAATTTATTTTGTTTATTTGTTAAAGCGAGATTGTTATCAGTGACTGTTTTACACGTTTTTAATGTCAAGTGTTAAGCCAACTTTTTTATAGAGGCGAAATAAATTTACTTTAGTCTTAGATTGTCGTGTATTTGTAGGTTAGCGAAGTTAGTCAACTGACCTATTGCACATATTTTAAATGTTTTAATAAGCTCTTTGTATAAAATATCGATATGTCAAGCTTCTCTTCTTATAAAAAAAAAAGAGAAAGTAAATCATTTCGCACCACTTTAAAGTGTTTCATGCGTCTTAGTAAGACACACAACGCTTTACAAATAGGCTTAATTTCTGATCCAGTTGTATGTTCAATACTGTTGTTCTGTAATCGGTCAAATGAGGCGACATGGTCGTATTTAAGAATAAAAAATAGTCCAAACATGAAATACACACAAACAAGTCACAATCGAATCGAGATATCTTTTACGTCAGTTTGAGCATTAGCTGTTTAATCTAAATAATACGGGCCCCTATCTTAGCTTGAACTATAAGACGTTTATTTTGTTAAATGTGTCTTATGTATTTGATATCTGCCGGACTTGGTGCCCTTTTGCATCGAATCACCCTCTCCTTAAATAACGAAACCATTTTTTTTTAATCGTGCACTTTCATGAAATCCTTTCTAAACCATAACACTTTGCACTCTCTTTCTATACATGAATTAAAAGCACGACACAATGCATTGCGATGATTTAATGATATCTACGTTAGATAATATTTCCTTTTTATCTCCCTTGGGGGAACAGTAATAGTTGCAAGCAAATAGGCGTTCCAAACAATGTGATCCCAAATCATTCAGGTTATTATCTGTATCAATATCATCAAATTCTATTTCATGAAAAAATATGTTACGAAGATTTAATTGCCTTTAAAGAACATAAAGACTGTCTTATTATAAACATTTAGACGAAGACAAGTTTACATGCTGATTTTTTTTTAATCAGAGTTTCTTTTAACGACCGCCGACACCAAATAATAAGGTAAGAATTAATCTTTTTTTAAATAATAAAAAAAAAATTCCACTTGATTTCTAACAATGGCGGAATGTTGTTTATGTAGAATAAAAAAGAATTAAGAGGTAGTTTGACAAATTTGAGATAAGAACATAGTTCCTTCTTGTGAGTGATATGCCTATTCTACAGGTTTTGGTTTTTGCAATGTGTGTGTGACAATCTTCCTGCGTAAAACTGACTGGTCTAGCTTCTTTAAAAAAAATAGTCATTTAGCACCACATTTAAGTGTTTTATGCGCCACAGTAATTGATCTTGTTGTCTGATGTGTGCCTTTACATTCTAATCGGTCAAATGGGCATTTTTTTTAATTAAAAAAAATTAATTAATCACTTGCTTGTAACCAAAATACATTTTAAAAATTGCAGAATCGTCTGTTAAATATTAAAGGTGGTATTTAAACATAAAGATTAAAGGAAACAAAACAAATGGTTTAATTTTCAAGTAAATGTTTCATGTTAGAGCTGTGTTTCCTTAGCGCCAAAATCGATCCCTAAATGTTCTATACATTTTGTTTATCATTAATTCAATACCATGTTTGTTTTTTTTTTTTAGTTTATTGTAACTCTTTGTTCATTCCTGATATATGACAGGTTCATATTTCAAAGAGCCTGAAACAATAAGAGTAGAAAAAAGATGGCTTGAAGAGTCTCATCAAGATGAAGTACTTATGTTTTTGTCAAAACAACCTATTTTTAGTAACTTGTCTCATTTGTGTTGAAATGTTATTTGCTTAGCTGGTTTGTTTTTCAACAGAGTCGTAATGTAGACTCTTGACATTAACTAATCAAAGTGTTATACATATGTATACACCCAAGATTGTACTGATTGTTAATAATATTTCTTTCAAACCACTTCTAATTGGAGTGTACGGATCTGTCGTCTTGAAAATGGATAGTGAACGTCCAATATTTAAGTACAGTTAAGAATATATAAGAAGTATGTTGAATAATATCTGCGTTGGTTAGCTGCACCGATACAGAATTAGCGGCAAAGCAATTAGGATCTAACCAGTAAATATTTGTAATTAAATATCATAAGTGTATTACTATTTTTGTTATCTTTTGCAATGTTTACTGGTTAACATTTTTTTTTTCATTAGACAAATCCTTAAAAAAAATGTTAGCTCTTTTTTAACACTCGTGTCGTAAAAAGTTACGGTTTTTGAAATAATAATATATACAGGACGTTTTTAAGACCAGTAATTCACTCTCATAAAAATAAAACAAAAACCCCTTCAGTTTCATTAGCGCATAATAATATGGTAATACTTAATACTGATCATTTATTAGCACGTTTTTATTTAAACTGCTGCTAGAAATCAATTGTTGATATAATAAAAAAAGAAGTAGTACCGTTGTGTCATTGAAATCCTCATTAATTTGTCCGTAGTGTCACTGAAACAAAATGTTTTTAATTTTAACAATGCAAACGCGACAGTTGTCAAGTATTTTAGGTCATATGCTTTTGATACTGACTGAGACTGCTTTTCAAAGTATGTTTGGTATTGTTACACTTCCGACTTTTTAGTACATACTGAATGTGAAAAGGACATTCACTTACCCATTACGCATTCAAAATATGAAGAAAACAATTATGTTCCTGAGTACCCATTTCAAAATTAATTTAATGGTCTCAAAAACGTATATGTGGCGTTCTCTGATATAATTATACCTTATGTATTCCACTGCATGTGAATAAAAGTTTATTCAATTATTTTACTTCGCAGTGGAGTAAGGGAGGATATGCAATCGAAGTTAAAAGTATTTCCGCGAAATAATAAATTTACATATATACCTTTTTTAAATATCTAAGAAATAAATGCACTTTTAGTGGAAAGCTTTGGACATTTAAATGATACTTTTCAATCAGACAAGCTCTTAAAATACAGACAACTTAAATGTTTTTCAAATAAATGAAAAGTAACAATACCTCAGATTTAGAAAATACAATAAGAAAGTTGAAACACAACAAGTGTAGTCTCAAGTACGTGTACACGGCTACAACGGAAACCACTTAATTTAAGATTAAAAAAAAGAAAAAGAAAAGATGCACAGCTTCATTTAGGGTACGCAAACAAACCTTTACCTGGAAAATATATCCTGTTTGAAAACAAATTAAACGACCATTTAAATGTTGCCCAAGACACATGTAAATATGCATAAATATAGTTAAGTAGGTGGAGTTCTGTTTTTTTTTTAAATTTTATTTCGTCCAGTAGATGAAGTAAAGACAATGAAATTGGACACTTTAAAGGACCACATCGTTGATGCACAATAAAGTATAGTATGTGTGTTATGGTATTTAATCAAGATAAGTTTTAAAATTATGTGTCTTGTTATTTTTTTGTATGTGGGGTCGTTGCATTTCTTCATCCTGGTTTGTACACTCATGGCGACGTATTTCCTTCTTTGTTTTTTTTTTTCATGAAGCTTTTGATTTTGCAATGGACTGACCAAAAAATAAATAAATAAAAGTCAACAACATCAATAAAAACTTTTTTCCTCTGTTTTTTGAATATAGAATAACCGAGATGGAATTTCATTCTCCTTTATGTTGATCGATTTAATATTCTATATTGTTCACTAAATATGTATCTAATTATTGTGTTTAGCTGTACAGCAGCGATGGACAAATCAACTTCTTTTTTGTGTTGGACAGCGATTTTTATCATTCTGCATGGTGAAATAAGAAGCCAACCTATTTATGAAAACTACAAGGAAGACTGCTTGATGACCAACAGGACGGACTCTTATTACAAGGAAATATATGGTAAATAAGGAAGTATATTCTATTTATGTGTTTAACATCACGTAGGGACCCAGTTGAACTCAACCGATCACCTCGTTTGTTTCTTTTTTAGATTCGTGTCTACATGTATATGTTAGTAAAATAAATGAATAACATGTACATACTGTCAAGTTAAATATACATGTTTTTTATCTTTCTTTTTGTTTACCCCAAAAAATAGTATTTTGTTATTAGTCTGCATTCATTATCTCTCATTACAATGTTACTGGTATCATACATATTTATGCATTAATGTACAGCCATCGAAAACTCTCGCCATACTTTCAATGGACACTTTATCGACCTTTTATAAAGTTTCCGTACGATGCTATTTAAAAAGTGTGTCCCCTTCTACTTTAATTGTCTTTTTGTGACTAAATACAAAATGCCATCAACAGGACATTTTGGAAAATATATTCATTAAACATGCACATATCTTTAGAATTATGACCAATTAAAATAGACATGGAATAAACACTTACCATTTCTTAGTATCATTCTCCTACACGTACAATCATTTCAACAACAATGTTTTATTGTTGTTTTAGGGTTTAGTCATAGTCTTCTTTTTAACTATGTGTATCTATTTAAATTGTTTTTTATGTTTAAATTTTCTATGTTGCCTTTGAGTTATTAAGACATACCTTTGCTATGATCACGAACACATGTTGAATGTTAAAATATACAAGATTGAAACTTATATATTAAAAATCTGAATTAAATAATAGATTCTATAAATGCAACTGTTTAATAACATATTATTATCTTTGACTGAGATATTGTTGTCTTAATATATCATCGTTACCAGACAGAGAAATTTTCCTTGAAAACTACGTAAACACTTTGGAAAAGGAACTAAACATATGCAGAGGTAGGTTGCATTGATGTACATTAGTGTTATATCATAGTATATTTAATTTTTATTCATATTGCTTGGGATATCAATAATCATCAACATCAAATATTGTTTGCCAAATAAAGTATAAAAGGAGACTGTGCGAGGAATAAGAACGAAAGTTATGTGTATATTCACCGTATTCTTTAACATTTACAGGAATAGAAAATCGCACATTATTAATAAATAGTTTTAAAGATTTTTTTAGGGAGGGTCGAGCCTAAGAGATGTAGTTGACAATGATGCGATGATGTTTCTGCTGCGCTCGCCGCAACGGTGACACCGTAAACATATCATCATTGGTCAGTTCATTTAAAGTAATGCAAAAACATTACGGTACATGCAATAAACATGATAAATAGGATATATCGCACCGTGTTATCAATTTTCCGAAATAGCAAGGCATGCATAAACTTAACTCTGAGTAGCCGAATTGTACCTCCGATTAATATTCTTACGCAGTTGAAAAAAAACACGATGTGAATCAAATTGTTATTGTATCAATGTTTGGCTTTCAGAGCAAACGCATGTGAATAATGTATTGAGTAATCTACATGTAATTAAAGATCTGCATGAGTCTGTCACTGCATAGTAAACACTGCAAGGCGCAATGCAAATAGTAGAATTTGCCAGTTACCTCATACGAACACAGCTGTGATTGGCCAAAGTCGCATACGAAATCTACAAGTTTAAACACAGTATCTTACAATAGTATTGATACTGTGTCATACGTAAAACGTCATATTCTGATATGTATTATTTTGCAGAAAAATGCAAAACATAACAGTGAGGTTCATTGAATTCGTGTTCCGTTTTATAGAAAGTAATAAATATGCTTATAACATTCATTATTGTGGTGAAAATGTGTTACTAATAGAATACCATCTTTTCATCAAATAGATGCACCTGCTGAAACCTTTACATCACGATCATCTACATCTGGTCAGGATTTGTCATTAGGTAACAATAAAAATAATTCAGACTTTGTAGTATTTAAACGCTAGGTCCTATCATTAGTTTAATTTGTTTGATCTATAAAATGATGTACGTAACCGGGTTTTTTTTAAAGAGCTTTTGCATTTTTTTTGTTCACAAAAAAATTGAAGAAAAATAACGGCACACTTTTTCTATCGGGCTATTGTGGATATAAATTATAATGCACAATTTAAAAAAAATATATTTATATTTTCCTCTTACAGGAACGCTTTTCCCAATAATGCTCAAAGAAAAAGAAATGTAACACAAACACATTGTGAAATCAATCCTCCTAAAACTTATTTGTTATATATACTATTTTTTGATTGATTTTGATATATTTTCAGTAACTCTAACTCATACACTTAAACGACTTATGTTTAAATAAATGTATAATGTATTGGTTTTGCAAGATTTAAATCTACAGAAAAAAAATCTTTCGTTTGATTTCTTAAGGATGCAATTTCATCTCAATTTCTTTTTCGAATATTAAAATTATTTATTAAAAAAGTTTAGAAAAAGCTTAGATCATGAATAGTTTGTTGCATGAAAGTATCTGGAAATCAACGATTGATATATATGTATTTCAAACTGTTAAAACTAAACTTTATTCAGAAAATACAAAGACTACAACTAAAATAACAACACAGATAAGAAACTGTTCTGTGTTAGGAAAACTATTATCATTATGTATACTTTGTGAAAAGCGATCCAGATCTCATTAAACAACGTTTTATAATTGATTTTGCAGGGTCTAGGGGAAAAGGATTTCTAGTATTATTCATGAAACATTATGAGGGTACACCAAAGAATGTTTACGTTACTTCAGAAAAAGGAGTTCAGATTAATATTACAACTTCCTATCGTCTAGACCCGTCGTTAAAAATGCAGATAGACATGAGTTTGAAAATTCTTTCGAGTCATCATTTCCTATTTCCGAATAAAATTGAACTAAAATATTTTCAAAAGGAATTTAAGTCAGTGTTGATAGAAACTTCCGATGACGTCTTTGTTGTTAGCTTAGATGGCGCCTATGGTACTGCTGACGGAACAACAATCATACCAATACATAAACTATCCACACGATATGTAGTGATAACAGCACAACCATTATCTCGAAAAAGCCAGCTGGCAGTGGCAGCACTGGAAAACAACACAAGAATTTCAATCAGATTTCGAATGAAACAGTATACATCAATAAATATAGAAGGTAGCACATACTACAACGGTGACGCATTTATCTTTTCTCTTGATCGTTTTGAAACATATCAAATTGCGCATAGTACTGATTTAACAGGAACCTTCATCGAATCTTCGAATCCAATTGCAGCTTTCTCGGGAAACGATTGCACCGAATTTAATGGCGGGAACTACATTGATCATCTTTTGGAACAATTACCTCCAGCTGACACAATAGACAAAAGTTATATAGTACCTCCTAATTCGGATGGAAGGGGCACAATAATACGCATTACAGCAACAAAATTGTCAGACGTATATTATATGATCGGTACTGTTATTCGAACGAGGTTATTAGAGAGATACGGTTTTTTCGACATCCGAATCTCAAGCAACCAGACTTGCTATATTAAGTCAACAGAACCCATCTTAGTAACCGGATTTGGCTTGCACTCAAATTCCTCAACGCTGGGTGATCCATCAATGACAATAGTACCGGGAATAAACCAATACCTTAACTACTACAAAATACCTATTCCCACAGGCTATGTTCATAATGTTGTATCAATTATGATAAAAGAGTCCTCTAAAGCTTTCATCCGCATCAATGATGAACTACTTAATGCAGTAGATATCGTTTATGAAGATAGCTTGTCAGTTGGTAATGTTACATACAGTGTTGTTTCAATTCTAGTAGCACAGGGAGAGTTTAAAGCATTTACGTTGGACGGTGAACGTTTTGGGGTTATGGTGTCTGGAATTAAAAGAGCCGAAGCGTACGGATTTTCTGGAAACTCTTTACTGCCATAAGGAAGTGTTTTTTGTTATTGTTGTGCTTTATTTAAAGTAATGATGAATACCTAATGAACTTCATCAATTAAAAATATTAGCTAGGGAAACGTTGCTGTTATCATTTGATAGTCGCCCCAATTTGTTGCTGTGTAACTCTTAAATATTGTAGAATACTTTAAATATAAGTTTATCGATTCAACGTATCGCCAAAGTAGTACTAAAATATGATTATAAATGCTTAAGGAAAACATTAATGTGAACAGAGAAGGTTGCTAGTTGCTAGTTAAACTAAAAAACAATCAGGATTAACATAAAATGTTTAACAGTAGCAGACTGGTAACAATATAATATATGAATGTTACGCTTGAAATTCTCAAACGATCATTTTTTTATGTTTTTTTGTATAGTTATAAATATATGATTATGTTCTATAAGTTGTTTATACCGTATAACCCCCCCCCCCCAAAAAAAAAAAAAAAACAAACAAAAAAAAAAACCAAAAAAAACCAAAAAAAAAAAACCAAAAAAAAAAAACCAAACAAACGAAAAAAACAACAAAACACAAAACAAAGAAAAAAAAACACAGAAAAAAAATCTAACAAACATTACTTTCATTGACATTTTTTTTATTGGGAGAAAAGGTGTTTGTAATCAATTATCTCATTATTAGTTTTTAGCTTAACCTTTTGATGTGCATGTAGTGTCTATGTATACTTGAATGTAGCTTTCATAATGAAATTAATTTAATGATTTATTTTGATTGTTTTCGGAAGTTCTCACTTTTCCAAAACCCCATAGCATGAAGATTATGAAGTTTTACGCACTTTTCTTAAGCCAGGAGAACAATAACATTAAATGAACTGGTCAATACATAATTTACACACAGAATATGCATATAAAAAAAATTAAATACATTAAATCCAAAGACCAAGATGTACAATATACGTCAGCCACCAGTTCTAAATGGTCAATCGGTACGACGAAAACGAAGGGTTTATATACCAGGTATCTGTGTGACGGTGCTTATTTACGAGCGGTGTTCAGCTTAAAACAAAATAAAAATGATTGCGGTAAAAATAACATATTTGCCCTGAAACTATTTATAAAAAAAAATATTGACGGAGAATCATTCTATAATGTCTCAAACTTATGACGTTTTCCTTCTTTTCAATTTTAAACAATGGCAACCTTTCACAATCTCTGATTTATTGCACAACCACAATAGTTTGTACATGTAATAGTTTGTAAATAATACTATTAACATCATAATCTTCAATCAAAGTGTGTGTTGTATTACATTTTTACACTTTGAAAATATGCAAATTTCCACCTATATCTTTGTCTTTACATCGAAAACATTTTTTTAATATTTAAGTATACTTGTGTAAGACCAAATTGTTGCTATTACTTATATTGATCCTAACAATTATATACATATTTACCTTCTGTTAACATTACAACACATTTAATGTTTTTTTGCCTTCTTACCTCTCAATGTGTAAAGAAAATTATTGATATGCGTTGCCACCGAATTTGAATTTCGATATTTTTATATAACTGATTATAAATTCTGCATTTTTCGTAAATTTGTCTAATGCATGTCTTAGAGAAGAATCAAAATGGGAACAAAGGAAAACAGGGAAAAAGAAATGACAAGGGACGACATACTGTGGAATCATTTAAATTCATGGGGGCCAAATTTCGTGGTTTATGGGTTTTTACTTATTCGTGGGGCTGTTATTTCGTGGATGCGTCGGTTTTCAGATTTAGTAAGAAAACTAACTCTTTTAAAATTTGTTTTCGTCGATGATGTTAATTCGTGGGGAAGGGCTACCAACGAATACCACGAAAATTGAGCCACCACAAGTTCTAATGATTCCAAAGTATATCAAAAACCAAAATGTAGTTATTTGTCATCTTTAGATCCAGGTGATAGAAAAAATATTGCTCAGTTTCTTGGTTTTATTTTGAGAAAAAAAAAATAAACAACGTTGATATTTTCATTGTTGTACATATTTATCATATATCTTTTTTGTATAGCAATAACAGTCATTGTATTTTAATTTTATCAAACAAAGTTTACAGTGTGCAGTTTACTTTTCCTGGATTTTTTATCAAAAATGACTGCAATTATATGATTTATTCTATATAAAAAATCCGTTTTGTTTATTGGTAATTCAATTTCAATTTAAAGGATATAGGCCAGAAACTACCTATTATGTCAGAGGAAGAACTTATTGAGGCTCTAATTAGTTATTTAAAAAAAAAAAGGAATGGACAGTTTTAAGCTTATATCTGACATAAATAATCAATTCTGTTGTTCTAAGAATGAGCAATGTCATGCAACTTTGAATAATATTGATGATTATATTTCTTTTACAATTTAGCAATAAAGTTGATCTTGCATATCCATGTTTCTTTTGCTTACTTAAATAGCAGTTTCAACCTTGTTCCAGGGCTTGCAAAAGTCCATATTCATTCATCTTTCTAATGAAAGACCAATATTTCATTTTCAGTTGGGGAGGACATGTTTTATTACTCTAATAGAGCTAGCGCTGTACATTGTTAAAAAATACTGAAAATACTGAAATGTTCTAAGTGGTTTTATGATTATGGAAGACAAGAATGGTGAGCCACATTTTAATAAAAAATGATAAACCCTTTTGATAGACTAATTATCACAAAAATTAGAACCTTTTTTCAAGTGTGTTGAGAAGGCCGAAGGGCATTGTTATTTTTTGACGCGAATTAAACATACAATTTTAATATATGTGCAATAGATGGAGACTAGAGATCTAATACAAGAGGCCAACAGGCCCTAACGGTCTCCGGAGTACCATAGCCCATATACAGAACTATCAGGGAATCTTATTTATGCATTTACTGTACATTCCTCATGAAACGCGATGAATTAATATCTGCATGAAATCGACATAAGTACATCTTGCAAATTTTAAGATATCGCTTTTTTTTTCGCAATGGCATTATGAAAACAATTTGGCAATAGCGATTTTATCTTCTTGCAGTTTAATGAAATACTGTTGAATCGCGGAATTAAGTACTTGCGTAAAATAAGGAATCTACAGTTATCAAGTTTCATTCAGGAAAAAATAAACAAAATTACGGTAATGGTATGGCCCCCTCCCCATCTAAAGTCTTGCAAACAAGACTATGAAACCTATACTTTTGGTGAAAAACATTGAAATAACGATATACTTCATGACCTGACATTAAAATCGACCATGGACACGGGACTGTTGGATGCATTATCAACATTCCAATAGATAAACTTCCCAAAACATAAACAGTGATATCAATGAAACCCAAAACTATTATTGAAAAAAATAGCTAGCAGTAGCTGCTATCCAAAATGGCACATTGATACCCATCACTTTTCAAATGGCAGAAAACACTGCTTTATATTTTGAAGGCAAGACATTTTAAAATGGTAGTGTGCTATGCATCTCTCGACTCTTTTTTAACTGCACATGCGCCGGATCCGGATTTAACTGAAACAATCATTTAGTCATTGTTTCCAATCGGAACCTTTTCAGGAAACTACTTCATTAAAATGGATTGGGTATTTTGATTACCTCATTAACACAATTACCACCAACAGACGCTGGTAATGATGCGTACCTAATTCTGTTTGCAGGGACACACTTATTCGCATCACAGCGATCGAAAAATCAGAAATCTATTTGGTGATTGGAACTGTCAATAAAACTATTTCGTTAGACTTATCTAATTTTTTCGTCATCCGAATCTCTAGCCACAGAGCATGTTTTTTTTTTAAATCTACAGGACCCGTCCTGGTAATAGAAATAGGTTTGGCTTCTAATATATCAAACTTAAGAGATCCAGCAAATACAATAATTTAAGGAATCAACCAATATCTGAACTACTACAAAATAGTAATACCCAATGACTATGTTGATATATTTATTTTTATGATAAAAGTATCATCTTAAGATTTCAACTGCATCACTAGTTTGTTGCAAACAGCATGCAATATCGTTTTTGAGGAAAATGTGTCAGTTGGTAGTGTCACTAACAGTGTGAAATCAAATACGAATACCAGAGAGGCAGCTAACAGCGTTTGCATTAACTGGAGAAGTGTGTGGGATCATTTTTGGAAGAGTAAAACAATATGAAGCGTATGGAATTTCCGGACACATATTGCTTCCTTGCTAAACATACGCGTAGTGCACATTCTTTTTATTTCATATACGCTTTGATGTATTCATAAATAAACATACATGCTTCATTAGTTAAATGTGGTAATATTTGCTAAGCATATACGATTAAGTAGTGGGCAGTGACTTGCATCTCTCCATATGTAAATATACGATACAACCTATTGTTGCTCTCAGGCACAAACTTGACTTTTTTATGATCTGTCTCCTTTCTTTCGATACGTATGTATATACATGCAACCTTTTTTACTTTGTACCTGTTTTTTATTGTGCCATTCAATAAATGACCATTTCTATTCTCTATCGAGGAGTTATGTTATGTATCGATAGTGGTGGTAAGGCAAGCAGAAATATATTTACATTAACTGCGTTTATACTCTATCCTTATAGGAATGTTCACTGTTTTCATGCAAGATAGATGAATCTGTCAGTGAATCCGTCTATAATTCTTGCTTTAATTTTGGTTTGTTAATTTGCTGTTTTCCCTTATTTATCAGTATGGCTTTATTTAGTATAAAAGTGTATTTAGGGTACCATAAAGATTGAAATTTTATTTGTCTTATAGTAAGAATACGAAGTATCTGTAGGTGATTATTATAAATTCCTTTTTATACGCAAGTGCTTAGTTCAGCGATTCACCTGTGTTTGTATGCATTCGCGAGAATAACTTTATTTGATGCTTTAATGTGGTTGACAAATTCTAAAATAATAGAGGTAATAAAAGTTTGGTTTTCAGATTTTGAAAGCAACGTAAAGGTCATATTTGAAAGGTTATGCTTCAAAAATACCGAAGATCAGTGTAGTCAGTCACTCTACGGATGATTTAAATCCAACATCTGTCAAGGGATTGATACACGTCACAAACAAACAGGAAATTCCGTTCATTACGGTAACAAATATATGATCTAGTACAAAGATGAGAATACGAAACATGAATAAAATTGTTCCACAAAATATACATATATATATATATATATATATATATATATATATATAATTTCTTGATCATTACACTCATTTGATTGTTTTTAATTCGGAAAAAGAGAAAGAAAAAAAAACTCGTAAAAAATATGTCTACGATATGCTCTTTTAAGATTTGTAAGCTTTCATTATGTTTGCATAAAAATTGTTATCATCATGGATTTGGTTTCTACCGTAAAAAAATCAACATTGTTCTGCTCATACAACGGGCTAATGTGTAAACTCGTCACTTTGTTCTATTTACTTGGTAGATGCCTCGACCACATCTTTCTGGATAATCGAGTCGTAGATCCTTATGTCGCTGTGAAAGAAAATTGCCGATAGATGACACTCCATAGACGTAATCTTGTAGGAATTAATTGTAGGAATTATCTCATGTTGTAGGCCAGTATTGTTAATTGTCATCTTTGGCCAGCCGACTTCGAATAAGAAATGCAGAGATATTCTTGATAAATCTAAACACTAACACAAAAGCAGGTTTAAAGAGGCCTTAAAATCAATAATTATCATTAAAAAGCGGTTTTCTGCGTTAATATTTATAAAAGTCTAAATTAGTTCAAGGTAAAGGAATCTACGCATGTAAGCCTAAAAGACGTCAACCGACTGGAGGTAATCCTACGAAATTGCCTCCAGTGAAAACCATCTACATTTATTACTCATATCGTATATCTGTAAATTTCCATATCAATTGTGTGCTTATGTCTAGGTATTTTGTCCACAAAAAGGCATGTAAAGTACAAGGCTACCCCTTTATAAAGTGTACTCTCATAAAGTATAGATACTCTCACAAAATCTAAAGTTCTTTTTCAAACCGGTAATTGAATCATGAATGTGTTTTTTTTAAATACTGAAAATCAAAATACAGACTGGCTTTTATTAAGTCGTTACATGGATTAAAGGGGTTTGTACTCATATTTAAAGTGCACTTTTGTTGCCACAGTTTGAAAAGAGTGATAAAATGAAGGTTTAAAAGAAGCGAAGTAATTTTACATCCTAATTTGTTGAGTTAAAGTTCCATGACGCGAATTATTTTCTTTATTACATCGTTTGATCTTTAGCACTGTGTCAAAGATTTCTACCTTCTTTCACTCTAATTTGTATATGAAATGTATACACATATTATGTTAAATTACTCCTTAGATTGCACTTGTTTCGCTAGTGAACAACGAAGTCTTGGTTATGCAGCATTTCAAACCTGACAAGTTACTTAGGATAAGTCATTGTTTTATGGAAAATTAAGAAGAAGAAAAAAGTATTTACTTGTTTGCTTTCTGTAAGGTCTTTGGTAAAAGAAATAAGTTCAAAATTTAAACTTATTAATGTATGAGTAATTATCTTCTTTTTTTTTGGTTATTAAGAGTAGTTTTGAGATACCACTCCATATGTCACATCAAATACAAAAGAGGAGTAAAGGAATCAGCATTGAAATTTCATAAAATGTGATTAAATGAGCATAACATACAGAACGAAAACGAAGACAAAGATTATTTAAGTACTACATTTTGCTCACTATAATTTATGTGTTTGTTAATTAAATTTGTTAGATTCCTTTAATTTGGAAATAAACTCGTATTTAGATAATTAACTTTTTTGGATACGCAAAATTTAAACACTTGACAAAGGCGAGTAGAGTTCGCGTGCGCAATTCTTAACGATTTTTTTTTCATGCAGCTGTAGATGCAGTGTTATAACTTTCTTTTAATTTCTTTTAAACTATTTATTTCTTATTCCTTTATTTATTTATTTATCTATTATTATTTCTTTTACAAAGTTAACATTCATGTAACAATTATGATTATTAGTTTAAAAAATTTTAATTCATGAATTTGATAGGAAAAAAACCGAACGGTGCTTACGCGTCATCTATTTGCAGTAATTTATACTCTGCATAAACCTAAAGAAAAAAGTACAATTAGCTCAATTTTCCGAAGCGCCGATGAATTTTTAAAACTAAGAATTTGTTGACATAGCAGTAAGAGAATCATTCTATGTATTCGTATTGTGATAGTGTTAATTCATATTAATAAAAAAAACCAAAATATGCCATGATATGTCAATTCGTGCCGAAAACCATGGACGAAACCATGAGAACAACTTGTTTTCATTTTTTTAATTTTTATATCAAGTCAAATAAAGTTGAAGGAAAACGAAATCGCAATGGTAAAAATTTAGAATCGTATGCGGTAAACGTGAAACTATAGAGGGTTTTCAACAAATTGCCATACTGTCCAAAAATAAAAAAAAGTTTATTTTCTAGATTAACCCTAGGGAATCGGGATTATTAAAAAGAAAACAAACATGAAATAAATATTTTAGGAAAATATGCTAGTTAAGTCACATATTCTGAGTACAATTTAAATTTATTCAAGTGCACTTCTAAAACGAACATTATTAAGTTTAAAAGTTCATAGTTCTAATGCGGGTAGACTGATGTCCTTGAATGGCGTCGATGAAAGAGAGAGATATTAAGTTTAACTTATCAGGCATTTTATCCATCAGCTGCACTTTTAAAGAGCCGCTAGTTCCTAAGATACACCTGTAAAATATATCCTCAATAATAAAACCTGTTTACACTTCTCTTATAGTATATTACAAATTCATTTTCAAAAAAAAAACTATTTATTTGTCTAATTGTTTAAAATTGAAAACCAAAAAAAAAACCCCAAAACCTAACCCAACTGCCCAAATTTTTTATCTTCTTTAAATTAGATATATTTTTTTTTATATTAGCCTTATTTGTATCTAACCCACTCTTGAACTCCGCATTATCTCATTTAAATTTAGAATTTATTAAACACACACACACACACACACACACACACACACACACACACACACACACACATATATATATATATATATATATATATATATATATATATATATATATATATATATATATATATATATATATATATATATATATATATATATATATACTTTATCAAGTTGGATTCAAACAACACTTTCACATTTAAACCATTCTATTACAAAGTGTATAAAAAATTACGAATCGAGTTGTTATCTTAAAGTTTTCTTTTTAATAATAATGTAGCACTATTAAACTGTTAATAAACCTCATATCTATTTGAAAAAGAAATTGCACTTTGCCTTTAATAAATAGCTATGTAAACTGTTGAAATGTGAAGTAATTATTTCAAGCATATTAAACTTATTTATATAAATAAATGCTTTCCTAGCCTTCAGTTCAAAAACCGCGGTTATTGGAAAAGCAAAGACGGGTATGTATCTTTAATTTGCAACTAAAAGCTAACAAGAATTTGTTTTTGGTCGTTTTGACTCTCGATTATACATCTTTGGTTTATATGAATGATTGTGTAATGAAAAATGATTTTCATTCAGTATATGAATTGCAACAAAAATGTACGCTATGTTTTTTTTTTCTTTCAGAAACTCACATATAAAATGAACTACTTTAGCGGAAATGGGTTACCACGGTTAAGCAAGGATCTAACTTCAGAATTTCAACTTAAACCAGAGGTACCAACGATTGTCTGTTCAAAGATGTATTGTTCTTATTTATTGAAATTAAGCATATCTCAGGTTTTTTTTAAGTATTTGGCCATACAGGAAATCAGGATACAATTTTAGAACGTAGATAAAATTAAAGAAGACCGATACGATGCAAAAGTTTATTGAAGGGTTATGAGTGATACAAATGAGATGTTTTAAAAAATAAGTTTGCTCTGGCCCCAGCACTTTGAATTTATGTTTGTTTATGCGTTTTTCCCAAATCCCCTTTTTTAAGTTATGGTAAATCTACTTTCATGTGAATAATGTCGGAATTGATCGGAAGAAAGGGACATTTAAGAAAAAAAATAAGAAAGAAAACACAACAATTCAAAAACAAGCTAACGATATCAAATCTAATTTATTTCTTTATGAAACATGTTTACGTATATTTACATCGATGTTTTGAATCAAGGTTTTGATCAAGATATCAAATACTGAAGCAATGTATGTTAGATGTTGAAATGTTGGTATCATAGAAACTCCATTTTAGAAACGCAATTAGTTCTATGCAAGTTTAAAACAAACTTTATATTAAATATTCACAAAAAAAACAAATTATATCATATTTTGTATTATTGCGCGACTAAATATAAAAAAATATACTTTATCAACAATCAGCTATTACGTTTTTCTTAGACAAGCATTATAATATGAATTAAAATTTATCACTTTTTACTAGCGTTTTTATATTATACATATAATTAAAAGCGATATTTATATGTCACAATGTAACTAAATCGTATTTATTACCTTTGACGTGCTAGTTGTTTTGCATACGAGTTTTTATGATGATATCACTTTATAATTCAAAGTCTACGGATCGTTTCGTTCAAGTGACTAGAACTTCAGGACGGTGGAGAGATTTACTAGACTCAAAAAGTGATTCAAACAACACATACATCTACAAAGGATCCCAGGTATGTTAATAGGTATTGCTTTTAATTTATATTTTTAAAGTTATTTATCTTTGTTCATGTATCATAGAGATACTATATTTAGTCCGTCATACTTGTGTGTCATGTATAATTTGAATACATCATCTGCAAAAGACTATTTATTTAACAAGACTTGATTGAATATCAAATTTGAATAGTTTTTACATTTAATAAGTTACTTTTCTACTAAACACGTTGACTTTTGCATGCGGTTCATGAATGTGTCTTCTATATCGGCGTTGGCTATTTAAAATCAGGAAGTTATCAGGTATTCGGTCGGGTACTTTTATTTATCATAAGTACCTGTGGTAGTGAGAACAATATGAATGGACATCCACAATTGATTTTGCTGAAGACTGGCAGGTTACTGTACTATCCCCTGTCAGTACTGTTTGGCTGCAGTGGTAGCTGGCTAGTGATCACTGGCCTGTTTTGTTTTTTTTTTTTGGGGGGGGGGGTTATAAGCAAAAAATTTTCTTGTCCTTAACCTTATCTACAGTAAATATACATTGTTGACTATTTCATATAATTGTAGTAATTGTGTCTATGAATACACCCTAGAAAAAATCATAAGGATTAATATTAGGATGCTCATTAATGATTTCTTTTAATAACTGCAAATGTTACGGTTTATTTCCAGTCAACAGAGCTGGACGGCAAACAAAAAAATTCCTCCAAAACGAAGTTGTATGCAGCCATTTTGGTAGTTTTTACTTTCCTGATTGTTTCCTGCATTACAGTAGCTGTTGTGTCAACCATGTTATATCATGAGCAAAACAAACGCAGTGATGATGGTGAATATAATTTTTTTTTAGGTTTTCTGTGTTTTAATTTATGAATTCAAACTTTCATTTTCTAATTTATATACTAGTATAGCAAGAATGAAAATCATTAACGTATCGTTTTTGTTGTTGACACTTTACAAATTGTACAGTTTTTCGAAATGAATTAATAATTGACTTTGACGTCACGATCTGCATCCGTTCGATAGTTCTTTGGGAATGTAACGTATTATTACAAGTGAACATCAATAAAACCGCTTGTTTCCTTGATATAGACGCTGTTTTCATTACTAGTGATACCAAATTCAATATTTATAAATATTGAGTATCAAATAATCAGCAGCTTTAAGCCTCGTATAAAGTAAATGTCTATTTATAAACTAATGGTTTGAAGACTCTTCCTTCTACGTTTAACCTAATAAGTCTTAATGAGATGTTTGAATGCATGTAATACAGCTTTGGCGCATGTGAAAGATCAACTCAGTCTTAGTTTATTGCATAATGGTACGAAAATATTCTGTGAATAAATATAAAACTGTAAACCTTAAAAAAAAACTAAAAAAAGAATTAGGTAATAAAACAATTATTCAATGCCTGAACAGTCAGTAGACCAGATTTTTTTCCCTCGGTGCAGGGAACAGCTAAGTGTATTCTATTGACCTCGGCCGTTGGCTCCGTGCAATGGACATACTGGGTTATTCCCTGCGCCTCGGAAAAAAATATTCTGGTCTATTGACTGCTCAAGCATTAAATAATTGTAAACTGCTAATAGTACTACTTCATATGTACTACTACTATTTCTTATTATTATCATAGTTTTCATTTTTTTTTTCATTTATGAATAGGTAAAATCAATAGACACTTAACTCGTACAACAAAGTCAATTACAACGACAACAATAGACCCAACAATACATTGTAAGGCCGATTCACCAGATGCACAAGGTAAGACAGATTTTCTTTAAGATTAATTGGATATTTACGTCTTAAAGGTATAAGTTAACATTATATGAACCAAACTAGTTGAAATTAAGAAACTGTTTTATTGGGCTGTATTTAGTGCTCTTGAGGTATTTATATAATTATATCGTTTATTTTGAAGAGAAAACTTTTAATAATAGCATTCCAAATGTAACCAGAAAAAAATAAAATACATGTAATAATGTGTATGTAAGTACAAGTACAGTAAGTTTTGATTGGACTTTATAATGAAGGTTGATACCTTATTTTATTTTTGAAATTCAAAAAAGAGTGTAGCGAGGGTTGGACCTTGCATGATGGTTCCTGCTATTGGCTGAATACTTACTTGCGAAGCTGGGACGAGGCAGAGGTATGTTGCAATGCAACCACGTCTGTTTGTTTGGGAGTTTTTATGTAATAAACTTTTGCAAAAGGCGCACTTCTGTTTATAAGCCAACAAGTTAACATTTTTTTATAAAAAAAGAAATACCGCTGTAAATGTAAACTTTTACTGAATAGGATTAAAGTAGAAGCCTCTACTATAAATATGATCACACAGGGAGCAAATCTTTATCAAATATAATGCAATAGTAATAAAGAGACATGTCATATGGGTTGATATTTTAAAAGAATGATATAATAAAGAGTTGTAGATTTGGACATATGAATTTCTTTACAAAACATTTATCTGCCTATCAAAGAATAAAAAGGTCATTTTCTCTCTTCAATAGTTAAATCATTGTAGAGTTTAGTATATAACAGTTTTGGTTTTATTATTCCCATGTAAAATGATTTCGCCTGTGCAACTTTGCTGCATTAAAAAAAACACCCGCCACAAACTCTTGCACAACTACAATGTTTTCATCTGCAAATATCTTCGCTGGACAGAATTTAACTGCATTAATGACATCTAAATTACGGCTAGCTATTTCAAACATTATATTCTGAAATCGTTTATGGTATTTGAAAGAATACTTTACTGTTGCTGTGCCTTTGCTTTAGGTGAGCCAATCAAAGCGCATTCATTCGCAAACTTGGATCGGTATGCACGAAATTATTAGTTAGTTTAAATATGTCATATCTTAAATTCACACTACTTAATTTTAAAAGAATTTACTTGATTTAGGAAACTTGTCGAAAAAAGTCAGCTACTTTGGTTGAGGTGACAACTGATATCGAATCTAGGTTTCTACAGGAATTTGCAAGGGGCCGTAAGTGTCGTCTTTTTAATGCGTGATAATTTAAATTGTAAGGAAATATCACTGAGTAAGAAAACGTTTAAACTAATTACATCACTGTCATTATGGATTTGTAATTCGAATTGATTTGTGCTAAAATATTGCAAATTGATTATATTTGTTTCAGAAGTTTAAACAAATATCGTTTATTGTTTTCAGGGTTTGACGTTGAAATTTGTTGTTGATTCCATTAATTTGTTTTTCAGTCTCGATATGGGTTGGGGCAAAAGTTTTTGATAGCAACATCAACATAAATACCTGCTCGCGGACGACTTCTATCATACAATTAACACAGGCTACGGATTCTGAAAAGTGTGTCATATTAGCTGAGTTTTTAGGTGGAAATGGTAGACGGTATTCGATCTATACTAATCGTAATTGCAAAGACCTCTTGGCGTCTGTCTGTGAAGGAATCTTTTAAGAGAGGCTGTCTGTAATCATCAAAGATCCTCAACACATCATTGTAATATGCAATATGAAATAAAATAGAATATGTGTAAATTTATGACTTACCTCTTCGTAAAGTGCTGGTAAAGAATAGTTATGGTGTTTTCATTACATTTTAGCGTAACATATATCTATATACTACAGTGGGGCTGCCAAACAATGGACACGGACTCAACTACAGTGTATGTTTTTATGACGTGCAATTATGATGCCTTGGAAAAACCTCAATCAAACTGCTATTGTTTTTTTAAGTGAAAATAGACAAATATTTGAGTTGTGATAGTGTAAATGCAAACCGCAATAAAATTCCACAGGTCTGGACTTTTGACATCTTTGTCCGAAAACTGTCTTTCATATGCAAAATGCTTGTAAATAACCTAAACAATGTAGAGCGTATTATCTAATCCAATAGCAACCCCACCCACTTCAAAAACTGTAGAAACCAAATATTTTGTTATATGATGCCCCCTTTCTCCTTCCAAAGCCATAATAGCAAAACAACCTGAAAACAAACGGTGTGGTCTATGTCTCTTTTTTAATTTTAAAATAATAATTATGTAAAAAAAAAATACATTCAAAAATCTAAGGCAGAAGAAATTAGACCAGGCCTCGTTAAACACTTGCTTTTGAGCATATGAATTTATTGTTTCTTTTTGTTTGTTTTATATCTAGTTAAGAATAGAACAAATCATTCTCAACACTCCGTTGTCGTCGGTATACACTTAAGAACAAGCAGTGTGATATTCAAAACTTCCAATACTGTTTTGTTAACAAATGATCATGATAAACTAATAAGAACCACTTTCAATACATATACGGGAGTTGGATGACTTCATATAAGATACGGTAAACTAATTAGCTGTTAAAAAGATTTTGTGTCTGTCTTGACGAAATTTCAGAAATGTACTGTGTTCATATCACTTAATATCAGACTTGTGGCATAGAACATTTTTACATATTGCAGGTTGCACTAAAGTATTAAATTTTACTATATCTTCTTACCAAAATTGCACAACTTTACAAACAGATTAAAAATTTAAAAAGAACTTCTGGAAAAAATCCTCTTAACATTATTTTAAACAACGCTTCATTTACAATTTTCTAGCCAAATACACACGTGCATCGAGCAAGGCGTGAGGCTTTGTTTACCTCAAAGTTACACACATGCTTGAAAATCAGACCCGGGCCTTTTCACCCCCCTCCGGAAACAACACGCATCAAAAATTTCAATGACCTCGCATTATTACAAAACTGGGATACTTAGACCTCTTACACATTGTTTTTCATCTCACAAAAAAAATCAGCTCCCGTCTCGTGCGAAAACGCCCCAAATACAAAGGAAAATTCGGAGTTATTTTGCATCAGCTATGTATTGACGTGAACCTTCAATGAAATACTGTAATGACACCTGCAAAGGCTTACCCAAGTATTTACTGCATTCTCTCATATTTAAAGTGGTTTTTTTAGTCGTCATCGTTACGGACCCGCAGACGACACGAGTTACAAACTTGCAACAACAAAAGAATTGAAACTGAAACTCTTACAGTTTTAACGAATGTTTTCCTGTAGAGAAGAGGAGTGTGTAATGAGAAAGTAAATTGCATGTTATCTGTTAAAATACATCTGGTAAGTCAATAAGATTTATAGAAAGAGAATATCTATATTGTGCAATTCTATCTTTGTTTCATCCATCGAGTTAAACTAATGTATATATTTGATATTCGCAAGGGTTGCAAAGTTTGGAAGTAAAGATATCAAAAAGCACAATCACGAATTCTCTTTTTATTTCTTTATTTAATATAAACTTTAAACCAGCTCATAACAAGTCAGGAATATATATAAAAAATTAGCCTTACTGATGTTGCAACGCTGTGTTATGCGATTAGTTTGACCTTGTGCAATATAATTAAAAACGCCCTTTTGGGGGTGAAGAGGTATAACGCCTTTCCCCAGTCTTTCGCCTACACCTGTGTCTTGGTGGAAAGTACCTGTTACAAAAAAGAACTTCAGGGGATCTGTCGCAACATAATTTAGGAACCATAGAAACTGTTTTAAAATGGTGTCTGTAACAGCTGATTTGTTATAAATTCGGGAAAAACTGCATCGAGAAATGAATATGTAGAACTCTGTGTCAGTTGGTATTCTGAACGGTGATAACTTTCAGCAAAATGCAAGAAATCTAAGTGTACAGTTGTATATAGAATACATGTACGATGTGTAGTGTTTTGATTAAAGATATAGTTACTACTTGGTGCAATCAATCCAACGACCATAAAATCAAAATGACTTCCGCGTTACCACTAGGCCACGCATCTTTCATTTTATTAGATGTTTGTTTTCTTTCAATATATCAGGTTATGTACATGATTGCATTAGAAAAGTCACTAGTTTAAATTGTTCCTCTCATTTTTAATACGAAGACCGCGTAAAACCAAAATTAATTCATAGTAAAGGTGTCCTACAATACCCGAAAAAACATAATTTTAATGGGAATTCTTTGGTTTAAAGTGGTTGAAATAGTCAAATACTAGTATACCTTTTTATCACATATTTTCTATTTTCCTATATATCCATGACAAAACCTGATATTTTAATGATACCTTTTAAGATAATGAAGACTCTTAGAGCATGATAATTGTGTAATTTGCATTTCTTTGATTATATTTTTACTAAATATTGTATACATTGTAATATTGAATATGTTTGATGTTTGCAGAAGTGCTATATTTTAAGCGATATCGTATTTTTAGTGCGTTATACCTCTTTATAATTAGCTATTCACTGTTATGTATAACTGAGCCAAACTTTAAAATATCATTTTCTAAAGATCACTGAAAAGAAATACTCAAAACATAATAATAAAACAAAACAAAAACAAAAAATTATTCGAAATAATAAACTTACAGTGTTTTTGTATATATAAAAACGCATAATATCTGTTCTCATTGCTTCGTCGGATTAAGTCCTTGATTTTTTACGCGATGAAATGCATGCCAACATGTTTTTTTTTAATGTTTTTATATCATTCTCCTAATGTTAAACTCCATCAAAATTCATTGGCTTGGATGAAAACAGCGGTATGGAACATAAAGGATTTTCTATGAAAAAAATAGTTTTTAAAATATCACTCACTGATAAAGCAAATTTGTATCACATGTGTACTATAGGCCAACAAGTTGAGAGAGAGAAAATGGTATTATGAATTATTACCTGAAAATACAATAAGCATAGAGTTTGATGATTCAACTCCTTTTGAAACATAGATGATCTTAACATGTGTCTAATATTTTTAGGAAATATTCTTAAATTAAGAAATCACGATTAAGTTCATGCAAGATATTTGCGATTAATAATTGATAGTTATAATTTATTAAACTTGTTATTTTTTTTTATTTTTTTTTTTTTGATGCAAATAATATGGTGTTTGTGTGTATTTTGTTTTTAGTTAAATACATGTACCAACGATGGACTCATTGACATCATGTTTAGTGGTTTTTCAAATGTTTGTGTTCATCCTTCAGTTGGACCAAATCAATTGTCAACCTTTATATGAGAATCCTCAAGAAGATTCATTGACAGACCCGGGTCATTTGTATTGCCGAAAATATTATGGTAAAGAATTGTTTGATTGTTATTATGTTCTTATAATATTTATTTTTACAACGAATTTTGTCGTCACTGCATTCATGGAATGCATTAATTTGAATAAAATGTGTAAATGTTATGACAGTTATATAAGTAACGCTAGATAACACATTTGCTGTTGTACTTTTCCTAAGTAATGCATTTTTTGTTGTAAAGATGATTTCTATAGCCTGGATTTCACAAGTATGGTTACATCTGAAACATGTATCGACTGTTATTGTTGATGAGTACATGTGTTTGAGACTAGTAGAATTAAGGAGTGACATATGACTATTAAGTGTGAAAACTCACAAGTAACCATTACATGTACAACGTCATAGAATACTTGTTTTAATCATTTTAATCTCATAGCATCGATAGCCAGAAATCCCATTCTGTGTTGAAGAATATGTTTTTATCGTACGAATGTATAATGTACAATGCAATACAGATAATTTTATTCTGTCCGTTATATCATGACGAGAAGGTAGTTTGTGTTTCTTAAATGCATTATGATGTATTATGATACAGGTGGCACTGTGTTTTTTATTCAAATGCTCTGTTACTATAGCTGAATTTTTTCCAGCAAAATCAAAGCATTTTTATTCCCTTTCTTAATAAAATACTTTACTTTCAAAAATAGTTTTAACATGCACTATTTAAGCAAAATTCGATAAATTGGTTAAATGTGTTAAAAGCTACGCGATTATTGATTTTTTTTTTTAAAGTTACATTTAATCCAATGTTTAATTTTTTAATTCTAATTTACCTTTTCTTTGTACAGAACGAGAGCTTTCCCATGAAAAAAGACAAACAAGTTTGCAAAAGGAACTAGAAATGACTAAAGGTAGCATTGAAATTACTTTACATGTTTTTCAGCATTTAGATAAAGTATCATCTTTATGTCAATGTCTGCATGTAAATCAGCTATTTAGTAAAAAATTTAAATTACATTGAAATATATAAATGCAAGTTGTTTTTTCAAAGTAATTTGTTTTAAACTAGTTGTTTGTACAATCAGATCAACTTCAATCATTACACATCGTGTTTACTTAGCTGAAGGTTATTTTTTGATCTTTGACAATGAAAGGGTTCATTTTCAGTTTAGCATGTTACTTTAAATGTTTTAAATGCGGAAACATTAAACAATGTTGTATGTATGTCTAGATCTTAGATTTGTGAGCATCTATACATTTGGTGGGTTTTTTTATTAAATCAGTTCCTTTCTTACCCAGGTACGTGCACAACACCTGACTTTTGATTTACCTCTGAGGCACCGCCATATGTACTGTCTGGTCAGAATATAACCAGAGGTAACTTTAGAAGAATAAAAACAATCAAAATATATGTTTATATCAAAAAAATGTTTTGTTCTTAAATTTATTACATGGCTCGTGTGACTGTTAAAAATGGTTACATTTCCAAATAGCCATTACATGTAGTTGTTATTATCTCAATTTATTGACATCATAAAAAGTAAATGAAAATATAATAAGATATTTTCCAATTGGTCCAGGCGTGGACGTTTATAAAGATTATCATCAATGTAACTACGATCAATAAATATAGTACACAATTTTTTTGTGTTTATAAATCAACAAAATTGTTAAATGATTTTCAAAAATAAGATAAAGCCACTTCGACGCATCTATACCTTGACAGTTTTATTTTGAAAAGTATAATTCTAAATGAAACATTCGTTTTTATTTTGTCATTTCATTTTTGTAGGATCAAGAGGAAAAGGTTTTATAGTTTTATTCATGAAAAATTTATTATATAAAACAAAAAAAGTATACGTCACATCCGAAAGGGACTTCAATATGAATATAACAACTTCCACCCGCCTAGACCCATCCTTGAAAATCCAGATTGACAAAAATGTCCTTGTCAATTCGAGTCACCTTATCATTCTCCCTACTGCAACTGAACTAAACTACTTACAGAAAGAGGTAAAGTCAGTTTTGATTGAAACTTCTGATGATGTGAATGTCATTAGTTTTGACGAGGGAGAGCGGACTGCTGGAAGCACAGCAACCATTCCGATTCATAAACTCTCAACAAAATATATAGTGATATCAACAGCTACATCTAGAAAAAGCCAGCTAGCAGTAGCTGCTATCAAAGACAACACGACAATATTAGTAACTTTTAAGATGGAGAGAAATCTTTCTTTAAAAATAGAAAATAACACATTTTATAGAGGTGATGTGTTTTCGTTTTCACTTGATTGTTTTGAAACCTATCAAATTGCGCATTCGACATATTTAACTGGAACAGTCATTGAATCATCATATCCTATCGCAGCCTTTTCAGGGAACGACTGCAACCAAATTGATGGTATTGGATTTTGTGATCACCTTATAACACAGTTACCTCCAACGGGCTTTGTGGATAATATGTACATTGTACCCCCAATAACGATGACAGAGATACAATTATTCGCATCACAGCAATAGAAAAATCGGACATCTTTTATATGATTGGTACTGCAAATGAAAGGATATCCTTATACAAATCTAATTCGTTCGATATCCAAATTTCTAGCAACCAGTTATGTTATATTGAATCTACTACGCCCGTTGTAGTAACAGGAATTGGTTTGGCTTCAAAACAAGTATTGAATTTGGGTGATCCATCAATGACAATCATTCCAGGAATCAACCAATACCTGAACTACTATAAAATAGTTATACCCAATGGATATGTCAATAGTTTTGTATCTGTTATGATCGTAGAATCTTCTCTGGAGTTTTTTCGAATCAATAGTACAGTAAAAAATATATGTGATATCATGTTTGAAAAAAACGTGTTGGCTGGAAATATAACATATAACGTGAGAACAATACGAGTAGCTGAAGGAGTCCTTACTGCGCGGACATTGGACGGAGAAAAGTTCGGAATGGTTTTTTTAGGAGTACACATAGCAAAAGCATACAGTTTTTCTGTGAACTTTTTGCTGCCATGATAACCTTTTGTTCTCTTAAATAACAGATTGTTTAATGGTAAAAAACGACTGTTCAACAGGAGTATATAACCTCCATTGACTGTCATATCCATATCAAGCAAATGTATAAAATATAGCAAAACATTTTTTATTAAAAATCACGTAGAATACTAAGATATCGGAATGAAACTTTGTGTTAGCAGCATAGAACATACATATATAGGTGTATTGATTGTAATACCTATATTTTTTTTTATATTAGCTTTTTACGCGTTGCTAGAGTGTTGTGTTGTACTTGCTATGAGTTTAATTTGTCATTTATGTTTTGCAATATACATGTACTTTCATGCAAATGTTTTTGTATAGTGTTTATATTTTATTACAAAATTATAAAAAGAAAAAAAAAGAAACAATGAAGAGTGTCTGTGTATATATTTTGGCTTTGTTTGATTTTCAAAAGATATTGCTTTGGTTGCATTTACTTTTAAAAAATATTTTATTATCAATTTACGTATATTAGAATATTTTTTTACTTCCTGATGCTACTTGTCAATTATATAAATACTTTATATATTCTATATTCATTTTTGAAATGTATCCAAAAGTGGATTGCATATGCAATATAGTAACCCATTTGTTTTCTTTCAAATATAATAATTTTGATAAATTTGTTTTTCTTACAAAAACAAGCTTTGCAGTCATTCAAGCATCATAGCAACAAAAAATATTATTTTATGCTTTTTGAATTAACAAGCCAACTTAGAATTTCAGCAATTGGTGTGCTTCCCAATGTCGCAAAGTTAAGTGATACCGTGTATCCATTTCTGCTTTGTTTGCGATAATTTCAAATCGCGAAGAGAGTCAGCGTTAATTTTACATTAAGGTTTGTTCCTTTTATAGAGTTATATCTCTTTGATTTTAATGTCACATGTAACAGAAAGGTATGTGATTGGTGACTTGAGTTCACTAAGTTTTGTTTTGTGTGATTTGTTAACCTCGGATATGTAGAAAAAAACTAGTCGATCACAGTAAGGCAATGTTTAAAAATGTGATATTTTTTAGAGAAATCGTGCATTGGTTTCTGACGATTTCAGAAGAAAATTGAAAGAAAGAACTATTAGGGGTTTCAAGAAAATGGCTATTTGACACATGTAAAATCGGCAGTGAAGCGCTAATTCATTGTTTTGACTCCAAAGAAAAAGAAAGAAAGCTGTCACTTGATGATGAACTAGACAACAAGGTTAATCGTCTTGTTTCTACAATCAGGAAATATGGCAGTGTCCTCATATTGCTATAGTGAACACCATTGAAGGGTCGCTCCCTTCTAGGTGAAAAAGAAGGAAATTGTAAAAAAAATGTGACCCCCGGACCGAATCCGTGGCCCAAGGAGAGATTCAAAGTTTAAAATAGAAATGCATAGGACTTCTTAAAATCTTCTTCTCAAGAACCAATGCGACAAAAATGTCAATATTTTCACAAAAGCGTGTATATACAATGAAAATTCTAAATTGTAAAACTCGTGACCCCCGGACTAAAACCGGGACCCAAGGCGAGTTTCAAAGCTTACCATAAATATGCACCGGAAAAATGTTTAAAAATCTTCCTCTCAAGAACCACTGCACCAGAAATGCTAATATTTACAAAAAAAACTTGTATCTATAATAGGGATGTCAAATCGGTCAATTTTTAATGCTCGGTTACTCAGACGTTTTTCCGATCGAGTACCCGGGTACTCGGTTAAAGTGTAAATAAATATTAACAAGTACATTGATAACTGTAAAACCTTGGTCACTTTTGTAGAAATAAAACAACATAAGCTAATGGGAGGTTTCCCCGTAAGTGTGTTTCTGTTTACTTACGTTTTCTGAATCTTTAGTTCTTTTGAAATATTTCAATACCTTTGAAGTCGGTGGAGGCATTTTAGGTCTGTTCAATTTCTCTACTGTGTGCTATCTAATTTAAATTATAAACTATATAAACGATATTCAGTGAAACAAATCATTAAAGTAAGCCAAAATTAAGGGTAGAAGACAGCCAAAGGTGAACAAGCTAGGTAACAGGTGCTTGGTCACGACAATTACTATATAAACACTGCCACAGGCGATAACGGTCATTTAGCATATTTAGAGGCGTAGGAAATCCTAATTACTGTATGTACAAGTGCAATGGACATTTTAAGAATTAAAACCGATGTTTTAATGCATTATTAAATAAACTAAGAAATATTAAAAAATATACATCCGAGAAACCGAATACCGATTTAAGTATTCGATACTTGGACGTTCGATCGAGTACCCAGTTAACCGGGTACTCGTTGACATCCCTAATCTATAATGAATATTCTAAATTGTAAAAATTTCGACCCCTGGACAAAAATTGGGGCAGTTTAACATAGAAATGCATAGGATTTTTCAAAATCTTCTTCTCAAGAACCACTGCGACAAGAAGCCAATATTTTCACAAAAGTGTGTATATACAGTGAACATTCTAAATTGTTAAAGCGTAACCCCCGACTAAAGCTCTTGGACTCAAGGCTGGATTCAAAGTTTAAAAACATGTTTCAAATGTTTAAGAATCTTCTTGAGAACTAAAATGCAAAAATTCGGGATTTTTTTTTAATACAATCTTAGTTATTGTCGATTCTAAATTGTTAAATTCGTTACTACAGTTATATACAGGGGCACCAAGAGGGGTTAGAGTTTAATGAAGAGAAATATAGTAAACATCTTCTTTAAGACTACAATGTTACAGTTTGTGAGATTATTATACATAGATCCTCAAGTAGTAAAACTTCTAAATTGTAAAATCTGTGACCCCAGACCAACACTGGGGCCCCAGAAGGGGTTCAGCGTTAAACATAGAAGTATATTTGAAAAATGTTTAAAAATATTTTTCTCAAGAACTATATTGCTACCATTTGTGAGATTACTATGCAAACATTTTCAAATAGTGTAGATTCTGAATTGTTAAAGCGAACCCCCGGACCAAGACTGGGGCCACATAAAGGGGTTGAAAGCTTAAAAAAGAATAGCATATCGTAATGAATACATAATTTAGGCATAAATAAAAAAAAAGAAGAAAAAAAAAACAAAACAACAAACAACGTATTTGTATTTTAATTGTTATACGAAGTTTGATCCACTCATTTTCTTACAAAATGTACTAAGCTATAGATAGACCTGTAAACAGAATAATTTATATGGATCGAAATCGTAACGAGACGTTCTTGAAAACTACAATCGCAATTTGTGAAAGGAGTTAAAATCAGTTTACACTCTTTCAAGACACGGGTAAAGTTTACTATTCAGTCATCTTTGACTCAACTAAAATGAGCAGGTGCAGTCGGAAAATTAAAGCACGCGTTGGCGTTTTTGATGTGCAATACTTAGTAACACCAGTAGATAAATTTACCAAAGTACGTATGACTAACCTGGCTCGTTCGTTTCAACGCCAGAACAATAAAACCAAACGATCAGAAAGAGTGATACTGTTGAAAATGTATCATATATCTGTGTTGACTTTCGAGGTATGAATGTTTACATTCATTCTAATGAAAATAATGTATCTCACGTAGACATAAACAATTTGCATGCCAACATAAATAGCTTGCACGGTAACATAATAAAGTTATATAAACATGTATATGAATAATTTATTTCATTTATAGCTAATTCAACATTCATTTGCCTCTTTGGTCATCGTAATCCTCCCTTCTCAGCCACTCATGCATTTTGTTTTTTAATTTCGCCATTTGGCGAATGAATTTCAAATTTACAATACTAAGCACACATTGAGTAAATAAATTGTTAAAATTAAATTATTTATATGATGGGAAATAGTATCTCACTAATGTGAAGAGTAGCGTACAAAAGCATGTTGTAATTCTGAACATTCTACTCCTACAGCATTCAATGTACTTATCATATGTATAGCTGTATCAGTATAAAATTATATGAATTTCGTGTCAATCTCATTTATCAATTATAAACTGTCACTAAAGTGTCTGAAGAGCAAATACTTTAGCTGCGTGCATATTCTGAATAAACAACACTCTGCATGTAGAAAACACAAGGTCATTAAGGCATAGTTTTGTTTTCCAGACGGAAAGAGAAGGGGTAAGTCATCTTTTGATTAGAAAACACAGTGCGTTGTAAGCTATATGGCATTATACTGCGTTGAATATGCAAAGTTTTGTGGTAATGTGTGGAATACATGAAACGCAATTGCGAAGTAGTGTAATTAATTTGAAACAAGATAATATTTATTTTTTGCGAAAATTATGTCTTCTAATTGCCAAACTCAATGTTTAGATTGTTTTATAACCTCTTTTTGAATTCTCAGTGTATATTATAATGTATATTGTGATGTTACAATGTTAATTATTTTGATATAATATGTTTATGTTTTAACAAGCATTAAAACACAAAAAGGCAACACAATAAGTTTTTAAAAAGAAAACTACACAGTGATTTGAGAAAGTTAAATTAATTTTGTTTTTATTTTTGTTAAAGCGAAATTTTGATCAGTGAATGATTTGGAGGTATTTAATTTCAAGTGTTAAGCCAACTTTCGTATAGAGTCAAAATAAATAGTTTAGTCTTAATTGGTCCTGTATTTTAAGGTCAGCGAAGTTAGTCAATTGAACAAGTGTACATATTTTTTAATTGTTTTTAATAATCTCGCTGCAAAAAGTCGATATGTCAAGCTTCTTTTTTTTTTTTATAAAAACGGTAAATCATATCGCAAGACTTTAAAGTGTTTCATGCGACACAGTAAGACTCGCAACGCTTTTTATATAAGCTCAATTTCTGATCCAGTTGTTTGGTCAATATTCTTATTCTGTAATCGTTTAAGTGGGGCTACATTGTGTTTAAGAATAAGATAGGTCTACATATGAAATACACATAAACAAGTCTCAATCGAAAAGAGATTCTTTAGTAACACACCTTTTTTTTTAAATCGTGCACTTTCATGAAATCCATTCTAAACCATAACACTTTGCAAATCTCTTTCTTTACATGAATTAAGAGCACGACACAATGCATCGCGATGATTTAATGAAATTTACGTTAAATAATATTCCCTCTCTATCTCCCTTAGGTGTACAGTAATAATTGCAAGCAAATAGGCGTTCCAAGCAATCTGATTCTACATCATTCAGGGTATTATTTGTATCAATATAAAATTTTATTTCATGAAAAAATATGTTACGAAAATTTAATTGCCTTTAAAAAACAGAAAGACTGTCTTATTATTAAAATTTAGATTTATACAAGTTTACATGCTGAAAAAAATGTTGTTTTTTTTTTTTAATCAGAGTTTCTTTTAACGACCGCCGACACCAAAAAATAAGGTAAGTATTATTTTTTTCTTATAGACTGTTAGATAATTAGATAAAAATCACTTGATTTCTAACAATGATGGAATGTTGTTTATGTAGAATAAAAAAGAATTAAGAGGTAGTTTGACAAATTTGAGATAAGAACATATTTCCTTCTTGTGAGTGATGTGCCTATTCTACAGGTTTTGGTTTTTGCAATATGTGTCTGACAATCTTCCTGCATAAAACTGACGGGTCAAGCTTCTTTTAAAAAAATAGTCATTTAGCACCACATTTAAGTGTCTTATGCGCCACAGTAATTGATATTGTTGTCTGATGTGTGCCTTTTATATTCTTATCGGTCAAATGGGCATTTTTTTTATTAAAAAAATATTAATCAATCACTTGCTTGTAAGCAAATTACCTTTTTTAAAATTGCAGAATCGACTGTTGAATATTCATAGTGGTATTTTAACATCAAGATTAAAGGAAACGAAACGGCAATGGTTTAAATTTGAAGTAAATGTTTCATGTTAGAGTTGTGTTTCATTAATGCCAAAATCGATCCCTAAAGGTTCTATACATTTTGTTTATCATTAATCCAATACCACGTTTTTTGGTGTGTTTTTTTAGTTTATTGTAACTCTTTGTTCATTCCTGATATATGACAGGTTCATATTTCAAAGAGCCTAAACAACAAGAGTAGGAAAAAGATAGTTTGAAGAGTCTCATCAAGATGAAGTACTTAACATTTTGTCAAAACAACCTATTTTTAGTAACTGGTCTCATTTGTGTTGAAATGTTATTTGCTTAGCTTGTCTTTTTTCAACAGAGTCTTAATGTAGACTCTTGACATTGACTAATCAAAGTTTCATATGTATACGACCAAGATTGTGTTGATTGTTAATAATTCTTCTTTTTTCAAACCACTTCTAATTGGAGAGTACACATCTGTCGTCTTGAAAATGGATACTTAACGTCCAATATTTAAGTACAGTTAAGAATATATAGGAAGTATTTTAAATCATCTCTGCTTTGGTTAGCTGCACCGTGACAGCATTAGCGGCAAAACAATTAGGATCTACCCAGTAAATATTTGTAATTAAATATCATCAGTGTATTACTATTTATAATGCAATGTTTACTGGTTTTACTACATGAGTGTTAAAATGTCTCTCTTTTAACACTCATGAAGTAAAAATGTACTGTTATTGGAATAATAATATATACCGGACGTACATGTATTTAAGAACAGTAATTCACTCTCACAAAAAGAAAGTTTCATTACCGCATAATTATATGTTAATACATTATATTGATCATTTATTAGCACTTTTTAATTTAAACTGCTGCTAGAAATGAATTGTTGATATAAAAAAAGAAGCAGTCATTGTTTAAAGAAAACCTCATTAATTTGTCCGTAGTGTCACTGAAACAATCTTTTTTATATCAACAAAACAAATGCGACAGTTGTCAAGTATTTGAGGTCATATGCGTCTGATACTGACCAAGAGCGCTCAGTATGTTTAGTATTGTTGCGCCTCCAACTTTTTTGTACATACTGACACGGAAAAGGACATATAAATACCCGTAACGCATTCAAAATATAAAGAAAACAATTCTGTTTCTGAGTTACCATTTCAAAATTATTTAATGGTCTCAAAAACGTATATGTGGCGTTCTCTGATATAATTATGCCTATTATATATTAATTTGCATGTAAATAAGAGTTTATTCAATTATTTTACTTCGCAGTGGAGTAAGGAAGGATATGCAAGCGAAGTTACATGTATTTCCGCGAAATAATAAATTTACGTATATACCTTTTCAAATATTTAAGAAGAAATGCACTCTTAGTGATGACCTTTGGACATTTAAATGATACTTTTCAATCAGACAAACTCTTAAAATACAGACAACTTAAATGTTGTTTTTTTTTCAAATAAATAAAAAGTCACAATACTTTAGATTTAGAAAATTCAATAAGAAAGCTGAAGCACAACAAGTGTAGTCTCGAATACATGTACCTGTAAATATACAAGGCTACAAGGGAAATCACTTAATTTGAGATAAAAAAAAATGCACAGCTTCATATAGGGTATGTACACAAACAAAATTTAACCTGGTAAATATATCCTGTTTGAAAACAAATTAAAAGACCATTTAAATGTTGCCCAAAACACATGTAAATATGCATAAATATAGTTAAATAGGAGGAGTTCTGGCTTTTTAAAAAAAAAAATTCGTCCAGTAAATGAAGTTAAAGACAATGAAATTGGACACTTTAAAGAACCACGTCGTTGATGCATAATGAAGTATAATATGTGTGCTATGGTATTTAATCAAGATAAGTTTTAAAATTATGTGTCTTGTTATTTTTTTGTATATGGGGTCGTTGCATTTCTTCATGCTGGTTTGTACACTCATGGTGACGTTTTTCCTTCTTTGTTTTTTTAAGGTACAAATAAATGTAGCTTTTTATTTTGCAATGCACTGACAAAAAATAAATAAAAATAAATAAAAGTCAATAACAACTTCAATAAAAACTTTTTTACTCTGTTGTTTTGAATATAGAATAACCAAGATGGAATTGCACTCTCCTGTATGTTGATCGATTTAATATTATATAATGTTCACTAAGTATGTATCTAATTATTGTGTTTAGCTTTATAGCAGCGATGGACAAATCAACTTCTTTTTTGTGTTGGACAGCATTTTTTATCATTTTGCATGGTGAAATAAGAAGCCAACCTATTTATGAAAACTACAAGGAAGACAGCTTGATGACCAAACAGACGGATTCTTATTACAAGGAAATATATGGTAAATAAGGAAGTATATTCTATTTATATGTTTAACATCACGTAGGGACCAAGTTGAACTAAACAGATCACCTCGTTTGTTTCTTTTTTAGATTCGCGTCTACATGTATATGTTAGTGAAGTAAATGAATATCATGTACATACTGTTAAGTAAAATATACATGTTTTTATAGAAGTGGTATTTATCTTTCTTTTTTTAACTCCAAAAATAGTATTCTGTTATTAGTCTGCACTCATTGGCTCTCATTACAATGTTACTGGTATCATACATATTTATGCATTAATGTACAGCCATAGAAAACTCTCGCCTTACTTTCAATGGACACTTTATCGACCTTTTATAAAGTTTCCGTATGATGCGACTTAAAAAGTCTGTCCCCTTTTACTTTAATTGTCTGTATGTCACTAAATACCAAATGCCATCAACACGACATTTTGGAAAATATATTTATGAAACATGCACATATATTCATGATTATGACTAATTAAAATGAACATGGAATAAACAATTACCATTTCTTAGTATAATTCTCCTACATGTACAATAATCCAACAACAATGTTTTATTGTCGTTTTAGGGTTTAGTCGTAGTCGTCTTTTTTCAACTCTGTGTATCTATTTAAACTGGTTTTTATGTTTAAATTTTCTATGTCGACTCTGAGTTATCAATACATACCTTTGCTATGAACACATGTTGAATGTTAAAAAAAAATACAAGCCTGAAGCTTATATATTAAAGACAAAACATCTGAATTAAATAATAGATTCTGTAAATGCAACTGTTTCATAACATATTATTATCTTTGACTGAGATATTATTGTCTTAATATATTATCGTTACCAGACAGAGAAATGTTCCTTGAAAACTACGTAAACACTTTGGAAAAGAAACTAAACATATGCAGAGGTAGGTTGCATTCATGAACATATTGTACATTTGTCTTTAATCACAGTAAATTTAGTTTTTATTCATATTGCTTGGGATATCAATAATCTTCAACATCAAATATTGTTTGCCAAATATAGTATTAAAGGAGATTGTGCAATAATAGGAACGAAAGTTACGTGTATATTCACCGTATTCCCTAACATTTACAGGAATAGAAAATCGCACAATATGAATAAATAGTTTTAAAGATATTTTTCTAGGGAGGGGCGAGCCTAAGAGATTTAGTTGACAATGATGCGATAATGTTCCTGCTGTGCTCGCCACAACGGTGACACCGTAAACATATCATCATTGGTCAGTTCATTTAAAGTAATGCAAAAACATTACGCTACATGCAATAAACATGATAAATAGGATATATCGCACCGTTTTATCAATTTTCCGAAATAACAAGGCATGAATAAACTTAACTCCTAGTAGCCGAATTGTACTTTCAATTAATATTCTTACGCAGGTGAAAAAAAGGCTCAATTCGAATCAAATTGTTACTGTATTAATGTTTTGCTTTCAGAGCAAATGCATCAGAATAATGTATTGAGTAATCTACATGTAATTAAAGATTTGCATGAATTTGTCACTGCATAGTAAAAACTGCAACGCACAATGCAATTAGTAGAATTTGCCGGTTACCTCACACGGACACAGCTGTGATTGGCCAAAGTCGAATACAAAATCTACAAGTTTAAACACAGTTTCATACAATATAATTGATAATGTGTCATACATAAAACATCATATTGTGATATGTATTATTTTGCAGAAAAATGCAGAACAAAACAGTTGGGTTCATTGTTCCATTTTAGAGAAATTAATAAATATGTTAATAGCATTTATCATTGTTTTGATAATGTTTTATTAATAGAATACCATTTTTTTATCAAATAGATGCACCTGCTGAAACCTTTACACCACGATCCTCTACATCTGGTCAGGATTTGTCATTAGGTAACAATAAAATTGATTCAGACTTTGTAGCATTTAAACGTCAGGTCATACCCTTAGTTTATTTTGTATTATCTTGAAATTGATGTACATAGCCGTTTTTTGTTGTTTTTTTTTTTTAGTTTGCTTTTTTTCACGAAAAAAATGAAGAACAATAACGGCTCACTGTGGATATGAAATATATTGCACACTTAAAAGAAAAAGATATTTATATCTGTCTCTTACAGGAACGCTTTTCCTAATAATGCGCAATTGCAAAAGAGACGTAACACAACCACATTTTGATATCAACTCTCCTAAAACCGAATTTTTGCGATATATATATATATATATATATATATATATATATATATATATATATATATATATATATATATATATATATATATATATATATATATATATATTCGAGATATGTTTTACATATATTTTTAAAAACGTCTCATGATCAATTTTTCAGGGTCTAGAGGAAAAGGATTTTTAGTTTTATTCATGAAACATTACACGTCTCCAACAAAGAATGTTTACGTTACATCCGAAAAAGGAGTTCAGATTAATATTACAACTTCCTCTCGTCTAGATTCGTCATTAAAAATGCAGATTGACATGAATTTGAATATTCCTTCAAGTCATCATTTCATATTTCCGAATGAAATTGAACTAAAGTATTTTCAAAAGGAATTTAAGTCAGTGTTGATAGAAACTTCCGATGACGTCTTTGTTGTTAGCTTAGATAGCGCCCAGCGTACTGCTGACGGAACAACAATCATACCAATACATAAACTTTCTACACGATATGTAGTGATAACAGTACAGCCATTATCTCGAAAAAGCCAGCTGGCAGTGGCAGCACTGGAAAACAACACAAGAATTTCAATCAGATTTCGAATGAAACAGTATACGTCAATAAATATAGAAGGTAGCACATACTACAACGGTGACGTATTTATCTTTTCTCTTGATCGTTTTGAAACATATCAAATTGCGCATACTTTTGATTTAACAGGAACTTTAATCGAATCTTCGAATCCAATTGCAGCTTTCTCGGGAAACGATTGCACCGAACTTAATGCCCGGGGGTACTGTGATCATCTTTTGGAGCAATTACCTCCAACTAACACAACAGACAACACTTACATAGTGCCTCCTAATTCGGATGGAATGGACACTATAATACGCATTACAGCGACAAAATTGTCCGACATATATTTTATGATTGGAACTGTTATTCAAACAAAATTATTAGGGGGATACGATTTCTTCGACATCCGAATATCTAGCAATCAGTCGTGCTATATTAAATCTACAGAACCAATCGTAGTAACCGGATTTGGTTTGCACTCAAATTCCTCAACGCTGGGTGATCCATCAATGACAATCGTACCGGGAATAAACCAATACCTTAACTACTACAAAATACCTATTCCCACAGGATATGTCCATAATGTTGTATCGTTTATGATAAAAAAATCCTCAAAAGCTTTTATCCGGATCAATAATGCAATACTAAATGCAGCTGATATCGTGTTTGAAGATAGCTTGTTAGCTGGGGATATTACATACAGTGTTGTATCAATCCTTGTAACACAGGGGGAGTTTAAAGCGTTTACGTTGGACGGTGAACGTTTTGGAGTTATGGTGTCTGGAATTAAAAAACGCAAAGCGTACGGCTTTTCCGGAAACTCTTTACTTCCATAAGGAAACGTACTTGTTATTTTTGTGCTTCAAGTAATGATGAATACCTAATTAACGTCATCAATTAAAAGTATTAGCTTGGGAAACGTTGTTGTTCTCAGTTGAAAGTTGTCCCAATTTGTTGCCGTGTAACGCTAAAATGTGGTCTATCGAGTCAACTTATAGCGAAAGTAGTATTGAAATATGATTATAATTGCTTAAAGAAAACATATTAATATGAATAGAGAAGGTTGCTAGTTTGTATATTATACGGTTTTTTTTAACTAAAAAACAATCAGGATTAACATAAAATATTTCACAGTAGCAGACTGGTAACATTATAATATATGAATGTTACGCTTGAAATTCTCAAATGATCATTTTATATGTTTTATGTATAGTTATAAATGTATGATTATGTTCTATTAGTTAGTTATACCGCATAACCCCAAAACCAAAAAAAAACAAAAAACAAAACAAAACGAAACAAAAACAAACAAACGAAAAAAAAAAAACAAAAAAAAAAAACAAAACAAAACAAAGTAAAACCAAAAAAAAAAAACAAAAAAAAAAACAAACAAACAAAAAACAAACCAAAAAATCTAACAAACATGACTTTCATTGGCATTTCTTTTTCATTTTATCGGGAGAAAAGGTGTTTGTAATCAATTATCTCATTATTAGATTTTAGCTTAACCTTTTGATGTGCATGCAGTGTCTATGTATACTTGAATGTAGCTTTCATTATGAAAATAATTTAATGAATTATTTTGATTGTTTTCGGAAGTTCTTACTTTTCCAAAACCCCATAGCAACGGCCATTGTTTGAAGCTGAACACTGCTCGTAAACAGGCATTATTCGCCATATTTTTCTTCCATCACCGCTATCCCACCATCCTCTATATAAGCAGCAGACCTCTTAAAGAAATAGAACAGCTGAAAACACGTGTGAATAACTTCAGATTTACCCATTGTTTCGTTAGGAAATAAGAAAAACCGTTATTGTTACAGGTGAAATAGATAACAATCCCTTTCACGTACCTAATTAATGTGATTATGAGCTTCCGGAAACTTAAGAGTCGTACAAACCGGAATAATCTTATATCGTTTATTTGTACCACGTGGATTTTGATTGACAGTAATTGACACTTGCCGAAAACTACAAGATAATCGCCTGACTACGATCATCGTGGTAAACGAGGTAAAAAGGATTCTCTAAACGGATCACTTTCTCGATAATCTATTAATGGTTTTCCAATTCAGGTTCATTTTAAAATGAACAGACATAAATGAGTCAAATAACCCCTCAAGGGACCTCACTTACAAAAATAAATCTAGGTTGTTGACAACTCCTATGATAAGCACGCAAAATACATGCTTACAAAAAATTTAATTGTGGTTATATTAATAGCTTTGAACAACTATTAACTGGGAGAAGTAGAACAGATATATTTCTATCAACAAACATGTACAGGAGAATCTTCGCGAGCCCTGCATGTGTTCTATTTACAGTAAATACGCATGCGTGATAGTATAAAAGGCTGACCCTGTAACACGTTGCGATGTATTTATGTGATAGGTTATACGTAATTATTAATTTTAATGAAATAATTAGATTCATTAAATGAAAAACTTTGTAATTTTCTGAAAGTTTATACATTCATGACTAGTACAAAAATACCGAACCCGATCGGAATTTTTTTCAAGTCAGTTTTTTTTTATAAGATGCGTCGTACTGTCTCTTTAACATTTTAAAATACTTTGTCATAGAGGTCTTACCTCTGTGAACGTACATCTTCCATCTCCGTTTTACTCGGTCGCGATAAAATCATGAAGTTTTACGCACTTTTTTAAGCCAGGAGAACATTAAAATTAAACCAACTGGTCAATACATCATTAACACACATAATATGCATATAAAACAAGAATTGAATACATTAAATCTAAAGACCAAGAAAAAGTACAATACACGTCTGCCACGAGTTCCAAATGTGCAATCGGTTCGACGAAAACGAAGTGTTTATATACCAGGTAGCTGTGTGTCGGTGTTTATTTACGAGCGGTGTTCAGCTTAAAACAAAACAAAAATGATTGCGGTAAAAGTAGCATCTTTACCCTTAAACTATTTATAAAAAAAATATTTACTGAGAATCATTCTATAATGTCTCTAACTTATAACGTTTTCCTTTTTTTCAATTTTAAACAATGGCATCCTTTCACAATCTCTGATTTATTGCACAACCACAATACTTTTTAAATAATCCTAATAATAACAATATAATCATTTTAAATCAAATTGTATGTTTTATTACATTTGAACGCTTTGAAAATACGTCCACCTATAATTTTGTCTTTACATCGAAAACTAACATTTTTTAACCTTTAAATATACTTGTGTAAGACAAAATTGTCGCTATTACTTATATTTAGACTAACAGTTATGTACATATTTACCCTCTGTTAACATTCCAATACATTCAATGTTGTTTTGCCTTTTTACCTCTCAATGTGTAAAGAAAATTATTGATATGCGTTGCCACCGAATTTGAATTTCGATATGTTTATATAATTGATTATAAATTCTACATTTTGCATAAATTCGTCTAATGCATGTCTTAGAGAAAAATACAAATGGGAACAAAGAAAAACAGGGAAAAGCAAATGACAAGGGACGACATACTGTTGAATCATTTAAATTGATGGGGACAACTTCCGTGGATTGTGGGGTTCTACTTATTCGTGGGGCTGTTATTTCGTGGATGCGTCGGTTTTCAGTTTAAGTAAGAACACTAACCCTTTTAAGATTTGTTTTTGTCGATGATGTTAATTCGTGGGGAAGGGCTACCCACGATACCACGAAAATTGAGCCACCACGAGTTCTAATGATTCCAAAGTGTGTCCAAAACTCTAGTCATTTGTCATCTTAAGATCCAGGTAATCGAAAAAGAAATTGCTTAGTTTCTTGGTTTTATTTTGAAAAAAAAATAAACACCGTTGATATTTTCATGGTTGTACATATTTATCATAATATATTTTTTGTATAGCAAGAATAGTCATAGTATCTTTATTTTATCAAACAAAGTTAACAGAGTGCAGTTTACTTTTCCTGGAGGTTTTATCAAAACTGACTGCAATTCTATAATATATTCTATATAAAAAAAACTTTTTGTTTAATGGTAATTGAATTTTGATTTAAAGGATATGGGCCAGAAACTACCTATTATGTAAGAGGAAGAACTGATTGGGGCTCTAATCAGTTATTTTAAAAAAAGGAATGGACAGTTTTAGGCTTATATCTGACATAAATAATCAATTCTGTTGTTTTAAGAATGAACAATGTCATGCAACTTTGAATAATACTGATGATTATATTTCTTTTAAAATTTAGCAATAAAATTTATCTTGCATATCCATGTTTCTTTTGCTTACTTAATTAGCAGTTTCAACTTTGTTCTGGGGCTTGCAAAAGTTAATATTCATTCATCTTACTAATGAAACACCAATATTTTATTTTCTGTTGGGGAGGACATGTTTTATTACTCTAATAGATCTGTACGTTGTTAAAAAAGTACTTGCAATACTGACATGTTTTTAGTGGTATTCTGAATATGGAAGGTGAGAATCATGTGCCAAATTCTGAATTTTGACATAGAAAACAAACTCTTTTCATAAACTGATTAGCACAAAAAAAAATCTGAACCTTTTTTCAAGTGTGTTGAGAAGGCCAAAGGACATTGTTATTTTTTGACGCGAATTAAACAAAATATTTTTAATACATGTGCAATAGATGAAGACTAGAGATCTGAAAAAAAGAGGCTAACAGGCCTTAACGGTCTCCGGAGTACCATAGCCCATATACAAACCTATCAAGGAATCTTATCTATGCATTTTCTGTACATTCCTTAGGAAACACGATGAATTAATATCTGCATGAAATCGACAGAAGTACATTTTGCGAATTTAAAAATCTCGCTTTTTTCAGAGATTTTTTAACACAATGGAATTATGAAAAAAAATTGGCAATCGCGATTTTATCTTCTTGCAGTTTAATGAAATACTGTTGAATCGCAGAATTAAGTACTTGCGTAAAAAAAGGAATCTACAGTTAACCAGTTTCATTCAGGTAAAAATAAACAAAATTATGGTAATGGTATGGCCCCCTCCCCATCTAAAGTCTTGCAAACAAGACTATGAAACCTATACTGTTGGTGAAAAACATTGAAATAACGATATACTTCATGACCTGACATTAAAATCGACAATGGACACGGGACTGTTGAATGCATGATAATCATTCGAATAGATTAACTTCCCAAAAAATACACAGTGATATCAATGAAACCCAATACTAGATATATTTTGAAGGCAAGATATTTTAAAATGATAGTGTGCTATATGTATCTCTCGACTCTTTTGTAACTTACCAAATCGCACATGCGCCGGATTTAACTGGAGCAATCATTTAGTCATCGTTTCCAATCGGGGCCTTTTCAGGAAACGACTACGTTAAAATGGATTACATTGGGTATTGTGATCACCTTATGAACACAATTACCACCAACAGACGCTGATGCACACCGAATTTCGTTTTAAGAGACACACATATACGCACCACAGCGATCGAAAAATCAGAAATCTATTAAGTGATTAAAACTGTCAATAAAACTATTTCGTTAGACTCATCAAATTTTTTCGACACCCGAATCCCTAGCCACAGAGCATATTTTATTAAATTTACAGGACCCGTCTTAGTAATATGAATAGGTTTGGCTTCTAATATATCAAACTGAGGCGATCCAGCAATGATAATCATTTAAGGAATCAACCAATATCTGAACTTCTACAAAATAGTACATGTAATACCCAATGACTGTGTTGATAATTTCGTTTATGATAAAAGATCTCAATATTTCATCTGCATAAATAGTTCGTTAAAAACAGCATGTAATATCATTTTTAGGAAAAGAACTATATATGATATTAGACAAATTTGGCCCCCAAAACTCGCTATTTTTAAAATGATTCAGGTACATTACTTTGTTGTGTTATTTTATAAAAGAGTTGACATGAAATATGTTTTCACCTATCTATTTCATGTTTATGCACTTACTGGCAGTATATGACGTCAGAAGTGATTTTTATAATTAAATCATAATCAATCAAAAATTGACATTTTTCTTATCTTTTTTCGAATGGGAAATATAGAGCGACTCTTTCAACAAGAAAGAACTTTTTGTCACTTACAAGTATTGGATAAATACATCTTTGGTGAAAATATTTTGTTTGTTCAAACAGTCGCTCAATGTTTCCTTAAAGAAAAACTACCTAAAAACAAGCCGTTTTATGCTAAAAATGAGAAAATGGCGGGAAAAGGTAAACTTTATGATGTCATATTTTTAAATTGTGGGTACTAAAATCAAAATGAAAATTATGAAAAAAAACTTCAAATGTATATTTTTACAAATAAAACGAAGAATTACAGTAAAATGACAATGTTCATTTTAGGGGGTCATTTTAGGCTCAAATCATATATAGTCCTTTGTCAATTGGTAGTTTCACTTACAGTGTGGAATCAATACGAGCATATGAGAGGGAGCTCGCCGCGTTTACATTAACCGGATAGGTGTCCGGGATCATTTTTGCAAGAGTAAAACAATTTGAAGGTATAGTTTTTTTCGGACACGTATTGCTTCTTTGATAAGTATACGCGTAGTGCCTATTCTTTTTATGTCATATACGGTTTGATGTATTTATAAATATACATATATGCTTCAACAGTTAAATATGGTAATATTTACTGAGCATATACGATTAAGCAGTGGACAGTAACTTGCATCTCTCCATATGTAAATTTACGATACATCTTATTGTTGCTCTCAGGTACAAACTTGACTTTTTATGATCTGTCTCATTTCTTTTGATTTTTTTTTGGACATACATGTAACCTATTTTACTTTGTACATGCTTAATTTTGTGCCTTTTGTTCATTGTCACTTATTGCATCATTTAATAAATGACCATTTCTATTCTCTATAGAGGCATTCAGTTTTATATCGACGGTGGAGGTAAGGCAAGCAGACATAAATATACATTAACTGCGTTTATATTCTATTCTTATTGGATAGTTTCACTGTTTTAATGCAAGATAGATGAATCGATGAGTGAATGCTTCTATAACTCTTGCATTAATTTTGGTTCGTTAATTTGCTATTTACCCGTATTTATCAGTATGGTTTTATTTAGTATAAAAGTGTATTTAGGGTATAATATAGATTGAAATTTTATTTTGCATAATGACGTCTTATAATAATTATAGTAAGGATATGAAGTATCTGTAGGTGATCATTATAAATTCCTTTTTATACTCAAGTGCTTAGTTCTGCGATTAAACTGTTTTTGTATGCATTCGCGACAATAACTTTATTTGATGCGGTGAATTTGAGAGTTTAATGTGGTTGACAAATTCTAAAATAATAGAGGTAATAAAAGTTTGGTATTTAGAATTTTGGGATCAATGTAAAGGTAACATTTGAAAGGTTATGCTTCAAAAATACCGAAGATCAGTCTAGTTAGTCACTCGACGGATGATTTAAACCCAACATCTCTCGAGGGATTGATACACATCACAAACAAAAAGGAGATTCCGTTTATTACGGTACCAAATGTATGATCCTGTACTAAGATGAGAATACGAAAAATGAATAAAATTGTTCCACAAAATATATACTGGTGTATATATATATATATATATATATATATATATATATATATATATATATATATATATATATATATATATATATATATATATATATTGTTACGATTGCTTTTTACACGAAAAAAAGAGAAAGAAAAAAAAAACTTTGAAAAAAATATGCCTTCGATATGCTCTTTTAAAATTTGTAAGCTTTCATATGTTTGCATACAAATTGTTATCATGGATTTGGTTTCTCCCGTAAAAATTCTACATTGTTCCGCTCATACAACGGGCTAATGTGTAAACTCGTCACTTTGCTTTATTTACTTGGTAGACGTCTCGACCACATCCTTCTGGATAATCGAGTCGTAGATCCTTAATAAGCTGCGAAAGAAAATTGACAATAGATGCCTCTCCATAGACGTAATGTTGTTATCTCATACAGTAGGCCAGTATTGTTAATTGTCCTCTTTGACCAGCTGACTTCGAATGCGAAATGCAGAGATATGCATGATAAATCTAAACACTAACACAAAAGCAAGTTGAAGGAGGCCTTAAAAGTCAATAATTTTCATTAAAAAGCAGTTTTCTGCGTTAATATTTTAAAAAGGTCTAAATTAGTTCAAGGTAAAGGAATGTAGGCATATCAGCCTAAAAGATGTCAACCGACTGGAGGTAATCCTACGATATTGCCTCCAGTGAAAACCATCTACATTTATTACTCAAATCTTATATCTGTAAATTTCCAATTCAATTGTGTGCTTATGTTTAGGTATTTTGTCCACAAAAAGGCATATAAAGTACAAGGGTACCCCTTTATAAAGTGTACACTCATAAAGCATAGATAATATCACAACATCTAAAGTTCTTTTTCAAACCGGTCACCGAATCATGAATGTGTATTTTTTTAATACTAAAAATCAAAATACAGACTGGCTTTTATTAAGTCGTTACATGGATTAAAGGGGTTTGTACTCATATTTAAAGTGCACTTTTGTTGCCACAGTTTGAAAAGAGTGATAAAATGAAGGTTTAAAAGAAACGAAGTAATTTTACATCCTAATTTTTTGAGTTATAGTTCCATGACGCGAATTATTTTCTTTATTGCATCGCTTGATCTTTAACACTGCGTCAAAGATTTCTACCTCTCTTTTACTCTACTTCGTATATATCTGCATTATCTCATTTAAATCTAAAATTTATTAAACAGTCATATATATACATACTTTATCAAGTTTGATTCAAACATCACTTTCACATTTAAACCATTCTATTACAAAGTGTATAAGAAATACGAATCGAGTAGTTATCTTAAAGTTTTCTCTTTTATAGTAACGTAGCACTATTAAACTGTTAATAAACCTCATATATATTTGAAAAAGAAATTGCACTTTGCCTTTAATAAATAGCTATGTAAACTGTTGAAATGTGAAGTAATTATTTCAAGCATATTAAACTTATTTATATAAATAAATGCTTTCCTAGCCTTCAGTTCAAAAACCACGGTTATTGGAAAAGCAAAGACGGGTATGTATCTTTAATTTGCAACTAAAAGCTAACAAGAATTTGTTTTTGGTCGTTTTGATTCTCGATTATACATCTTTGGTTTATATGAATGATTGTGTAATGAAAAATGATTTTCATTCAGTATATGAATTGCAACAAAAATGTACGCTATGTTTTTTTTTTTTTAGAAACTCACATATAAAATGAACTACTTTAGCGGAAATGGGTTACCACGGTTAAGCAAGGATCTAACTTCAGAATTTCAACTTAAACCAGAGGTACCAACGATTGTCTGTTCAAAGATGTATTGTTCTTATTTATTGAAATTAAGCATATCTCAGTTTTTTTAAGTATTTGGCTATTCAGGAAATCAGGATACAATTTTAGAACGTAAATAAAATTAAAGAAGACCGATACGATGCAAAAGTTTATTGAAGGGTTATGAGTGATACAAATGAGATGTTTTAAAAAATAAGTTTGCTCTGGCCCCAGCACTTTGAATTTATGTCTGTTTATGCGTTTTTCCCAATCCCCTTTTTTAAATTATGGTGAATCTACTTTCATGTGAATAGTGTCGGAATTGATCGGAAGAAAGGGACATTTAAGAAAAAAAAATAAGAAAGAAAACACAACAATTCAAAAACAAGCTAACGATATCAAATCTAATTTATTTCTTTATGTTTACGTATATTTACATCGATGTTTTGAATCAAGGTTTTGATCAAGATATCAAATACTGAAGCAATGTATGTTAGATGTTGAAATGTTGGTATCATAGAAACTCCATTTTAGAAACGCAATTAGTTCTATGCAAGTTTAAAACAAACTTTATATTAAATATTCACAAAAAAACCAAATTATATCACATTTTGTATTATTGCGCGCCAAATATAAAAAAATATAACATATCAACAATCAGCTATTACGTTTTTCTTAGACAAGCATTATAATATGAATTAAAATTTATCACTTTTTACCAGCGTTTTTATATCATACATATAATTAAAAGCGATATTTATATGTCACAATGTAACTAAATCGTATTTATTACCTTTGACGTGCTAGTTGTTTTGCATACGAGTTTTTATGATGATTTCACTTTATAATTCAAAGTCTACGGATCGTTTCGTTCAAGTGACTAGAACTTCAGGACGCTGGAGAGATTTACTAGACTCAAACAGTGATTCAAACAACACATACATCTACAAAGGATCCCAGGTACGTTAATAGGTATTGCTTTTAATTTATATTTTTAAAGTTATTTATCTTTGTTCATGTATCATAGAGGTACTATATTTAGTCCTTCATACTTGTGTGTCTTGTATAATTTGAATACATCATCTGCAAAAGACTATTTATTTAACAAGACTTGATCGAATATTAAATTTGAATAGTTTTTACATTTAATAAGTTAATTACTTTTCTACTAAACACGTTGACTTTTGCATGCAGTTCATGAATATGTCTTCTATATCGGCGTTGGCTATTTAAAATCAGGAAGTTATCAGGTATTCGGTCGGGTACTTTTATTTATCAAGTTATTAAGTACCTGTGGTAGTGAGAACAATATGAATGGACATCCACAATTGATTTTGCTGAAGACTGTCAGGTTACTGTACTATCCCCTGTCAGTACTGTTTGGCTGCAGTGGTAGCTGGCTAGTGATCACTGGCCTGGTTTTTTTTTTTTTTTTTTTTTTTTTTTGGGGGGGGGGGGGGTTATAAGCAAAAAAATTTCTTGTCCTTAACCTTATCTACAGTAAATATACATTGTTGACTATTACATATAATTGTAGTAATTGTGTTTATGAATACACCCTAGAAAAAATCATAAGGATTAATATTAGGATGCTCATTAATGATTTCTTTTATAAACTGCAAATGATACGGTTTATTTCCAGTCAACAGAGCTGGACGGCAAACAAAAAAATTCCTCCAAAACAAAGTTGTATGCAGCCATTTTGGTAGTTTTTACTTTCCTGATTGTTTCCTGCATTACAGTAGCTGTTGTGTCAACCATGTTATATCATGAGCAAAACAAACGCAGTGATGATGGTGAATATTATTTTTTATTAGGTTTTCTGTGTTTTAATTTATGAATTCAAACTTTCGTTTTCTAATTTATATACTAGTATAGCAAGAATGAAAATCATTAACGTATCGTTTTTGTTGTTGACACTTTACAAATTGTACAGTTTTTCGAAATGAATTAATAATTGACTTTGACGTCACGATCTGCATCCGTTCGATAGTTCTTTGGGAATGTAACGTAACATTACAAGTGAACATCAATAAAACCGCTTTTTTCCTTGATATAGACGCTGTTTTCATTACTAGTGATACCAAATTCAATATTTATAAATATTGAGTATCAAATAATCAGCAGCTTTAAGCCTCGTATAAGGTTAATGTCTATTTATAAACTAATGGTTTGAAGACTTTTCCTTCTTCGTGTAACCTAATAAGTCTTAAATGAGATGTTTGAATGCATGTAATACAGCTTTGGCGCATGTGAAAGATCAACTCAGTCTTAGTTTATTGCATAATGGTACGAAAATATTCTGTAAAACTGTAAACCTTAAAAAACTAAAAAAAAGAATTAGGTAATAAAACAATTATTCAATGCCTGAACAGTCAGTAGACCAGATTTTTTTCCCTCGGTGCAGGGAACAGCTAAGTGTATTCTATTGACCTCGGCCGTTGGCTCCGTGCAATGGACATACTGGGTTATTCCCTGCGCCACGGAAAAAAAAATATTCTGGTCTATTGACTGCTCAAGCATTAAATAATTGTAAACTGCTACTAGTACTACTTCATATGTACTACTACTATTTCTTATTATTATCATAGTTTTCTTTTTTTTTTTCATTTATGAATAGGTAAAAACAATAGACACTTAACTCGTACAACAAAGTCAATTACAACGACAACAATAGACCCCACAATACATTGTAAGGCCGATTCACCAGATGCACAGAGTAAGACGGATTTTCTTTAAGATTAATTGGATATTTACGTCTTAAAGGTATAAGTTAACATTATATGAACCAAACTAGTTGAAATTAAGAAACTGTTTTATTGGGCTGTATTTAGTGCTCTTGAGGTATTTATATAATTATATCGTTTATTTTGAAGAGAAAACTTTTAATAATAGCATTCCAAATGTTACCAGAAAAAAATAAAATACATGTAATAATGTGTATGTAAGTACAAGTACAGTAAGTTTTGATTGGACTTTATAATGAAGGTTGATACCTTATTTTATTTTTGAAATTCAAAAAAGAGTGTAGCGAGGGTTGGACCTTGCATGATGGTTCCTGCTATTGGCTGAATACATACTTGCGAAGCTGGGACGAGGCAGAGGTATGTTGCAATGCAACCACGTCTGTTTGTTTGGGAGTTTTTATGTAATAAACTTTTGCAAAAGGCGCACTTCTGTTTATAAGCCAACAAGTTAATATTTTTTTATAAAAAAAAAAAAAATACCGCTGTAAATGTAAACTTTTACTGAATAGGATTAAAGTAGAAGCCTCTACTATAAATATGATCACACAGGGAGCAAATCTTTATCAAATATAATGCAATAGTAATAAAGAGACATGTGATATGGGTTGATATTTTAAAAGAATGATATAATAAAGAGTTGTAGATTTGGACATATGAATTTCTTTACAAAACATTTATCTGCATATCAAAGAATAAAAAGGTCATTTTCTCTCTTCAATAGTTAAATCATTGTAGAGTTTAGTATATAACAGTTTTGGTTTTATTATTCCCATGTAAAATGATTTCGCCTGTGCAACTTTGCTGCATTAAAAAAAAAACACCCGCCACAAACTCTTGCACAACTACAATGTTTTCAACTGCACACATTCGCTTGACGGAATGTGACTGCATGAATGACCTCTAAATTACGGCTAGCTAATTCAAACATTATATTCTGAAATCGTTTATGGTATTTGACAGAATACTTTACTGTTGCTGTGCCTTTGCTTTAGGTGAGCCAATCAAAGCGCATTCATTCGCAAACTTGGATCGGTATGCACCAAATTATTAGTTAGTTTAAATATGTCATATCTTAAATTCACACTACTTAATTTTAAAAGAATTTACTTAATTTAGGAAACTTGTCGAAAAAAGTCAGCTACTTTGGTTGAGGTGACAACTGATATCGAATCTAGGTTTCTACAGGACTTTGCAAGAGGCCGTAAGTGTCATCTTTTTAATGCATGATAATTTAAATTGTAAGGAAATATCACTGAGTAAGAAAACGTTTAAAATAAAATGTTTAAAATAATTACATCACTGTCATTATGGATTCGTTATTCGAATTGATTTGTGCTAAAATATTGCAAATTGATTATATTTGTTTCAGAAGTTTAAACAAATATCGTTTATTGGTTTCAGGGTTTGACGTTGAAATTTGTTGTTGATTCCATTAATTTGTTTTTCAGTCTCGATATGGGTTGGGGCAAAAGTTGTTGATAGCAACATCAACATAAATACCTGCTCGCGGACGACTTCTATCATACAATTAACACAGGCTACGGATTCTGAAAAGTGTGTCATATTAGCTGAGTTTTTAGGTGGAAATGGTAGACGGTATTCGATCTATACTAATCGTAATTGCAAAGACCTCTTGGCGTCTGTCTGTGAAGGAATCTTTTAAGAGAGGCTGTCTGTAATCATCAAAGATCCTCAACACATCATTGTAATATGCAATATGAAATAAAATAGAATATGTGTAAATTTATGACTTACCTCTTCGTAAAGTGCTGGTAAAGAATAGTTATGGTGTTTTAATTACATTTTAGCGTAACATATATCTATATACTACAGTGGGGCTGCCAAACAATGGACTTGGACTCAACTACAGTGTATGTTTTTATGACGTGCAATTATGATGCCTTGGAAAACCTCAATCAAACTGCTATTGTTTTTTTAAGTGAAAATAGACAAATATTTGAGTTGTGATAGTGTAAATGCAAACCGCAATAAAATTCCACAGGTCTGGACTTTTGACATCTTTGTCCGAAAACTGTCTTTCATATGCAAAATGCTTGTAAATAACCTAAACAATGTAGAGCGTATTATCTAATCCAATAGCAACCCCACCCCTTTCAAAAACTGTAGAAATCAAATATTTTGTTATATGATGCCCCCTTTCTCCTTCCAAAACCATAATAGCAAAACAACCTGAAAACAAACGGTGTGGTCTATGTCTCTTTTTTAATTTTAAAATAATTATTATGTAAAAAAAAAATACATTCAAAAATCTAAGGCAGAAGAAATTAGACCAGGCCTCGTTAAACACTTGCTTTTGAGCATATAAATTTATTGTTTCTTTTTGTTTGTTTTTTATCTAGTTAACAATAGAACAAATCATTCTCAACACTCCGTTGTCGTCGGTATACACTTAAGAACAAGCAGTGTGATATTCAAAACTTCCAATACTGTTTTGTTAACAAATGATCATGATAAACTAATAGGAACCACTTTCAATACATATACGGAAGTTGGATGACTTCATATAAGATACGGTAAACTAATTAGCTTACAATTAACTGTTAAAAAGCTTGTGTGTCTGTCTTGACGAAATTTCAGCAATGTACGGTGTTCATATCACTTAATATCTGACTTGTGGCATATAACATTTTTACACATTGCAGGTTGCAATAAAGTATTAAATTTTACTATATCTTCCTACCAAAATTGCACAATTTACATACAGATTAAAAATTTAAAACGAACTTCTGGAAAAAATCCTTTTGACATCTTTTTAAACAACGCTTCATTTACAATTTTCTAGCCAAATACACACGTGCATCCAGCAAGGCGTGAGACTTCGTTTACCTCGAAGTTACACATATGCTTGAAAATCAATCCCGGGCCTTTTCACCCCCCTCCGGAAACAACACGCATCAACAATTTCAATGACCTCGCATTATTACAAAACTGGGATACTTAGACCTCTTACACATTGTTTTTCATCTCATGAAAAAAGTCAGCTCTTGTCTCGTGCAAAAACGCCCCAAATGCAAAAGAAAATTCGGGAATTATTTTGCCTCAGCTATCTATTGACGTGAAACTTCATTGAAATACTGTAATGACACCTGCAAAGGCATACCCAAGTATATACTACATTCTCTAATATTAAAAGTGTTTGGTTTTTAAAGCGCTAAGCATAGCTAAGCGCATTATTGTCATTAGACTCCTACTTCCGGTGCATCAAATAACCGCCCCCTCTGAGCAGAAATATACATCATTTAAACTGGATAGGGAACCAGTTTCAGGGGTTTACCCACATAGTTGCACGGGCTATTGTGAATATAAAGTACGGACTATTGTGAATCTAAGGTGGGGGTTGCTTACGTACATCATTACAGGGGCTGCCACGCAGTGATAAGGAAATAAAGTGCCTGAACAGAAGTTGAAATATAGAAAAATCAAATCGATATTTTCTAACTAAGCTTGCACAAAGTAAATTTCCTTTAGAACCAAGCTAGGTTAGCGCTTTTCAGTACTATCAGTACTTTGATTTTAGTCGTCATCGTTACCACTGGATGAAGCTCTGCCATTCAGTCAACTGAATGCTAACTGAATGGTCTGGAAAGATGACTGAATGGCATAGCTTCATCCTGTGTACGGACCCGCAGACGACACGAGTTACAAACTTGCAACAACAATAGAATTGAAACTGAAACTCTTACAGTTTTAACGAATGTTCTCCTGTAGAGAAGAGGAGTGCGTAATGAGAAAGTAAATTGCATGTTATCTGTTAAAATACATCTGGTAAGTCAATAAGATTTATAGACAGATAATATCTATATTGTGCAATTCTATCTTTGTTTCATCCATCGAGTTAAACTAATGTATATATTTGATATTCGGAAGGGTTGCAAAGTTTGGAAGTAAAGATATCAGAAAGCACAATCACGAATTCTCTTTTTATTTCTTTTTTTAATATAAACTTTTAAACATGCTCATTACAAGTCAGGAATAAATATAATTTTTTAGCCTTACTGATGTTGTAACGCTGTGTTATGCGATTAGTTTGACCTTGTGCAATATAATTTAAATCGCCCTTTTGGAGGTGAAGAGGTATAACGCCTTTCCCCAGTCTTTCGCCTACACCTGTGTCTTGGTGGAAAGTACCTGTTACAAAATACAACTTCAGGGGGAATTGTCGCAACATACTTTAGGAACCATAGAAACTGTTTTAGAATGGTGTCTGTAACAGCTGATTTGTTATAAATTCGGGAAAAACTGCATCGAGAAATCAATATGTAGAACTCTGTGTCAGTTAGTATTCTGAACGGTGATAACGTTCAGCAAAATGCAAGAAATCTAAGTGTACAGTTGTATATAGAATACATGTACGATGTATACTGTTTTGACTAGAGATACAGTTACTACTTGGCGCAATCAATCCAACTACCTTAAATCAAAATGACTTCCGCACTACCACTAGGCCACGCATCTTTCATTTTATTAGATGTTTGTTTTCTTTCAATATATCAGGCTATGTACATGATTGCATTAGAAAAGTCACATGTTTAAATATTCCTCTAATTTGTAATACAAAGACCGCGTAAAACCAAAATTAATTCATAGTAAAGGTGTCCTACAATACCCGAAAAACATAATTTTAATAGGAATTCTTTGGTCTAAAGTGGTTGAAATAGTCGAATACTAATATACCTTTTTTATCACATATTTTCTAATTTCCTATATATCCATGACAAAACCTGATATTTTAATGATACCTTTTAAGAAAATTAAGACTCTTAGAGCATAATATTGTGTAATTTGCATTTCTTTGATTATATTTTTACTAAATATTGTATACATTGTAATATTGAAAATATGTCTGATGTTTGCAGAAGTGCTATATTTTAAGCGATATCGTATTTTAAGTGCGTTATACCTCTTTATAGTAAGCTATTCACTGTTATGTATAACTGTGCCAGACTTTAAAATATCTTTTTCTAAAGATCACTTAAAAGAAATACTCAAAACATAATGAAACAAGTTTGACCTGCAGAAAGAAACAGCTGGTGATATTTAATGATAAAAATAAAACAAAACCAAAAAAAAATATTGATTCGAAATAATAAACTTACAGTGTTTTGTATATATAAAAACGCATACTATCTGTTCTCATCGCTTCGTCGGATTAAGTCCTTGATATTTAACGCAATAAAGTACATGCCAACATGTTTTTGGGAGTTAATTTTAATCAACTCTCCTATGCAGTTTCTCTGGCAAATCGAAACTGAAACAGTGTTTTGACCGAAGCACAAACCATCACCGCTGACAAGATTTAGTTCTTGAAAATAATCGATAAATTTGATGTAATATACGTTGAAGCATTTTTTTTAAAGGAAACTTATTTATAAATACCTTGAATTAGTCAGAGTTTAAATAGTACGAACAATTTAGAAGTTTTTTGCAGTCGTATGTATTTCTACGCAAGAGTTCAATATAGTCTCGTTCAACCTACATATCCGACAAGCCGAGGGTCAGTCTATAGTTAAAGGTCACATCATCAAGCTATCACGTGACCTGGTATCTCTTACTTGTCAGAGATTAACTTAGACAGCCGAGCATCTGGTTGAACGAGACTATAGTTCATTATTTGTTGGATCCATACAGTTTTTGTAATATTCCGAGTACCGATACATAGTTTGATGAAATCAATTCTATTTTTAAATATTACACAACATGATTCATATTAAGAGATGTTCTCGAAATACTTGTCGAAAAAGTCCGAGAATTCATATTATAGAAATGTGCGTAATTCAAATACAGATTATAAACTACTTGCCAAGCAAAATAACAATATCGTTAATTTTAAGATAAATAATAATCGATAAAATTAACTCCCGTCAGTACTTCAGTTGCTGATATGTAGTGATAAAAATAAAAAAAAAATTAAAAAAAGAATATTCGAAAAAATAAACTTACAGTGTTTTTGTATATATAAAAACGCATAATAACTGTTCTCATTGCTTCGTCGGATTAAGTCCTTGATATTTTACGCGATAAAATACATGCCAACATGTTTTTTTTAATGTTTTTATATCATTCTCCTAATGTTAAACTCCATCAAAATTCATTGGCTTGGATGAAAACAGCGGTATGGAACATAAAGGATTATCTATGAAAAAAATAGTTTTTAAAAAATCACTCATTGATAAAGCAAATGTGTATCACATGTGTACTATAGGCCAACAAGTTGAGAGAGAGAAAATGGTATTATGAATTATAACTCGAAAATACAATAAGCATAGAGTTTGATGATTCAACTTCTTTTGAAACATAGATGTTTTTAACATGTGTCTAATATTTTTAGGAAATATTCTTAAATTAAGAAACACGAATAGGTTCATCCAAGATGTTGGCGATTAATGATTGATAGTTATAATTTATATAACTTGTTATTTTTTCATTATTATTATTATTTTTTTTGATGCAAATGATATGGTGTGTGCGTATTTTTTTTTAGTTAAATACATGTACCAACGATGGACGCATTGACATAATGTTTAGTGGTTTTTCAAATTTCTGTGTTCATCCGTCAGTTGGACCAAATCAATTGTCAACCTTTATATGAGAATCCTCAAGAAGATTCATTGAAAGACTTGGGTCATTTGTATTGCCAAAAATATTATGTAAAAAGAATTGTTTGATTGTTACTATGTTCTTATAATATTTATTTTGAAACGAATTTTGTCGTACTGCATTTATGGAATGCGTCCATTTGCATAAAATGTGTAAATGTTATGACAGTTATATAAGCAATGCTAGATAACACAATTGCTGTTGTACTTTTCCTAAGTAATGCATTTTTTGTTGTAAAGATGATTTCTATAGCCTGGATTTCACAAGTATGGTTACATCTGAAACATTTGTTGATGAGTACATGTGTTTAAGACTAGTAGAATTAAGGAGTGACATATGACTATTAAGTGTGAAATTCACAAGTAACCATTACGTGTACAACGTCATAGAATACCTGTTTTCATTATTTAACTCTCATAGCGTCGATAGCCAGAAATCCCATTCTGTGATGAAGAATATGTTTTTATCGTACGAATGTATAATGTACAATGCAATACAGATAATTCTATTCTGTTCGTTAAATCATGATGAGAAGGTTTGTGTTTCTTAAATGCATTATGATGTTTTATGATACAGTTGGCACTGTATTTTTTTATTCAAATGCTGTGTTACTAGCTGAACTTTTTTCTAGCAAAATCAAAGTATAAATTGGTTAAATGGGTTAAAAACCAGGCGATTATTTTTTTTTTTAGGTTACATTTAATTCAATGTTTAATTTTTGATTTTAATTTACCTTTTCTTTGTACAGAACGAGAGCGTTCCCATGAAAAAAAGACAAACAAGTTTGCAAAAGGAACTAGGATTGACTAGAGGTAGCATTGAAATTACTTTACATGTTTTTCAGCATTTAGATAAAGTATCATCTTTATGTCAATGTCTGCATGTAAATCAGCTATTTAGTAAACAATTAAATCCATTAAAATATGTAATTGCAAGTTGTTCGTTCAAAGTAATTTGTTTTAAACTAGTAGTTTGTACAATCAGATCAACTTCAATCATTACACATCGTGTTTACTTAGCTATAGGTCATTTTTGTGATCTTTGACAATGCAAGGGGTCCTCTTTAAGTTTAGCATGTTACTTTAAATGTTTTAAATCCTGAAACATTAAACAATGTTGTATGTATGTGAAGATCTAAGATTTGTGAGCATCTATACATTTGGTGTTTTTTTTTATTAAATCAGTTCCTTTCTTAACCCAGGTATGTGCACAACACCTGACTTTCGATTTACCTCTGAGTCACCGCCATATCTACTGTCTGGTCAGAATATAACCAGAGGTAACTTTTAAAGAATAAAAAAAAATTAAAATATATGTTTATATCAGAAAATTGTTTTGTTCTTAAATTTATAACATGGCTCGTGTAACTGTTAAAAATGGTCACATTTCCAATTAGTCATTATTTGTTATTATCTCAATTTATTGACATCATAAAAAGTAAATAAAAATATAATAAGATATTTTCCAATTGGTCCAGGCTTAGAAGTTTATAACGCAATGGTTTATCATCAATGTAATTACGATCAAGAAATATAGTACACAATATTTTTGTATTTATAAATCAACAAAATTGTTAAATGATTTTCAAAAATAAGATATGGCCAAAAGATTAAACACCACTTCGACGCATTTATACTTTGACAGTTTATTTTGAAAAGTATAATTCCAAATAAAACAATCATTTTTATTTTGTCATTTCATTTTTGTAGGATCAAGAGGAAAAGGTTTTATAGTTTTATTCATGAAAAATATAGTAGATACAACAAAAAAAGTATACGTCACATCCGAAAGAGACTTCCATATGAATATAACAACCTCCTCCCGCCTAGACCGATCCTTGAAAATCCAGATTGACAAAAATGTCCTGGTCAATTCGAGTCACCTTATCATTCTCCCTACTGCAATTGAACTAAACTACTTCCAGAAAGAGGTAAAGTCTGTTTTGATTGAAACTTCTGAAGATGTGAATGTCATCAGTTTTGACGAAGGAGATCAGACTGCTGGAAGCACAGCAAACATCCCGATTCATAAACTCTCAACAAAATATATAGTGATATCAACAGCTACATCTAGAAAAAGCCAGCTAGCAGTAGATGCTATCAAAGACTACACGACAATATCGGTGACTTTTAAGATGGAGAGAAATTTTTCCTTAAAAATAGAAAATAACACATTTTATCGAGATGATGTGTTTTCGTTTTCACTTGATTGTTTTGAAACCTATCAGATTGCGCATTCGACAGATTTAACTGGAAGAGTCATTGAATCATCATATCCTATCGCAGCTTTTTCAGGGAACGACTGCAACCAAATTAATGGTACTGGATTTTGTGATCACCTTATATTACAGTTACCTTCAACGGGCTTTGTGGATAATATGTACATTGTACCCCCCAATAACGATGACAGGGATACAATTATTCGCATCACAGCAATAGAAAAATCGGACATCTTTTATATGATTGGTGCTGCAAATAAAAGTTTATCTTTATACAAATCTAATTCGTTCGATATCCGAATTTCTAGCAACCAGTTATGTTATATTGAATCTACTACGCCCGTTATAGTAACAGGAATTGGTTTGGCATCGAAACAAGTATTGAATTTGGGTGATCCATCAATGACAATCATTCCAGGAATCAACCAATACCTACTACTATAAAATAGTTATACCCAATGGATATGTCAATAATTTTTGTATCTGTTATGATCAAAGAATTTTCTCTGGATTTTTTTCGAATCAATAGTACAGTAATAAATATATGTGATATCGTGTTTGATAAAAACGTGTTGGCTGGAAATATATAACGTGAGAACAATACGAGTAGCTGAAGGAGTCCTTACTGCCTTGGCATTGGACGGAGAAAAGTTCGGAATGATTTTTTTAGGAGTACAAATAGCAGAAGCGTACAGTTTTTCTGTGAACTTTTTGCTGCCATGATAACCTTTTGTTCTGTTAAATACAAGATTGTTTGATGGTAAAAAAACGACTGTTCAACAGGAGTATATAACCTCTATTATCTGTCATATCCATATCAAGCAAATGTATAAAATATAACAAAACTTTTTTTTATTAAAAATCACGTAGAATACTAAGATGTCGGAATGAAACTGTGTGTTAGCAGCTTGGAACATACATATAAAGGTGTATTGATTTTAATACCTATAGTTTTTTTTTATATTATTTTTTTTTTGCTAGTTTTATGTGTTGATATATTACGCGTTGCTAGAGTGTTTTGTTGTCATCCTATGAGTTTAATTTGTCATTTATGTTTTGCAATACAATTTGCTGTCCTTTGAAAAAGGACTACAATACGTGGACCATTTGCATGTGTTTCCGAAAACGTGAAAGCCTTAAGATTATCAGAGATTCCACCGACTCTAGCCCTTTGCTTTTAACCACTAAATTTGTACGTTGTATTACTAATACATGTATGTATAGCCCTGACTTTTTCTCTTAGAATTTAAAGGGTTATTTCTTCTAAAATAATTATGATCTATCTATGAATGAATATGTTTGCATGTATAGTATCAGGCATTCGGTGAATTCTACTATTTGCGCACACATTACGATTCGCACTACTTTGTTAACTATGCAGTGAATTAAAAATTTCATATTCATATGATGCATTTATTTGAGATTTAAACTTTAATATAGTGACATAATTATTCAATCATACTTAAATGCTTAAAAAATTTAATCGGGAAGTTCTCTAGCCTCGCCTACTATAAAAGTAAAGTTAAGTTACTTGTGTATTCGGAAAACAACAAAATATTGCAAATTATGTTATTTGATGCATGTTGACGTTTTGGCATAACATTAACCAATTTTATAATACTGATAGTTCATATCACACGCCAATCATTATTTTTGAAGGAATACTTTGTTTCGGTACTGTTTACCGACAACTTTACAATTACATCGCCTTTGAACTTATGTGTGCATATGGCACGGAATCCCGATCCCGATTCAGATAAACGTGTGCTAGCCTGGTTCCCTGAGCTACCCATTACGCACAGGAACCAGGCTAGCTCATGCGCAGGCTGAATTTTCCCCATAGCATCCTGTTTAACCTCGCTTATATATGTTTTGCGTGGACCTCAGGGTCCACGCAATAAATGTATTTTCATGCAAATGTTTTTGTATAGTGTTTATATTTTATTACAAAATAAAAAAAAAAGAGGAAAAAACCAAAAACGGTAAAGAGTCTGTGTATATATTTTGGCTTGGTTTGATTTTTATAAGATATTGCTATGGTTGTATTTACTTTTAAATAATATTTTATTACGCGGGGGTGTTAAGGAAGCATATGGAATCTGAGTTACATGTAATTCCGTGAAATCACAAATCTTAATTATTATGTACATATTCAAATATCTAAGCAACTAAACGTAGGTCAAAAACAAATAAAAAATACTGAAGACATTTTTTTTCCAGAAATTAGTTTGTATTACGTAGATTTACACATTGATGACGTCATGACTAAAAGTTGAATGTCGTGTGAATTTGATCGGAAAGCATTGTAAACATATTCAAAATATAACGAATCTAACAACTCTAATAAAGTATTGTGGTGTGATTTATCGAGAATTGAACATAAGAATACTGGGGGAGATGTTAGTTTTATCAATCATTCGCTAAAAGGTTAGTAAATTTGCTTTTATTTCTCGGCCAGGCTTTCCTCTGTCGTTGTTTACGATATAAAAATCCGACTAGAACAACACTACCTTGTATATATTGAACTTGAAATTTTATACGTATCGTTAGTTTGATCAATGCTTAAATTGAAAAGTGCTGCTAGAATCCCATGTTGTGTGTTGTTTTGATGCAATTTGCCGTTTTCCGTGTAAACTATATAAAAGTTGGGAAGGTTTTACGAGAACCGGATAAATAACTTTTTAATAAGGAAAAACATAGGATCCTAGCAGCGGTTTTGATTAAACTGAGATGTTTTGCTTTCACTTGGTATGTTTATTTTATTTTTGAAACCGCGGGGTAGTGTTGTTCTATCTCATTTTATGTTAAGGAATATACGTAAGCTATTAATAGTTGTCACGTGATAATGCACCAATGTGGCAGTTATGTACTACCCAATTTTATTGCACTGACATCTATTTTAAAGGATAATAATAAGTTTTTGATCTTATTCAAAATAATAATTTAATTTCACGATTTTGAATATAACAGGCAAAATAACGCTTAATTGCCCATATGCTTCCTTAACACCCCCGCGTGTCAATTTACGTATATTAGAATATTGTTTTACTTCCTGATGCTACTTGTCAATTATATAAATACTTCTTATATTACATATTTATTTTTGAAATGAATCTGAAAGTGGATTGCATATGTAATACAGTAACCCATTTTTTTTCTTTCAAATATAATGATTTTAATAAATTTGTTTTGCTTACAAAAACAACCTTTGCAGTCAAACAAGCATCACAGCGACAAAAAGTATCATTTTATGCTTTTTGAATCGACAAGCCATCTTAGAATTTCAGCAATTGGTGTGCTTCCCAATGTTGCAAAGTTAAATGGTACCGTGTATCCGTTTCTGCTTTGTTCGCGATCACTTCGAATCGCGAAGAAAGTCAGCATAAATTTTACATTAAGGTTTGTTCCTTTTATAGAGTTATATCTCTTTAGTTTTAATGTTACATGTAACAGAAAGGTATACGTTGGTAAATTGAGTTCACTTAGTTTTGTTTTGTGTGATTTGTTTACCTCGGATATGTAGAAAAACCTCGTCGATAACAGTAAGGCAATGTTTTAAAATGTGATATTTTTTTGAAAAATAATGCATTGGTTTCTGACGATTTCAGAAGAACATTGAAAGAAAGTACTATTAGGGGTTTCAAGAAAATGGCTATTTGACACATGTAAAATCGGCAATGAAGCGCTAATTGATTGAAACAGTGAGATAGAATCCGAAGTTTTGACTCAATAGAAAACAAAAAGAAAGAAAGCTGTCACTTGATGATGAACTAGACAACAAGGTTAAGCGTCTTGTTTCCCCAATCAGGAAATTTGGCAGTGTCCTCAATATTGCTATAGTGAACACCAATGAAGGTGTTCTTTCCGTGGGTCGCTCCCTTCTAGGTGAAAAAGAAGGACATTGTTATACACGCACTTTGGTTTTTTCCCTAATGAGTCGTATGAGACGTTAAACGCAGAGGAATTGCGTCAAAAAATTATCAAAGAAGATTTCTTCATTAAAAAAAACGTTTTAAAAAAGCCAAGAACATCGTATAAAATCACCCTCTGTTGATTACCAATTAAGATAAGACTGGTCTACATGTTTTAGTTTCGCTGTGGACTCTGGCTGAAGATGGCTCAAAGAGGGTAAAAATAGCAGAATCGAATATAGGCGCAAAATAATATATATTTAAGCTTTGTTTTCTATATAAAAGCTTAATGACAGGCTGATGAAATTGGTAACTTTCTGGCTTTAACCGATGTCTAATTATGCCAGAGTTTCTAGTCTATGAACCGGTGTTGTAAAGCAGTTTTTCCCTCATAGTAGTTTTCCCCCCGGAAAACCTACTATATAGTAGCCTTTTCCCCCGGGGCAAAAAAACTACTATATAGTAGCTTTTCCCCCATAATAGGGTTTCTCCCTCACGTTTTTGGTTCGGATTCTATAAAAAAATATTTATGGAAATCCAGTAAGGATTAAAATCAATGTTTCTACACTCCCAGGTTGCATACATGTATATCTGCATTCATCTTTACAGGTTAAGTTTCGTTTTGCCGATTTATTTTTTTTTTATAGACAATGCTGAAAGCTGAACATGTGTGTAATGGAATTACACATAGAACTTAATTTAGGTAATGAATTGAAAAAAGTTTTACAAGTTATACACGTAAATGCATAATTCTGTGTTCTGAAATTGTATTAAACAAGAATGTTTTAAGAATTTCTTGATAAATTTATCAGACTGTTTGTCTGTTTGTGAAAATTTCATTCAGGCTAAACCTCTGCTTTAGAGAAATTTTGTTTCCGATGTTTCAGAGCCCGATTTTTAAAATCCTATGATAATAATTATAATGCATATTCTTTAGGGTCCAATGTCTCATAAATTAGAGATGACCATATCACCATATTTTTATAGTGGCAGTAGTTTACCACTTGAAGATGACTCTGAAAATTTCAGCTCTCAGGGTAGGGGCCCTTGATGTTTCAGGACCCGATGATTAAAACCCAATTATAATGATTGAATAGTGTTCTATAAGTGGGGACCCGAATCTCAAATTCTAGAGATGACCAATTAACCATATTGTCAAAGTGATAGTGGTATACCACTAGTAGATGACACCGGAAATTTAAGCCCCCATGCAGGGTAGGAGCCTTTGTTGTTTTCGAGCCCGATGTTTGAAATTCAATTATAAAGAATATGTATATTTTTTAGGGCCCAATATCTCAAAAACAATAGATGACCACATGAACATATTTTTACGGTCATTTAAAAGTGAAAACATCATTTAAAAATACACAATCACTCATATATTTTTCATCAAAATGATTGAAAATTACGTTTAATTCTGCTGCTTTTTTTTAATTTACGAACAAAATGTTTTAAAAAGGTACGCGGGTAAAATTCATTTTTCTTCAAAACATTTAATAAATTCATAAGATGACTAATGATATAATAAATAGTTAGATAAATAAATCAAGATGTAGATGTACATGTACATGTGTGTTTTTAATGTACAGAATAAGTTAAGTCAACATTCATAAACAAAACCTTTGTGGCAATTAGCTTAAAAAGATTCCTTGTGTGCTGTTATTGGATTATCATGATGGTGACAAATAGACGTAAGCATAATGCATGAAGTAGACCAATATTATGAGACACCGGTAAACGGAGGTATTATTTTTTCACATTCTAAATTAGTAATTCCCCTTTGCAAATATACTGTATTATACTGTATTATCGTATTTTCGTATTTTAATAAGCTTATCATCGTTACCTTTTTTATTACATTTGTACAGTTTCTGTCATTTTTTAATTGCAAAAGTTGACCTATGTTGGTAGCTCCTTGTCTAATGAGGAACTTGCTTTGTTTGGGTTTGTGTATTGCGCATAAAATGATATATAAGTTATGGCCCTTTTGATTTACCCTGACTTTGGTACTGGCAAATATAAAGTGTTTATCTTATTCTTATGTAGTAATTGAACTATATGTAATTCCTTGTCTAATGAGGACTCTGCTTTGTTTAGGATACTTCACAATTATCCTGAATACACGTGATTTATATAACATCTTTCGATCTTGAAAAAGAAAACAGCCTTTTACGTAAACAATACCGATGGCTATTACAGCTAGGTAACTGTTCGGCCTAATTATTATGGTGAGTTGTTTTCACAAACCAAGGGTTTGAATCATGACGTGCGATGACTTTTAAAAGGAAGAAGTCTTTATACGGGCCAGCAAAATCAAAGCATAAAACGATTTTTTTTGTTCATCCAAAAAAATCTGAAGTGATTTTTAAAGTGATTTTGGTCAAATTCTAATGTTCTGTTTTAATTATTTACAATGCTTTAGAAATGCATGTCCACTGACTAAAGGAAATTGGAGAGTCAGTAGTGATATTATAAGCAAGATACAGGGCCCACAGTTCTTTGTCATGTAAACAAGGCTCGTTTCCTGTTTTTGTTTACACTAGTTCATTATACCGGTAAAAGTTCTTTTTCAAGCTTATTTTTCCATCTTCTTATTCAATCTAAGTATAATTAAACATATCTTAACGTTTACCACATTCATTTTTGGTCTAAAACTTGAGTTTTCACTTCAGTGTTTCAAATGTAAACAAAAGCTTTGTTTACATACACTGTAGCAAAGAATTGCAAGCTCTGTAACTCGCTTCTAACTCAACGAATGACACTTATTTTTTTTTTTTGGTGCCTATTAAAAATGCCTTACTGAAGCTTTGTCAACATTAAAATCGGAAAAATAATTTTTGACCAAAATCGTGACCATGCCCCTTTAACACTAAACAAATTAACAAAGATGCTCCATCTGCTGCTAAACAATAATACTGATTCAGACAACAAAATATACATTCGACGAAAAGCACTATTTTGCTACGTTACGTGAAAGGTATCAGTAACTTGTGAGCAGATGTAAGATGTAAATTCAAACTGAATTAGATTGGAATTATTTTTTATTTAATTTAGAATGAAAAATACGTTTATTCTTGCTGAAAAGATCCATTAGGATCCATTAAGATCCATCCAATGTACATGTATTTTGATTTGCTATTTTTATTTTAATCAGACAATCGATTATTTTAACAAGAATCTTTATACATCTGTATTCATGCCAGATGATGTTGTTTGTTAGATTAACAAAACATGATGCATTTAATAATTGCTAAAAAAAAATTCCGACCTTTTCCAAAATTTCTTTATTTTGCTTCATTTCTTTGTTTGTTTGGTGTTTTTTTTTTAGTTTTTGTTCTGCTTGTTTGTTTGTTTGTTTGTTTGTTTTGTTCGGCTAGTAACATTAACAAATGTATTTTGCTTCCTTATTGACACAATAAACCGTTTTTAAATATATGCTAATGTTGATTGAAAGAAGCTGCATATCGCGGTGGATCAAAATACCCTCGTTTCGGCGTCTGCTCTTTAAGGTTAGCTTTAAGCAGTTAGGTGCAAAACAGAACGACCCGTTATTATCGTATCCTCTGCAAGTCCCACCCCTAATACATTCTAAATACACATGCATAAACATTTCATCATTTTTTTTCAGTAACAATCACACAGTCAGCACATGCATTTAATTTAAAAATGGAGTATGTTGTGTGTGAGAAAAGAGTACTTTTGTCAGGTCCATTGCTAGTTTTTTTTTTTTTTTTTTTTTTTTTTTTTTTTTAAATAAAAAAAAAATGAAATAAAAAGACATCCGCATCACTTATATAAAAGTAGGAAATCGATGCCCGTGATTGTTGGTATGTTACAATAAATATAGCATCGATGTATCTAAAAAAATATCTCTTTATAGAATAAACACATAGAAAGAAAAAACACGTAAAACGCCTGATGTCGTCATGTATACAGAAAGCTAAAAAGTCTGTTTATCAACCACTAGAGTAAAAACACGGTAACACAAATTTTGCCCATACTATAAAACCATTATACAATGAATTTAATATTATATGTGATATTGACTTATATATAAAACAGGAACATGCATATACATTTGTCAAGAATAGTTTATAAAAAAGCATGTAAAGGTTTTTGACATTGCTAATCGCTTCGCTCATTTTATTCTAAAAAGTTTAAATCTTCCAAGGAATTATATATTTAACTTTTGTAAAAAATAAATGATTAAAAAGGACATAAAAAAAAGAAAAAAAGAAAACAAAGTTATGAAGGCATTAGCTCCTTTATAAATTATCAATTTAGAACGCATAAATGGCATAAAATAGTCCTTATTATGTACACACTTATTCTTACCGAAAAATAAATATATTGGTCCAAGTGACGCAAACGAAAAGAAAACAAACAATACAGATAAAGATCAATTCTAAAGGAGCATTGAGTTTCCAGAAAAACCGTATGCTTCGTCAGTTGTAACGCCAGCAAACATTAGACCGAAGCGTTCTCCGTTCACTGTAGAAGCCGTGAGTTCTCCCTCAACAACACGTATTGATCTTACGTTATACTCTACGTTACCAGCTGATACATTTTCTTCAAAAACAATATCACTGCTGTCTATGATCGTGCCATTTATGCGGAATGAATCTCTCGAGGAATTCGTCATTATTATAGATACATAATTGTGGACATATCCAGAAGGTACCACTATTTTATAGTAATCAAGATATTGGTTGAATCCTGGTACGATTGTCATAGAAGGGTCACCCAATGTTGAACTTTTCGATTGTAAACCGAATGCAGTAACTAAAATAGGTGTCTCTGATTCAATAAAACACGTTTGATTGTTCGATATTTTAGTGTCAAGTGAATCAAATTGATTTAAAGACTGGTCATGAGTTATATTATCGATCACATACGTTATGTTTGCGTTTTCAATTGCTGTAATACGAATAAGAGTGTCTCTGTTATCTGAATTTGGAGGCACTATGTACATTTTGTCTACACTGTCAGTGGGTGGTAACTGTTCAATGAGATGATCGCAAGCACCAATATTATGGAGCCTAGTGCAATCATTACCTGAAAAAGCTGCGATCGGAACTGAAGATTCAATGAATGTTCCTGTTAAATCCGTAATGTGGTCAATTTGATATGTTTCAAAGCTGTCAAGCAGAAAATGAAACACATCACCGTTATTATATGTGTTCCCTTCAATATTCAGAGGCAAGTTCTGTTTCATTTTGAATGTTACTGACACAGTTGTATTGTCTTCTATAGCCGAAACAGCAAACTGACTTTTAATTGATGGCTCTGTCGAGATTACTACGTATTTGGTCGACAGCTTATGCAGTGGTATATGTGTAGTGCTTCCTACAGTAGCAGATCCATCATCGTGAGTTATGACAAATACATCATCAGAAGTTTCGATTAACACCGACTTCACTTCTTTTTGGAAGCTAATTAGTTCCAGTTCACGCGGTAAAATGATGTGCTGACTTGACGGAATGATGACATTTCGATCAATCTGGGCTTTTAAGGAAGCGGATAAACGTGGTGAAGTTGTAAAGTTCATTTGAACACCGTTTTCGGATGTTATGTACACGTTTTTTGTTGTAATGACTATGTTAGTCATAAACAAAACAATAAATCCTTTTCCTCTGCTTCCTACAAAGTATATTACAAGATCAGTGTTCATTCGTTCCGTATTGCTGTGTTCAATTTTAAGTGTACTGATATTTTGTATAATGCACAAATGTCAAAGAGTTTAGGCAGGCACGTCTTTTTACATAATTGATGTAATAGTGAAGTTGAAAATTCGTTTTATATTTTTCACCCATATCGTAAACATATATGATTATAAAGTATATTTACCAATGGTATCATTCTGTCCAGATACAGGATAAGGTGTTGTGGACGTTTGGTAGTCAACAGATGAATCTGATGTTTTAAAAGAAAAATATTGTGGTTTATTTAAGAATATAAAAAAAACAATAAAAATGAACGTTTAAATTCATATGACTACATTATCATAAAATCTATATAAAAAAAAACGACGTCAGTTCAACATTATAAACACAATAAACATGTTTAATTGACTTTACGGTGTGTGTATTTGTTAAAAAGTATACTGCATTCTAAAATGATAATATCGCGACTTAAAATGCAATCATTTTATCGTAGCACAAATCACTTCGATTTGAGGTCTTTCGTTGCAATCATGTTGATTGTATTTGTAGAACATTTTATAACAGAACATTTTATTAAGACGTTTTCAATTAATGCAATGTAATTTCAATTTTTTTTTCATCATATCTGATCACATAGCCTCGTTACTAAATACATTTGGCTTTCAATGTGCCCCTTAATCGTAATGATATGCATACATGTAAAACAAACACCATGTTGCGCTAAGTTATGTTGCGATGTGTCAAATTTACAAGTCGGGTTATTTAAATAACATATTTAGGTCCAATAATCACTTAAATCGTGATGACTTTACTTTATCTAAGGCGTGTAAATAATTGCCATAATTTAACTAAATAAATATATCGCGTAATTGAAGGTATCGTTGCGTACACTAAACGCTTAGCAATTCGTGGACTCGTGTCGTCAATTCATATCAGATCGAGAACAAGCTTTTTTTTCGGGATTTAAACAGTACAATCTTTTCAAAACATATGTTATTGTTCCTTGAACTCAACTAAACTCAAATCATTGTAATTCTATCGTATCAGAATTAAACACATCACAAAACAACGTATTGACTAATTTCTCACAATTTCCCTAACACAAACTTTAAAAAAAATGACGCTCGTCTACGATTGTTGCATTATATATATATATATATATATATATATATATATATATATATATATATATATATATATATATATATATATATGCAACAGATTGCGCGACAGAGTTTTAATTGATCATTTTATTGGCTAAGGGTTTACATTTTTGTATCGGCTCTTGACATAAGTAAGACTATTTGGAAGATTATTTTAAAAGAAAATACAAATTGCACTTACGTATTTATACAGATCAGAATGAAGAATACATGTTTATGAAATTTAATACTGACCAGTAAAAGGCAATGGTGTTCCAGATGTTTCGACATCAACGGATGATTCTGGTGAATATTTTAAATTAAAGAAAGTGTTTAGTTAACACACACTTGTTACATAACATAACATAATAGAATAGTTTTTGCATGATACTAAGATAAAATGGGGTAACTAATGTGAATAAACATCCTAGATACAGTGTTCATAACTTAAAGCAGTATGAGCTGCATTTTTCATGTTGAATTGATTTTCTTTACTAAAATGTTCTTTTCTACTTAAATGACAAAAATATCATGGTTTTAAAATTTCTATAGCCATCTTTTTGTGAAAATTGAATTATTGTCGTCCTGTACAAAAATTTATTTGCTATATATGCTATATTTTTAGAAGATAAATATTTCCTTTGACAAAAATTAATGGTGTTTTCAAATCTTCTTTATCATAAAAGTTTAAGTTCAATGCAGACGTATCATACTAGCAGGTTTTAGCAGCAGAATAAAATTCTAAAAAAATACAGCTTACATAGCTTTAATATATGCATTATAGCAATTGTGAAAAGCCCTAGTAAACATAAATGAAAATGACTGTCCCAGTTACTCCAACTCTGTCAAAACAAAGTTCATTGTCTCTATGCAGTTGCAAATGAATACATAAGCACTTATAAAAAATTAAGTAAAGACACGTGTTACATTATATTGTCATGTATGTTTTATCGGGTCCTTTAAAAGTTTCTAAGTTTTTCCCATAAAATTGTTAATTTTGAATAAATACATGTAGTTAATTAATAAGAAATAATAAGGAGAAAGAAATAACGATCAATAAAAGCCCATTACCTCTGTGTCTTAGTTTTAGCAGCAAAGCAGAAATAAGGACAGCTGCAGAGAACAGAAACAAACAAAACGCCAATATTAACGGCCATCTTCTCTTTTTTGAGTCCTTGGTTTCCGGGATAATGACAATGTCCGATGGTCTAATGATATACTGAAACCATAAAAGTTTTGTTTACGTTAGTATATCTGCTCCATTGCATTTCTGTGTCATAGTTAAACAACACGTAGATTTATGCTGTTGATTGACTTAAAAAAAATCATAAATCAATTAAATTTTTGTTAAGATGTATACGTACATGTGAAACAGTGAATGCTGTTTTATTTTTATTTTTTACTTTTGAATAGATTAAAACGTGTTTAAGAAAAATTATGTATGCAATTTACAAGAATTACTCGAGTAAATTTTTTCATGCAAATATTGTTGACGTCTTATAGTAAATGTGTTGCGCATCTGACCTGGCGAAGTTATTATAAAACATTCTGTTTATTCCATAAACAATGTATTGTATATTAATTTATTAAATAGTAACTATGCTTAGTATTTCCTACTTATTCAGAAGATCAAAAAATATATATTATTGATATTATTACCATATACATGTACCATACCAAAATATATACATTTTAATCCAAATAAATATTAAACTACACATCATAAGACATATACAATAAAAGTGTAATTACCTTAAAGTTTCTTGAAGTGGTCACTTGTTTTATTGGAATTACATACAAAGACTGATTTTCCTAAAAACAAATGAAAATCAATTAATTTTAGAAACAAAGTCAATGTACATAGTAATTGCAAAAAAGAATATTGATTTTTTTTCTATAAAATATAACTTATACATACAGAGGTTCTCTTAAATATGGATCCCATTTTGTTTTTACAGATGAAATACCCAACGGTTCACAAACGATAAAATATAGAAATTGAATATTGTAAATTCTTACAATTTTCAATCAAAATATTGAAGATATTCCACAATATATGATTAATTGAAATTGCAGTCTTTTATATACTTACTAAAGAAGGAAGCTATTTTACAACTATGTAACTGATATTTTTATCAGCCAGTCAAATTGGTCTAAAGGTACTTAGATAGCAACACGATTTACCTTCCTGCACTTCAATTTAAAAATTGTAAAGATATTTTAAGTAACCACTTTATTTAAACTTCCCATGTGAACGATAAAACAAGTACTTAAAGATTTAACTTTTAAATATGTTTTAGTACCGTTTATCTCCATTTTGTTTTAAAAGGAACACACTTATTATTACGATTAATTCGTGCAGGGTGTGTGTCGGCAGTTGTAGCGCTCACACAGTTGCCTGGCGTTACAATGCACGAAAAAACCCAACGCAATTTTTTACGGTTATAACAAACTCCGATAAAACAAATTACACACGGTTAAACTTCCTACACTTTACTACTTTACCTACATTAATATTTTTAAATCCAAGAAAAGTATACATTGTTTATATATGTCAAGTATTACTACATGTACATTTACTTGCTTTTGTAGCATGAATGTATAAAATACAAACTGTCACACAGATCATTTACCTTACAATTCTCATCAATACCAGTATTTTACTTATGATATCAAAAGCTTTTTCCAATATTAGTTACAAAACACAAATTTAAAAATAAAACCCACATGGGAACAACTTTCCAAGCAAGTAATGTTGTTACACAAAAACTGTTATATATGGGGGTATATGTTGTCTTTATATATGTTCATATCCGACATAATTAAATATTGTTTAGTGTATTTGATTATTTCTTTGACGCATGCAATCATCTCCTTATGCAGTGTTTTTTCATTCAAGATTAGTTTCTTAATTTTTCATATTTCGAGTTATCAATAAATGTTTAAACAAAGAAAATGAATAAAAAACCAACAAAAAGTAATTAACACTCATCAACTTGGAGGTAGGAGGATAGATATCACCTGGAGTCTAATGTTTTTATTTTATGCAATATTTGCAAATCTAACAAATTATTTAAGAAAAATGTTAGTTAATATCAAGGTCGAATCAATTATTTGATAAGTCAAAACCATGTGATTTTCTAAGATTTGAGCTTACAGACAGACATTGTTACATATTGGTATTTGATCATATGAAAAAGTGCTTTTATAGTTTATGGGTTTTTTTTAATGAGAATACTTTACAGCTACAAAGTCTTGTTCTGCAGAGGTTTAGTCAGGTCGTAGAGATGTGTCAATTTGAATCAATAAGGAGTGTCCTTTGCTGTTGTTGATGTAACCTGAGTCGTAGTTTTATGGAAATAAGCATTTTGGGGGATTGTTGAGCATTGTCTAGGCCTGTAAAGCACTCACGTAAGATTACTACATGGTAACTTGCAGGCTTTGTAGTTCCGAACAGTGGTTGCATAAATATAATCCATTTTGCGATGAACTTTTTGTCTTTCACTTGGCTGTACTTTATGTCTGTTCTATTTATCTTAAACAAGAATTATAAAGTTTTATTTAGATTTTTTAACAATAAATATCCAGTCTAACATGTAATAAAAAGATTAAATTTATTCAGAAAAAAAATTATATCTGAAAAAGAATATAGTTTAATTCAAGCTGGACAGGTACATCTTTTCATAGTTTTTCTACTTCTTTACACAGTAAATGTATCTCAAATCTGAGAAGTAGCAAATTTCACTTTACACTACTTAACCAACATAAATCTGCAAATGGCAGAATTAAACTGTTGAATTTAGAGCATGATAGTAAAATTAATACACTTGTCAATATTTATGCACCTTATCCTGAGAACGATCGGGTTGATTTTTTAAAAAAGTTTCAAAATAGATTTCAAAGTATTCTATTAATCATGGAAATGTAATTCTTGTAGGAGATTTCATCTGTTTTCTGTTAAAGGATAAAGTTAAAAGTTTTTTTTTTAAATTTACAAAACCAGTTCGATTTTGTCAGTCTTGGGCAAAGACTCAACCAGAAAAAAAATGGTTTCACTTGGTGTGATGGTAGCGACACCGAAAGAAACAGAAAAGACTATGTTTTTAACGCACCCATTTTGCTATAAACCGGAAAATATATACTAACGTAGTCCGCCATCCGTCTCATTTTTTATAAAATCACTAGATAAATTCAATGAAATAAAATGTATTCAACATGCCAATAATATCACCTTTCCTTAAAGGGACATAACCTCTTTAGAAAAAGCAAGTTTTGGAAATGTTTCAGGAACAAAATTAAATTTATTAAAATCTGAATGTATAGTATAAGAAGAACTTAGAAACTTTCTTAAGGAGGATAAAACCATGAAAAATATCAAAATAAACATAAAAACAGTAAAAAGTCAAGGTATTGACATAGGGCATAATAAAATAGAGTGTAATGATAAACTGGCTATGTAAGCTAAGACAGTTAAAAAAAATAGTGGACCTTTGGCAACAAGAAAGCTAACTCTTTTTGGAGAATGCCAGATAGTTAATTTTTTGATTGTTTCTAAGCTTCTTTATGTCGCAACATTCTTGAAAACCCTGATCAAACTATATTCAAACAAGTAAACAATATTATTTTTTCGTTTCTATAGAGGAAAAGAAAAACTATAAAGCGTAAAACTCTAATAAGACATATATCAGATGGAGGGAATGGTATCACCGATTTTGAAATTTAGGTCAACGTTTTAAAAGCATCATGGGTTTCAAAACTAATTCATTCTAACAATGATTTGAATCAACTTTTGAACGCTTGTAAAGAAAGATATAATTTAGATATCTCTTACCTACCAAACACTAATATTACAAACGCACAAGACCTAAATATTAAATACCTCTCAAAGTTTCAAAAGAAAGTAATATGAGCTTTTAATGAGTGTAAAAACATTGATCGAGAAAATTTCCAGTTTCAGAATATATGGTTCAATAGAAATATAACATATAACGGGAAAATAGTGTTTTTCTTCCAAATTGGATTAAAAGCGGTTTTAAGTGGGTGAGTGATTTATTCAATTCAAATGGATTCAAACCAATAAACGAAATCAAAGAGAGTCTGATATCTACAAACATTTACCTATGTGAATATATAACTCTAAAAAGTGCCCTAAGAAAATATGCCGCTAAAATTAACTTAAAGAATATAACACATACTAAAAGTACAAAGTTTTTTTTTTTTTTAATTTTCATGGCTATTTCGAACATGTCAAAGGAAAGAGATCTAATTTTTTTTACCATATCTTACTACAAAACAACCTCAAAAAAGCACAGAATTGACCATTTTTGGTCCAAACTTTTTTGTATTGATGACCGTCAATTATGGGTAATACCTACCAAGAAAAAGCGTAAAAGATATTTGATTAATTTAATTACAAAATAATACACTAAATTTTATCTTGTAATAAATGTGTAAATAAATGGAAAAAAAAAATTGACAGAAACTGCCTAACAGTAATGTAGTAGAAGACATTAAACATCTAATTTTTGATTGTTGTATATCTAACCCCATTTGGAAGAAAGTATCTGATATCTTAAATATAAATGTTACATGGAAAGTATTGTTATTGGATTTTCAGTATATTGCAACAAAACACTTTTATCTTTTATAATGTTCTATCTTTCGTGGCTTACAAAATATACAAATATAAAATTAAATGCAGAGTTTTGAACGTCATTGAAACATATAACGGTTTATTACGTTTTTTGAAAAGTGCACTGACACAGTTTTATATGACAGTTAAATCAGCAAAAAGCAACATATTTAATTTTGATTATCTTAATAGATTGAATGAAATATTGTAATTATATTTCAAATTATATTTGTCAAAAAGTGACCAGGCCTTTAGATTATTAAACTGGTAGGGGGGGGGGGTCTCTTGACACTAATACTAATTTCCCCTACACATATCTACTAGAGAAATATATTGCTATTACATATATTAGCTATATTTATGTACAAATCTGAATATTATGACGTTTTCTTCTCCTTTTTTACGTCACCAGACAGCTAATAGTTGAAAATTTACTTGTAAATAAATGCCATTTTGTCTAAAATAATTTTTAACGGATAGCGGAAACCATCAGGAATCTTAGATTTAAGTTATTGTTGACTGAAACCTAACGGATACTTGCAGAATCGATATAATGGTTTCTACATGAACTTCAAGTTTCAGCATGGTTTCCATAAAGTATCAGTTTTGCTGAAACTGGATTTTTCATCCAGTGTACATAAATAGAATATCATGAAAATATATATCTTCATGTTTTAAAGTAAATATTCTAATTGGCTTAGCGTCTATTACATACATATGAATATATTTATACATATGTGTATATAAAATTAGTGAGTGTTAAAGGAAGAGAGTAGAGAAAGAAAGATTTATAGCATTTGAAATGCAATTATTATGTGAAATATTTCAAATTGTAACCAGTGATGGGTTTGTTAATTAAGATGTGAGTAAACATGTCTACCAACAATATGTCATACAATCATATATGATAAATAATCCGATTAGTATCTAATAATCAAGTATTACCTGTCTTATATACACTTAATATCAATACTATTCTGTAAACTATATTCTTATGACCATAGGTAATTTTTTTCTTGACTTTCACAGGATGAATGACCATCTTTAAGTCCTCCTTAAAGATAGCGTAAAGGTGTTTAAAGGTAGCTTAAAGACAGGTAATACTTGAATATTAGATACTAATCGGATTATTTATAATATATGATTGTATGACATATTGTTGATAGACATGTTTACTCACATCTTAATTAACAAACCCATCACTGGTTACAATTTGAAATATTTCATATAATAATTGCATTTCAAATGCTATAAATCTTTCTTTCTCTACTCTCTTCTTTTAACTTCCACTAATTCTATATACACATATGTATAAATATATTTATATGTATATAATAGACACTAAGCCAATTAGAATATTTACTTTAAAACATGAAGATATATATTTTCATGATATTCTATATAAGTACACTGGATGAAAAATCCAGTTTCAGCAAAACTGATACTTTATGGAAACCTTGCTGAAACTTGAAGTTCATGTATAGTTACCGCAATGTAGAAACCATTATATCGATTCTGCAAGTATCCGTTAGGTTTCAGTGTCTATTATATACATATAAATATATTTATATGTATAGATTTATAGTATTTGAAATGCAATTATTATATGAAATATTTCAAATTGTAACCAGTGATGGGTTTGTTAATTAAGATGTGAGTAATCATGTCTACCAACAATATGTCATACAATCATATATGATAAATAATCCGATTAGTATCTAATATTCAAGTATTACCTGTCTTATATACACTTAATATCAATACTATTCTGTAAACTATATTCTTATGACCATAGGTAATTTCTTCTTGACTTTCACAGGATGAATGACCATCTTTAAGTCCTCCTTAAAGATAGCGTAAAGGTGTTTAAAGGTAGCTTAAAGACGATCTTTAAGCCACCTTTAAGCTATATGTGTTGCTTAAAGGTGGCTTAAAGAAAGCGTAAAGATGGCTTGCAGGCAGCTTAAAGACTATCCTTAAGCTACCATTAAGGACAACTTATAGGTCCTTAATGTCCAAACTTCTTTTAGCCACCTTTAAGCTACCTTTAAGCTACCTTTAAGCCATTAAAAAGAATTTAATTCAATATTGTGCTTAATTTACCAACAACATGTATTAACTTTATGAAAGGAAAGGTATTAAAAACGGTTTTTGTTCTACAAAATAAAATGAAAAAAAAAACAACACCGCCCACGGCGAGAATTGAACCCGGGACCCTTTGTTTACTAGCATCACCACACTTTTTTCTTTTTTATCTTTTATTGAGCATCACCACACTTTCTCTGCGCCACGGCAGCTTACATACATGTATTTATGAGTGTTTTTAAATCCTATATATCAGTGGATATTGAATCAATGTATTGAATGTGATTTTGACAAACCATTGACAAACCATTCAGTTTGTAACAATCGATTATATCTAATTTAGAAATTACATGCATGCATGTATTTAGAATGAAATACGGAACTTGGTCTTCAGTGAACAAAAATATATTATACCTAAATGGAAACCGTTAGGCTCACTAGTAGGCTTCTCAGTTAATAAATTTAAACCGAGTAGATATACGTTCATCTAATTTATAGCTATAAAAATGTAAGAAAGAAAATGAAATCATTCCTTTTATTAAATGCATTGAAACTATTAGGGTATTTGTTCAATGTCCCGGTTTTCATGATCCCGGCGCCGGTCCAGTATGTTTAAATATTTTTAAATTGTATACATGATTTTTAAACTATCAATTCTATAACAAACAATATTACCAATACCAGTGACGTATTTACTGCATGTGGCAATTGCAAATGATGTATACAATCATATACTTGTACATACAATTGTATGATGTACCAGGCCGGGTATGTGACATATTTACCCTTATACATATATTTAAATAATTAACCCCTACTTATGATCACCCGTACATTAATTAATTAGCCTCAAGATTTTACTCTTACATACATGTATCGTTAATTTGTAGACGTAACAGTTTTGAAACCCAGAGCTAGGAAATAATACATTGAAAATGAATTACAAATTTAGATTAACTTTTATTCACTAGAATTATCGTATACTCGTACATACTCAAGATTCAACGCCTTTAAAAACCCTGACGTGCACCTGGGCACACAACACACCTGTTGTGTATATCTTGTATATTCTGTGTTAGTTCCATGGGTTTTCTTAAAGGACATATCGCATGTTTTTCAATTTTCGGAATTTTTTAAATAAAATCACTCTATACTCATTAAAAATCAAGTTTATTAACGTTTTCATAAAATATTCTGCCTAATTCGTGAGTTTGAAAGCGATGAAATTCAAATGTCGCGATATGCATATTTTCTCTCTCGATCTACCCGCCATGATGTGTGACGTTATATGCGACCTCAAGCGAGAAGGTGCTGTTAGCCATCTTTGTAATTGGATTAGATTTAAACGACAATTAAACTAATTATCACCTATTAAATTGCCGATAACGGGACATGATGGTGTTCTGTGCCTCCTGCGGGTGATTTAGCCACCGAAGATGGGGATTTGGACTGTTGTTTTTTTAAGTTTCCCTTACGAAAGTATGCGGAAATCTTGTGACAAATAGGGGTCTATCTGTCGACGAGAGGATTTATAAATAAACATTCAGTTTATATATTATTAATTATATGGTACATTTTTGTAATTATAGTTTCATAAATAAATCGTATTCATTTCTCAAAAAAAAAAAAAATAGAAGTTTATGCACAGGGGCCTGTGTACAAAACGCAAGTTCATCGGAGAAAAATAACGAGAGGGGACGCCATTTTGGATACCGCCTCGCTTCATTAGCTGTTTTCTTTTTCTTATTGTTAAACTATACGTTCATGTATGCATCGGTTTTGTATACATGATTTCTTCATTCATACATGTAGCTCACCTCTGCAGAAATCATAATTTTAGTACGGTATGTGAGATTTCTGTGAGTTTTATTTTTTACGGGAGAAGTCATGGATCAAGTTGTCGATATTGATTGTTTACGCGAGAAATAGTCAAAGTTTGTTGATATACATTTATACGTAAATGGATAAAAAAAATACGGAGATGGGATCTTACAGAAATAAACAATAATTAAGGAAAACGTTCTTGCCTGCTTTTATAATCCAGTGTAATATAGAGTAAACAACCTTAGAAAGTTTTGATCAGTTACTGCCGAAGAAATAAACTTCTTGTGCACCACAGTTTTACAATAATGAACATTCTGAGTCGTTAGGAACGCCAAAAACCAAGACTGTTGTAGATTTTAATAAATAAACACCTTTAACAGATTTATTTGAGCTACAATCCTTACTAAGTTGTGTTTACAATGTTTACACGTCGATCAATTTGATCGTCATTGCCGACTTCATCGTTGCTTTTTCGGCAATATCATCGTTTTTTATCCGTACTAGTGACTCAAACATGTACGACTGAATAATAAGATTCTTTTAATTTAGACAGCATGTAAAAAAAACCAACTTACATGGTGAATGATTGTCAAAATGTAAAGAAGATAATGCTAATCCTACAATTTGTTTACAATCAGCTGTTCGAAGAAGGTCGCATGTGACGTCACTGTACCACGTGACACGCTATCTAATTAACGAGTTTTTAAACGATCGGGGCTATAATTTAAATTGATATTATGGCTAATTACCGCTATTATACCGTTAACAAACTGTTAGGAGTAATTATTAGATACACAAGGAAGCCAAAAAATGTAAAATGTCGTATAATTTAGAAACATGCGATATGTCCTTTCAGTTGGACAAACAATAGACTTTAATTAGATATACACAAACATGCACCTGGGCACACGACACAACTGTTGTGTATATCTTGTATATTCTGTGTTAGTTCCAGGGGTTTTCATGTTGGACAAACAATAGACTCTAATTAGATATACACAAACTAACAAAACTATGTCGACAAACAAAGCAGTAATATCCTGCCCGATATAACAAAGGCAGTTGAGAGTCTTTTCATCTTTAACATGTATCTAGCAGATCTAGAGTTACATGTAGACCTAGAAATAATGAAAATTGTAAAAAAAAAATACAAACCTTAAACCGATTATCAAGTTAAATCATGCATTTTTGGTTCATTATTTTTATTTTGAGATTTCAACGATTAATTTATAATAGGAAACAAACATACTTTAATTAGTTTTTGGCACATATTAAGATACAAAGACTGCGCTCATCCCTACAATAATTTTAAAACCCCCTAAAAATTATAAAGAATTTTATAATGGCAATCTGTGTCCATCGGAGCGGTGTTGATGATAGCGATCTGTGATTAATGGAGCGACGATTAAAACCGCCTGGAACACCTCTTTCCTCTTCCTTGGAAATTATATTATCACTCGGATGACCCCCTTCCATCCCTATAAAAGAGCTTTTGCATATAATATATGTTTTTTATTGTTCAGCTTGATCAAACTTGACCTAAAGGGAACTTAAAGATGGTTTAAAGACAACTTAAAGGGAGGGTAAATGCCACTTAAAGATGATTAACGGTGGCTTAAAGAAGGCTTAAAGGTGACTTAAAGAAGTTTGGACATTAAGGACCTATAAGCTCAGCTTAAAGGTGACTTAAAGGTGGCTTAAAGGTTGTATATCCTTTAAGCTACCTTTACGCCACCTTTAAGCCACCTTTAAGGACTTGCTTAAAGATTGATTTTCGCCCTGTGTTTGTATGTTCGAAAGAGTTTACATAGGATATGACTGTTATCCAATCCATTCAATAATTTCAACATTCTGTTAAAAAAACACAGTTTAAATTAAATGAATGTACATGTAAGTGGCTGTGATAAGAAGGTCAACCATCTACTCAAACCTGCTATAGTATCTTCTACTACACATTTCTATTAAAAAAAAATGCAATTTACAAACTTATTGATGAAAACAATTACTGTAAATTTATGTTATTTTTTTTTATCAAAGCAATTTAGAAACTAATAAAGCAAAATTATTTTGTTGTCATCCTGCACAAAACTTAGGTTGCTAATTTGCTACAGATTCCATGAAGCAGAATTGTTTATGCCTAGAAAAATTAGTAATTTGATGATGTTTAGTTACATCAGAGGTTATCCTAACGGAACAAATAATACACTAACAAAAAGTGGCTTTCAAGATATATTTACATTATCCAGTGTCTTTGTCTGTGATAACACTACGTATCGATTTTGTACTATATAACTCATAATACAAATGACGCCAAATCGAGGCGCCAGCGGGGTTTGTTTATTTATATTTAAATATTTATTCGTACGATGACCTAAAATTATATAAATATAAGTAATAAGGAATGATTCTTTGAATATTATGAGGTGATAATTTCGGTCGGGGCGTGATCAAATCTATCATAAAGCCCGAAGGGCTTTATTGGATTTGATCACGCCCCGACCAAAATTATCACCTCATAATATTCAAAGAATGATTCCTTACTCCTTATAAAGTTACTACAGCATTGTTCATGAAAGAGTACATGTTAGCATATCAACATTTTGTAAACTGTTATTGGCTGGATGGGTGTGAATACAAAATTCAGATAGTCTCAGTTTTAACAAACTGAGTGGTAGCAAACACAAAAATCTCAATATTACATACTGTGAATTTTGTATTTACACCTACCCAGAAAATTAACAATGAACAATATCAAAGTTTCAATTTCCTTGGTGAACGTAAAACCAAAATTTAACAATATGAAGTATTGTAAATTTTTTTAAATCATTAATATTTGTACACCTCTCAAGCAAATTTAAAAAAAAGGAGTTTTACTGAATTAAATAGTTTAACGTGTAACCACGTATACAATATATTCTTTAAACACATTTATTTAAAAAAAAAACTAGAAAGATATTACACAAAAGAGCAATTATACGCGAAAAGTTTATTATGAATAAAGTAGTTTTTACACATTAATCGGGAAAAATTAAAAATTCAAAAAATAATCATTTATGTCTCATTTTACATTTAACCCCCCAAAACCGCAACCCCCACCCCACCCACCCCCGTTGAAACAGGTAAATATGTATATTTAAAGAATAAATATGTTAAGACTTATAATTTTAAATTTAAAAAACTCAAGTTAAATTAATTATATTGATTCATTAATTTGTACTTCTTTGCTGTTTAATTATGAGCCGGTTTTGTGATCAAAATTCCGTGATGCTGGTCAATTTTTAACAGTTAAGGTTCTTTATTCAACACCTGTGTTCTCAATATACAACATGAAAGAGTTACCTCGGGTCAATTTTCAACCCGGGTCAAAATTCTTCGTTACACCGGGAACACAAAAACAAGTTGAAGAAGGTCTCAAAAATGCATATCTCTCATTTAGAAAGTGCTATGAAAGTTAACATTCCAAGTACAAGAGGTTAAAATTAGTGAGTCAATGAAAGAATTTAGGCATATTAATCTACACCATAACAGTAAATTAGGGAAGTACATTTTTATTTATTTTTTAAATGGCGTCCCAATTCCTAATAACAGTTATTGAGTTACTTTTAAACAACGTTTTGTTTTAACTGTTTTTAAAAATAGTATATAGAACTATTTTTAATTTTATGTGTCTCGAACCCGTGGGCTATTATTAAACCTATATAAAGTTTTATTACAGGCAATATATCATCATTAGTAGCCAGTAAAAGCAGGAAGAACAAAATTCACGAGACAAATCCTCTTTTAGCACAAAGTTGGACGATGATGTGAGGTAAATATTGAATGATTTACGAGAAGTAAACTCACAAAACACATATTAATTGTCTCACCACTCAAGACAATAAAGAATGTTTTCGAAGTAAGAAAAGATAGAAAACTTTTTTTAAATCAAATTCCCTACAATGTAAAATTTAAATCTGAATATTGTTTACAAATAATACAACATTGACAAAAGTAGACAACTATATACACGTTCACTCCTACTTCCTTTGAATCAGCTGAAAAAAGTAGGTGAATGAATTTGAAGTTGTATTAATACGTATGTTGTAAGGTAAGTGAAGTGGAATATAATAGTTTGTTATACTTTCATGTTAAATACTGAAATCTGATTGGTTAAGACGCAGTTAATAATATTTACTATTACCCTCAGCGTTAGCAACGCACTTGGCAACGGGTAACATTAAAAAATGTTACATGCGCGAAAATTATGCGCGTACGGTTCGCTGTAGAATTCACGTTATTCCTATATAAAAGCAGTAAAATTTTCTTAAAAATTTTAAAAAAGACATTCAGTATAACAAAATAAATAGTGCCTGTTTGGGAGGATAACAGTTGTAATTGACAATGCTTTGCCCTGCGTATGATATCTCCGAATAGGTATCTTTTCACAGTTGCGTATTATATACTTAGTGATGAAATAAAATGTTTTTCAACCGCTTTTCTGAAACTAATTAATTTTTTTTTTCGATCGCTTTACATTAGTATTCAAGTTAGAAATGCTGAGGTGGATTAAAAAACATTTTCTTTAACTACAGTTTCAATCCAATGTTTTCTCAGACGTCCGTGTCCATTCAAATGTTTTGACTGTAACAGGTAAAATTGCTGTATATTTCAAATCTTGCCAGTTAATGTTCCGCGGTCTTAATGCCAGTGGCTCCATTTCTTGGAGCTTCTCTAAGCAAGAAAATGTGGTACATTTTTTTTTCATTTTCATACGTTCTGGTCTGTATTCTCTTATCAATTATTTTTTTCTTAAGACATATATGACTGCCGTCATGAGAAAAGGGTCCCTATCTTTTGACGTCACAATACTCAAAAAACGACGTCAAAGTTGCGGCATTGTGAACGCTGTTTTTTTTTTTTTTTTCTAATTTTTCCTACGTCTCTGTTGTGTTTTCTGAATAACTAGAGTATGACCTTCTTTTAATACCGCAAATTATATTTTTCAGTCAAATATTAACTGTTGATTTAACAAATAAAAATTTGATGAATGAAATATACACATACAACGTTAATATCTACACATTTCGAACGTGTAATATTGCCCACAAGTTAATGCTGAGACGTCATAAAACTGCTGATTTTGCATCCGATATGAAACTAAAATACCACATTTTACATTCTAGTGTGTGATAAAAATATGCTCTATAAGGGAAATCACTTTTTTATAAATCATTGTTAGACACCAAAGATCTGTCTCGCATATGCGTATAATTGAATGCGAGACTGGTCGAGGATTTCCAATGATGAATTACAAAGTAATCTGAGTAAAATTATACAGCTCTAGTTTGCATGAGCAATACATGTATGATTTAATAAAGTATAAAAAAAAATACACTGCACACTCGTTGTTGATTAGAGGTGTGTTGAAGGCTGAGACATACCGAATCAATGCAGAGCAGTATTGTTCAAATCTAACAGTTATCCGTGCAGTAATAACTGTGAAACGATACGTCAAATATTTCAAATCATAAGTTTGGAAGGTAACCTCACTGGAGACGATTCTACTCATTTTAGATTAGTAGGAAGGAACACGAGAAAAGGGGTTATGTCTCAGTTACTAGTGCTACTGCCAACATACAAAACACATTGATGTTAATCAAATTCACATTTAATTTCATGGGAAAATCTGATTCATAGTGACATTTCATGTAAAGTGCCTTTAATGAAAGAACATAAAAGTATATACACCTGTACGAATAAAAAAAAATGTTTATTATTTAAGCGCAACATATTTTGTTTTCTTGTGCAATTTAACAACCCTAATTCACATGTTGTTGTGTACTTTTTGAGTTAACTTAAATGGATTTATAGCATTTTATATGATTATATTCACCTCAATTCAGTTACGTGCATGAGTCAAGATTCCTTAAATTAAACTGGTTTGTGAACGCAATCATTATACTACTATACGTTTGATCTCGTCGATAAAATTGCCGTTTTATAAATCAGTTTATGTTTATCGAAAAACATAAACACTACATGTGCGATATTTACAATTAATAACATGCATGGCCATACAATTCACCTTCATAGATTAATAAAATCATTCATTATTACGAGTGTGGGATAGTGAAATTCCACCGAGGGGACAAGATTCACTGTCTAGGACGAGGCTTTGCCAGGTCCTAGACCGTGAATCTTGGCCCCGAGGTGGAATTTTACAATCCCACACGAGTTTATTATGAATGATTATTTTTCTCGCATTATATTAGCTTAAAAAATGATGTTTGACAACGTTCTGTTATGACGTTCAAAAGATTACTTTCGATTTATCCCTCCGCGTGCTTTAAATAGTGCAAGTTAATGAAAGCATACGCCAGTTTTTTCAATTAAAATATGAAAAATTATAATTATTTATGCAACACAATTACTTAATGGATAATCTCAATGCACTATTTTGCATTTCCCTACAGCAGACAACGTTTGTTTACGTTTTAAAACGGCGTAGTAATACACAGTGTAAGACAGAAAAATCTCACACTGCTGTCTCACACCGGACAAACCGATGTCACACCGGTGATAATGCGAGAAAATGTTGTCTAATCTTTTCTTTTTTATACAAGAAACAAATTTCGATGATACTGAAGTCAATGTTTATGTGTGTTTGTTACAATGAACAGCAATTAAAAAAATCTAAAAATCGCGATATTTCTGAAAGGTCATATGAAACGATTTTTAACACTATGATTTTCTTTCATAAATATAAAGCTTGATATAAACAAATGTTAAAATACGTGATGTAAGATTTATTTGCCGTTACTGAGAAATAACCGTGAAAACTGATCACCTGAAAAAATATCTTCCTCGCTTATCGTTCTTGATTTTGTGGATTTATGACGTCACACAGACCCACCGATGTAAACAATGCATCCAAACTTGTGTAATTTTACAGTAGTTTGTCGATTAAATTTTAGTTATTGAACGTGTCTTTCTTTTCAAATGAGATCAGTTTGATATCGTAGTAGCCTACAGATGACTTAGTTTTAATTGGTTGTTAATGAATAAATCTAATAGCAGCTTCTCACCAGAGTAAAATCATGATGAAGATCCCATACTCCAGTGGAAATTTAACGAAAGAAATGCTCCAACAAGCTGATTAATGAATTATTCTCATCCTTTTGAAATAGAAACATCATTTTCTTCTTCGGTAAGTATAATGATTGAGCTACATTTAAAGGGAATTAAAGCATTATAATTGATTTGATTTATTTTGTCACATAAAAAAGTATAAGACAGGCCAATGAAAATGTTTGAGGAATTGTGTACATAGTTTGTATTTAAGAGCTGCTGTAAAATGCCGCAAAATTATTCTTAAATTTTATTTTGAAATGATATAAATTTCTGACTTATTGATATATACATTTAGCAATATCTTTAGAAAATACCATGTACTCGTGTATTAATGTTTTATTAAATTAGATCGCGGAAATATGGCATTTAAGATTTAGAAATGTATCGGTAAAATAAATCGCTTGTTTGATAGAAAGAGTTGTGAACGAATGTGAAGATAATCATCATATTTTATTAAGAGCAAGCATCAATAATGATACAAAAACGAAAGTAAAAATTGCGTAAGAAAGTGAGATAGAAGGGATATGTGAGTAAACACAGCACATACACGTTGTAAAATCAAAACACAGCACATATAAGACTAAGTACATGTTTCAAAAACAAGACATTTGAAGAAATTTGTCATAAACTAAAAATAATTAAATTGTAACATATTTGTGAATTTAAAGCGAAATAAACAATATAATTGTAAAGCGAATGAGGCTCCACGAGGCTTATAAGTTGTTTAGGAAATTTTTTTAATGAATTGCATGAACGTGCAAATGGGAAAAAACAATTATTTTTGAAGTTTGTCAATTTCATTTAAAAGATTGAAATTAAAACATATATACATGCATATATTAAAATTATAATTATACTTGCATGTGGGTCTATGATGAAAATCATTCATTCTCCGTGCAGTCTCAAAACTGAATATGTACACGCTATTAAATTGAAACGCACACGATTTCATTTCTCGAGAGTAAAAATACTGTCGTGGTTGATTATTGTATAGTTATACAAATGTTTTATATAAAATAGTATTTTTTTTCTGTTAAAATGCTGCAAAATAATATGGATATTTGTATTCACAACATAGCTTTATAAGGCTATTGGGTCTTACTGACGACATAAGCAAGGGAGGTAGGCTGCGTAAGTCAATGTTCATTTTCCCGATTAAGTGATTTTGATCGACTGTGGCGCTCACATTTTGCATAAAATATTCAAAAACAATGTAAGTCTTATTAAATAGGCACTTATGAACTCATTCCCGTATATAACTCAATGTGGTCAGGATATCGTTTCATATGACCTTTAAAACTTCGGAATACCGTATGCAACTTTATACACTCTATAACGTCTATCATTTTTTGTTGTCATTTTGTTTAAAATTGATAATCACTATGTCGATATTTGAATTCAACGAGAGAGAGAGAGAGAGAGAGAGAGAGAGAGAGAGATTTATTCCTCGTGTAACATCGATAATAAGAAAATTAAGCTTAGTCAACATGTAAAAATGTTACTTCTCACTGAGTATAAGCTACGTCTATCGGCACTGTACTACCAATTAGTGCAAAAAAAATGGACATAATTAATGCAGAATTTTTTTTGAAATTTACTTGCAATCTTGCTTTTTGAAAAAAGGTGATTAATGCTTATATGTAATTAATTATTTCAACGATCATGGTCTATAAAAATCACAATAATTCAACGGTATATGTGAACTTACAAAGCGATTGAATAGAAGTGTAGATTCAGCACGTGGGTGGCTTTTGTATTTTGTTGGTCTGTTGTATTTGATACACTTATTATTAGGTGTTTATGAGTATATTTAAACAATTAACATAAACAACAAGCATTCTGAGAGTATTGCATAAGCAATACAAGTCCCCTACCGGTTTGTGGAAATTGTGAAAACAATTCACTGTTATGCAGAATATCGAACCCGAACATTTATCATTAAAAAATTGGAATATAAAAAAAATAATTTTCTCGAAAAATGTCAACCAGACGCTACACAAGTGTAAACTTGATCTTAAGTTTGACATTTTGAAGCTGTTCAGCAAATTTCATATTATTCCTCAAACGCATAAAGAAACAAAAGTATGGAAACTTATTGCTTCACTAAAAAGGCAATAAACCTGCACTGAAATGCCCTACTACACAACAAATCGATGACTCGTCTTGGTTAACAATATCTGCAGCATGAGACGACGCATTTTACAAAGCCTTAAATTAAAGCTATATAAAGTTTGATTACAGGTTGTATATGTCAGTATTTATTAGTCATTATCTACTTAAAATCAGGAAGAACAAAATAAAATACACGACACAAATCTTTTTTCACACGCAGTTGGGTGACAGTGTGATATAACTAATGAAAGATTTACGATATGTACACTTCACAGAACACTTTTAAATATTTCTCACACTCAACACATGCTATAAAAATGTTTTTAAAAAAAAGAAAGTATGAGATAGCAGTAAGTTTAAATTGTCTACAATAAAATATATCATATTAAATATGTCAATATTACTTTTGAACATTGTATAGAAATATTGCAAAATTGAAGAGACAACGATATACAAGTAAACTCATCAGACTTTTGAATTGAAAAAATTAAGAAGATTTAATCACATCCTAAACAAGTCTACATCTCGAAGAGCTTTCAAAACATTGGTTTAATAAGGACGCCCGTTTCCAATATAAGATTATATAGTTTATCTACTGTTTCTCCATTTGTCACATCCTGTTCTAATTCGTCATTCATATTGTAGTTTTTGTATTTTTACCTCAAATATATTTTTTGGTAAAAAGCAACACTTTAAATCATGAAAAAAAATTCTTTCAATTTTACTACGTCTTAATAGTAAAAGAAATCCATACATTTTGCCGAAGGAGACGGATTTTTTCACAAAACTTATTTTAAAAAAGAACCAGTTGCTGAGAACAAAACAGAAAAATGAATGCTAAGTTTATATTAAGATGCAATAGATATATTTAGATGCAGTAAATCTTTGTAAGTGATACGGCATTATTTTCATGATTCTGCTGTTAAATGTTTTAAATAAAATTAAGTCAGGCAGGAGGTACAACATGTATTCTGCACCGCAGGAATCGCAACAAGATAAGTATGTTTAGTTCAAAACCGATTACTAGAATAGATGACATCTTGATCAAGATGAGCAAAGCTTAGGTCATAAGTATATCAAACTCAAGCAAATTGCTTGAGAAATGTGACAACTTCTTACAACCAAAATATTCAACATATATCACATACTCATGATCCAAACAGACCGAACTAGACTCAGTTTCTTATTTTTAATTACTGGTTTTATGAATTGAACAAGTCGGGATGAGAAACATTTATATTCCGTAATATTTGAATTATGTGTTTTTAAACTGATTAATTTATTCAACTGGTATATACAAAACATGTTTCTCCTTCCAATTGCAACCCTCCATGTTGACTAATACCCCCATTATTATTTTCCCATACGTTTTACATGTATACTAGTATATGTTATATATTTCAAAGAAGACAATAGTGGAAATACATATTTCTGTTCACGCATTAACATTGATAAATTGTGTAGAACTTAAAAAGTCCGTATGCGTCGTCGGACTAATTTTTATAAAAAATCTTTATGCAATGAGCGCAGGATTTCGAAAAATCGACATTTAAATCAGTTATAATTGTTAGAACCGCTTTTATGTCATTTTGCGGATTTTGATAGCGTCGCATTATGTCAAATTTGTCAAGCATACACAATACCAGTCCATAAACCATAAGTTTTCATATTGGTAGGTTCAGCGTATCGTTGATTGGCTCTCGGTGCAAATTACATGTAAAAAAAAAAAAAGCACGGACAGAACAACTAACCAGAAAATAGTTGACTGAATAAGGGTATTTAGTGAAAGTGTACTTGTAAAAAACCATACAAAAGGTTCATACAGCTGTATTTCTACAAAGAAAAGTTTGGTTAGACTACATATATAGCTACAGTGCATACTATATTTACGAAAGACTTCCAATTTACGATGCACGAAAAAAAAAACAAATAACAAAGAAATAACAAAAAAAAGTTTGAATGTTTTGAACAGTCAACAAAATAATATCATACCACATTCTGTACTAATAATCCATTAAAAAAAAAAAAACACTTTCAAAATTTAGGCCAACCGACCTTGGAAAGCAGGTCAAGAGTCGTCATTATACCAAGGTATGTAAACAAACCACGCCGATCTATGGGTCTGAAGATGGCGTTACAGGTACATTGTTTACACAGAAATTTTCTCTGTTTGTGAATATGATTTAGTTGGGGATTAGCTTGATAGGATGCCACTTGGCTAATGTAAAAGAAAAACAATTTCGTAAAATGAAAACAGGTTCTTTATTCTTTAAGCGTGGGATGGAAAGTGAATTAAATCAAAAGCAAGTTAGAAACACCCTGTAGTAAAACACAGCAATGCGAGAAAGCGAGATCGTTTTTAAGCTTATAATCTATGGATCGATAATTCCGCATAAGTACGGAAACGCATAACGCTTATAAAGTGCAAGAAAACCAGAGGGCAAAATATAAACTGTTGTCATTAAATAATTAAAGAGGAAATAACTTACAAGTATTATAGCTGACGAATATCTACTGATTCTTGAATGAACCTTTTCAAACTGAAGAGTTCGCTACAGGTTTACAATAACTACGCGGCGAATTCAAACTTAACCAAAAATTTCAAACTTTTAAAAACAGCATTAAAGAATAGTAGTTCAATAATAAAAATCACACATATAAACGAAATGAATCACAATTATGTATCTTGGCCTTTTGGACTAATGGATGCCCCAGTCTGTTTTCAGACGGTCATGACTCAAGTTCTTAAAGGACTGACATGGCGTCAATGTTTGATTTATCTTGACGATATTTTGGTTTTCTCTGAAACATTTTAGAATCATTTGACTCATCTTGGGCAAATCTTAAGCTAAAGCCATCAAAGTGTGATTTTGCTGCAAAGGAGCTCAAGTATTTAGGTCATATCATTTCAAAACATGGAATCCGAACAGATCCAGAAAATTCACATGCAGTTAGCACTTTTCCAGTACCTAAAACCTAGAAAAATGTCAGGTCATTTTTAGGAATGTGCAACTATTACAGAACATTTCTTAAAGATTATTCAAAGATTGCATTACCTCTTAACAGACTTTTGCAGAAGAATGTAAAATTTATTTGGACTGAGAAACTCTCAAACAAGCTTTACTTACATCTCCTATTTTTTCTTATCCTGATGTGCGTAGAAACTTTATTCTTACATGTGATGCTTCAACAACTGTTATTAGTCATATTTTGGGACAATTAGATGATGAAGAAAAAGAACATGCCAAAGCTTATGGTGGTAGAAGTCTTACAAATGCTGAAAGGAAATGGTCAACCTCAGAGTAAGAAATGTTAGCAGTGTTTGACGGAATTTGGTCTTATCGCATCTATCTCTCTGATAAGAAATTTACCATATACACTGATCACAAAGCTCCTAAGTATGTTATGGATCAAAAACGTGCTACTGGTCGACTCGCAAGATGGGCAAGGATCAAAGATGACCAAGGATACCAGTGTGACATCATCCATAGACCAGGAAACATAATGAGGTAGGTGATGCATTAAGCAGGAGGGAATTATCCAACCCCTGACTCTCCAGAACAACTCAAAGGAACATGCGTTTCCTCCTTAATATCAGCTGACAACAAACTATCACTTCCACTCGAAGAGAACACAGTCACCCAAACAACAGTTGATGACATCAATGACGATATAGCTTCTGAACAACCAGAGGACACCGACATTTGTGAACCGACTCAAATCACTTTCTTTTATAATGACATTCCTTATAAATATGTGCTATTAAGCCTGAAATTGAAATTTGTTTTGAAAATCCTGATGTTTCCGATATGTCCGAGCTTTCAGAATTGCAACAAAATGTTCATGATTTTCAACATATCTATTCTTTTTTGGCAAACGAAACACTCCCTGATGATGACAAATTGCAAAACAAGATCATCCAAACATCCAAATTATATGAAATTTGCAACGGATATTATTGTATCTCTGGTTTCAAAGACGAGTAAAATACAATCAACAATATAAAGATAAATGAATTGAGCGGCTTGCTTCGCCCCGAGACCTTCGACTTGAAGCCATTAAAGCTTACCATGACATCAGTGCAGCAGGAGCTCATCTTGGAGTCGAAAAAGTCATGGCAGCTATTAAATCTAAATACCACTGGCCCGGAATGCACCAGGGATTCTTTGATTTCATACATTTATGCGACACTTATCAAAAAATCAAGCGTGATACCCATGCCCAACCCCCTCCCTTAATATCACTTCCAGTAGATTTCATCGTTGGCATATGGATTTCCTGAAATTACAAATAAAAAAACAAAGAATATCTATATGTTCTTCTTATTGTTGAATCCTTTTTCCAAGTGGGTTGAAGCCTTTCCCATGAAGACTCAGGGAGCCACAGAAGAAGGCAGCTGTCTATTTGAAAATATCACAATATATGGTTGTCCAAAGTCTCTCGTCTCAGACAGTGAAAAGTCATTCATGAATAATCAAATTTCATATCTTTAACACATTTTTGACATTTAACATTTCTTGACTTCAAGTTATCACCCTCAAACAAACAGTCAAGTTGACCGAACAAACAGTACCGTTATCCAATGCCTTAGAGCATATGCTGACAAAGAACAAAACAACTGGCCCTCCAAACTACCAGGAATTCTCATGGCTTTACGAAATTCTTTCTACTCAGTCAACAAGTTTTTCACCCTTCTACATGCCTATCGGAACTGAAATGAATCTCCCTTCTGATGCCAACAATCCCCCAAAATACAACAAACTAATCACAACACCTAACTTTGAGCTTTAAGAAAAAAAATTTTAAGCCTGAAAACAGCCCATGAGATTGCTTCAAAGAATATTCAGAAAAGTTAGGAAAAGTCCACCCTTAATTTCAAACTCTTTGATAAAGTGTTAATCAAGAGTAACAAAACGCCAGTAGGACTTTCGCCAAATCTAGCAGAAAAATATCGAGGACCTTACTACAACTCAGACATTGGACCAACTCTTACCTACAAAATCAGGAGATGCTCCAATCGTAAAGAATTGAAGTCGTATATGAATGCCTTGCAATTGAAACACTTTTTTGATTCTGAAATAAAAAGAAACAACATTGCACAGCCTATGCAACAACCAACTGTTCAGGATGAAGGTGAACAGAACACAGAGGTTACTCAAACCAATAGCCAACAGCACAATGGGAACAGACAACCAGCTACAGAAGCTGATGTTGATCAACCTCAAGCACAACCTCAGAGTCAAGCAGATCTTCAGGATAAAGACACCAAACAATATCCCTATGACATTCGGAAACTCATCAAATACCGTCACAAGGACCAGAATAGAGTAGACTGATGGATCCAAAACATAAAACCACAAGAAAATGTTAGACCAGACATAGTTAAAAAATATTTTCAGAAACACACTAAAAGAGGACGCCTACGAAAACGTTACCTACAGACTTATACAGTAACATACTATTACATATACACTTTACAGTACTCTTCAATAGGTCAGAGAAAGCAGTTTTGCATCAGTCATTTGTATGATAGGTTGTCTCCGGCCTCTATTGATCTTTTCATGTGGTAAACTTGTTTGTTTCATATTTGGGTACTGTCACTTAAAATTAAAAAAAAATGTTTTTATTGGTTTATAATGCTGATGTGTCTGATCAACACATTCTTCTTGACTGCAGGCATTATTAATCGATTACACTCATTTTTATCCAGTAATCGATTGTAATCGAGTACTTTATAACATGTAATCAATTAATAATCGATTACTTTAAAAAAAAAAATCATTAAAATGTGTATGTACCTCTTCAGAACATATCATATAAACTCTTCAAGTTAATTTGGTTTTATTAAAGATGTATTTTCAATTTATGAATGATATGAACATTTGAGACTTCATATTACAATCTTAATAAGATTACATTTTATAATTTCTACTGCTTATTTAAATCATAAGCAATTATAAAGAGAGCTCTGTCATTTAAATTATGAAAACAAATTTTTCTTGGAAGTTAATGACTTTGTATGAAATCTTGACCTTGCACCATTAACATCATAATCATTCTGTTGTTATTGATAATTTCTCGACAATAGGAATTAGATTAAAATTTTATAATTTTAAAAATATCATCGGCAATATGCAAACTACTTTGAGGGAACCTTGCTTCATGATTTGAATGAATTATGTTTGGAGCTTATAATTGTTCTGATTTAATTGATCCTGATTATATACCCAATGACATTTGAACCAATAGATATATTTTAAGTGAAAATGGAAAATCATAAACAATGAATGTAAATGATTTTATTTTATAAATATTTTATAAAATGTATTATAAACAACACTTGAGGAGCATTTTTTTATACAATATGTGCATCACAATATGTTGGCTGTAATCGATTAAATTACGATTACAAGTAATCGAAAATCTCTTCGATTACAGATTACAGTCGATTACTCGAAAAAGAGTAATCATTACAATCGATTACGATTATCCCATGCCTGATTGACCAATTTGTGTTCTTTCTTGTTCTCGTTACAGGATTTGGTCAATGTCTGTGGGTGTCATTCTACATCTGCACTCTGATATGCCTATTACCATTTACATCAGCGACCTCCAACCCACAGGCTACATCAATGAAAATCCACAAAAGCTTCAATAACCATCCTTTCACAGCAAAGATATGTAATACACTTTTTAATCGTTTCACCCCAAAACTTCTTTAGGTCAGCCTCTGCAACCTACTTTTCCATGTATGAAATTCCCAAAATTCATTTTTCTGTGTCTGAGGTGAGCGAGAGTTTAATGTTTACCTTATTCGAACTTTTACAAATCTCTTTTTTATCAAGTTTTTGTGTACGTTTGTTTATGAAGCACAAATACTTAATTTGAGTTAAATTTGATTCAAGTATTTATCCATCAATTACTTTTTGTTTAATCTGAATCTGCTCTTCCATCTTTTATTTACAAATCGAAGGAATTAACCAACACAGAACCATCTGATTTTGATTTAATGTTATCCAATTTTTCATGGACTCATGCATATATGCTTATTAGTTCATTTGTTATTTGTATTCTTTTGGTATTGATACTATATTATTTCTATAATAAGCAAAAGCTCAGATATACAAAATTGTTCTTGAATTGACAAATGAACATGAATGTATTTTGATCCCTGTTTTAAATATCTGTCCTTTTTGGAAAATTTATCCTCCCTCTAACATTCATGAAATTGATGTTAATGTACACCCATTTCCTTCTAAAATTTGAATTCATTGGACAGATTTTAATGTCACAAACATTTTGGGGACACATATACTTAATGTTAAATAAACCATTCCCTTGATTTTTTTCGCCGCTCTACAAGCCAAAAGAATAACTCAACAACCTTTTGATATACAAGTTTTTATCACTCACCATGGTTTGTATCAGTCATTACCATATTATGGTACTTTCATTGTTGATGCTTTAACTACCAAAAAACATATCCCTTAAATTGTTATATAATTCATTTCCTTTTGAGTTTGTACATTTTTGCATTTTTACTCGGTACTGTCATTATATGTACCTTCATTTTACATACATGCAGTTGTGGATTTATTTCATTTGTTAGTACATATCCCTTCGTTTGTTTACATGCAATTTACGAACATTTAATTATTCTTCTGTAGCCAAAAGTACTATATAGCTGAATCTCACAATATGACTCAATTTTTTTAAAATTCATCTAATATTATGCAGCAGCTTGTAAATAGACTTGTTATATTGATTTTGTGTCAGGTTATGTGTCATTGCTGTATATAATTACTTCAAATGGATTTTGTTTCTTTACTTTTTCATGTAAATAGTGTTAATTTGTTTTTTAGTTATCCTCTAGTTTAGTATATTGCTTAATGATGTTTACTGCATGTATTGCATTTGTCACATTTTCTTTCAGGTACATGAATTTTTATTTTTCAAATTGTGTGTAGATATTTTTGCACAGTAGCATAGCTTATCATTACATTGAATAATTGAAATAAAACAATATATATATATATATATATATATATATATATATATATATATATATATATATATATATATATATATATATATATTATATATATATATGTTTTTGTGTGTGATGTGTGTGTCTCTGTGTGTATGTATGTATCTTGTAAAATAGAACACTAAAGCATTTTGAGGGACAAAGCTTTCTTTCTCTGAATTGAACTTTGATGTAGCACATGTACATGTACGAGGGATAATCATAAAATAGCAGCACTATATTTTCTCTGTAATCGTTTTAATGCACTTTATGTATTAATACTCTACTGCCTGTAATATATATTGAAAAATCCAATGTTTCAGGTCTTGGTAATTTACGAAAAGCGGTACAAGTATCTCTCTGTTCGAGTTATATACCGTCGTTCACCGGACGGGATTTCGAGGGGAAATTGACGCACAGGAGACAGATAAAAGACGGATTTTCTGTAACTAGTATAAGATTAAACCCATCAAACAAAGTTCTTTCTAAAGGCAAAATGTTACTCAAAATTGATCATGATTTTTCCTAACAGCCTTTGCCGCGTTAAAGTGGTGACGATAGGTTTAAAGATGTAAACGTGGGAAAATGTGTCGATAGGGAAGGCTGGAAGTAAAGCCACCGACTCGTTATTGTTGTCTTACTGTCTGGTCAGAATACTTGCACGTAATTCCTAGGTCATGTAACACTCTGTTTGAAGCATTCTTGGTGAATTGAAGTAAAGAATTAGGGGTAATATTGTATGTAAATGCATTAAATGCATGTTATTTGTTAAACATTGCTCTATATTTGGAAATTCATCGTGTTTCTTTGCCAACATAAAGCTTGGTACATGTACTCGTAAGTATACATATTTCTATGATAGTCATGATAAGCAGCAGAGACAGACAATAAACGGGGAATAACTTTTCATCAACCTTAAATATAAAACCCATTGACCAAGTAATTTGGTCAATGGAACGTCGAGCAAAACACAAGACTGATGAGGTTGCAAAGCGATCCATGCAACTGTCTCCCACGTAAAACTTATAAACTAGAAATTTAGTATATATATTTTAACTGACAATGCTTGAATTATGCCATTCTATTTTACGTTTTTGTACAACTGAAAACAACAATTTATAATTTTATTCGAATGTTTAAATGCTTAAAGAAATGTTGTACATGAAGAGTCAAAAAAGGCAAATGGACGAATAGGTAGATTGATGATTTGGGAGCTTGATTCGTGTCTGGTGCTTCACCAGTAAAATTGATTCTGCTGGTTATTATTACATATTATCAAGATTATTTAAAACAGTGATCAGTATTTGTGAAAATAAGCTCATGTAATTTTTTAAGGGTAATTTTGTTCTTGAGTTACCACTTATTGTTATATTATTATGAAGCTAATAGCTGAAATACTTTATTTTTAATGTTAGAGTTAATGCCTTACCTTATTGATTTTTATAATGTGATCAATGTCCCCAATATTTACCAATTGGTGTGATAATAATTTTTTTTTATACAATAATAAATGGTTTTGATAAATAAGTTGTTACGTATAAGTATTTTGAGGGTTATGTCTAGGTTTTTAATTTTCAATTTAATGATACTACTAATTATCACTATATAGGCCTGCTCTTATATCATATATAGGGATACAGTCTAGTACATGTCTTTCTAAACTTCATGTGATTTAACGTACACTATTGAGTGTGTGGAGATCACTCTATATCGCATCAAAATTGTATATAGGTGTGTGGTCATTCCTAAGTTTGTTCAACCTGAAAAGCTTTAATTTGTGTGGAGGCATTCTCAGGTAGTGTAGATTCAAGTTTGTTCAAATCATGGTCTCCGGGGATAGGGAGGGGCCACAAGAGGGGAATCAAGTTTTACATAGTATTATATAGACTCTTTAACAATCTTCTTCTCAAAAACTATCAGGCAAGAAAAGCTCAAATTAAAATGGGAGCATCCGGGGATAGGGAGGGGCCACAAGAGGGGAATCAAGTTTTACATAGTATTATATAGACTCTTTAACAATCTTCTTCTCAAAAACTATCAGGCAAGAAAAGCTCAAATTAAAATGGGAGCATCCTCAGGTAGTGTAGATTCAAGTTTGTACAAATCATAGTCCCTGGTGGTAGGGTGGGGCCACAATTGGGGAATGGTTTTTTACATAGGAATATATAGAGATAATTTTTAAAAATCTTTTTCTCAAAAACTATTAGGCCAGGAAAGCTCAAATTAAAATGTAAACATCCTCAGGTAGTGTAGATTCAAGTTTGTTCAAATCATGGTCCCTGTGGGTAGAGCTGGGCCACAATGGGGGGGGGGGGTCAAGTTTTACAAAGGAATATATAGAGACAGTATTTTAAAATCTTCCTCTCAAAAACTATTAGGCAAGGAAAGCTCAAATTAAAATGGAGGCATCCACGGGTAGTGTAGATTCAAGTTTATTTGTTCATGGTCCCCAGGGGTAGGATGGGGCCACAATTGGGGGATCAGGTTTTACAAAGGAACATATAGAGAAAATCTTTAGAAATCTTCTTCTCAAAAACTATTAGGCCAGAAACGCTCAAGTTAAAATGGAAGCATCCTCAGTTAGTGTAGATTTAAGTTTGTTCAAATCATGGTCCCTGGGGGTAAGGTGGGGCTTCAATTGGTAGAACAAGTTTTATATAGGAATATATAGAGAAAATCTTTAAAAATATTCTTCTCAAAATATTAGGCCAGGAAAGTTCAAATTTGAGTGGAAGCATCCTCAGATAGTGCAAATTCAAGTTTTTTTCAAATCATGGTCCCCTGGGGGTAGAGTTGGGCCACAGTGGGGGAATGGATTTTTACATAGGAATAAATAGGGAAAATCTTTAAAAATCTTTTTCTCAAAAACTATTAGGCCAGGAAAGATCAAATTAAAATGGAAGCATCCTCAGATAGTGCAGATTCTAGTTTGTTAAAATCATGGTCCCCGGGGTAGGGTGAGTCCACAATTAGGGGATACACTTTTATACAGGAATATATAGAGAACATCTTTTAAAAATAATCTTTTAAAAACTATTTGGCCCAGAAAGCTCACATTGGCGTGTAATCATCCTCAGATAATGTAGATTCAAGTATGTTCAAATCATGGTCCCTGGGGGTAGGGCGGGGCCACAATGGAGGGTAAATTATTATATAGAGAGAAAATCTTTAACAATCTGCCAAATTTGAGTGGAAGTGGGGGGATATAGGAATAGAAAAAAATCTTCTTACAGGTACAACAACAAAAAGGGCTTGGTATTTACCAAAAAAAAAGAGATGGATAAAAATTGGCAGATTTTCAATTTGTTTTAGCAAGATCTATTGTACTTAGTTGTCAAGATATTTTGATACTGTAATGCTAATTTGATCAGAATTAAGGCAATTAAGCAATTGTTGCTCAGGTGAGCGATGTGGCCCCTTGGCCTCTTGTTTTAAAATTTAAAAAGAATAAAAAATGGTGGCACATCAACATCTCATCGACCAATAACCATTTGCCCCCTCCCTTCTTAAAAAAAGATAAAGATAAAAAAACGTTACACAAAAAAAAATGAGATGCACTGTTTGGTTCAATGTTCAACTCCTTTGTCTGGTTGTTTTTACTCACTTAAACGACTTTATTTTCGGTTTCGCTGTCTTTCTTTACAAAACCTAGCAGACGCCCAGACACGGGTAAAGTTTACTAATCAGTCAAATCAGAGAATTCAGATATTTGACTCAACTAAAACATACATTAGGAATATTTAAGCACGCGTTGACGATCTTGTTGTGCAATACTTAGTAACAAGTAAATAAGTTTACAAATGGGAAGGAAAAACATCATGTCAGCACGTATATATGACTAACTTGGCTCTAACTTTTTTTAAAACACTTGAACAAAACGATTTAAAAAGTGACACTGTTGAAAATGTGACATATATCTGTTGACATTGGAAGTAGTTATGTTTACATGCATTCTACTGAAATTAATTTATAAAAGATAACAGCTAAACACAAGCTGGCGATTTGGTCATGGCTTATTTATTAATTGGCAATAAGTTTAACAACCGACCTGTCACCCACTTGATGAACAGATATATGGCTGCACAATAAATCAATCAAAATCAATAGTTCAACAATCAAGTTATTCAATCAATCAATAATCAATAAATCGATAATCGAAGTTGAATCAATCAATCAATAAATCAAAGTTCAAATATGAAAGTCAATATCAATATGGCTTTGCTTTAAGCGGGTTGCTGGCTAGGTTAGGTGGACCCTGGGAACAGTTGACCACCTATTCCCAAGCTTTGAGCAGGCCCTGGGAACAGTTGCCTACATCAAAGACTTGAGAAACCTTGCCATGGTGCAAATTCCGCCATACGATCAATTTCGCGTCCGTAACTGACAGTTGTAAGAGCACTTGAGGAAGCGGATGAGATATTGGTATAAGCCATGACGGGTATCTGAGGTAGGTAATAATGGGAAGGTATCGGGTTGCTGACTGAAAAATAAATTAAACGAACCAGCAGTATCTGATATGCAACAAACATTGTATAAACATAATTTAATGTTATCACAAAATTAGCATTGGTCGAATAGTATGAACATTTTGACAGTAACAATTACATGTTGTATGTGAATTATTCAAAGAAAGTATAATGTTATTGACTGTAAATTAAATTGAACAAACCAGCGATATCTGATATGCAACGAACATTGTACAAGTATAAAATTAATCAAAAACTTATCGCAAGATTTATATGAACCAAACCATGTATTGACATTCAAAATGGAATATGTAGAATAACAACACAAAATGTTCAAGGTAACAAAATAAATTGTAGCATATGATTTTAATGGGGTTGGGTGGGATTGGGTGAATTTTTCAGGGATGCTTTGTGATGGATGGGTAGAGAAGGAAAGGATGTTGAACCCGATATTAATCAGGTCAATCTAACCCGATTGATTTGTTAAAGCTAACTCCGTCAAAATAGTTAGTGTTAATATAATTAGTTGCTGTTACTTGTATAAATGAATTTATCTGTAGGGATAAATTCCATTATAAAAGATAACAGCTAAACACAAGCTGGCGATTTGGTCATGGCTTATTCATTAATTGGCAATAAGTTTAACAACCGACCTGTCACCCACTTGATGAACAGATATATGGCTGCACAATAAATCAATCAAAATCAATAGTTCAACAATCAAGTTATTCAATCAATCAATAATCAATAAATCGATAATCGAAGTTGAATCAATCAATCAATAAATCAAAGTTCAAATATGAAAGTCAATATCAATATGGCTTTGCTTTAAGCGGGTTGCTGGCTAGGTTAGGTGGACCCTGGGAACAGTTGACCACCTATTCCCAAGCTTTGAGCAGGCCCTGGGAACAGTTGCCTACATCAAAGACTTGAGAAACCTTGCCATGGTGCAAATTCCGCCATACAAACAGCTTTACTAAAGGTGTTTGTCCGCCAGACAATTTGCAACCCCAAACCCATCGAGAGAGGGGGAATGTGTTCAGGGCAGAGGGGGGCAAGTTTAAGGGTAAGCCATGACCAGGTAATTGGGGATTAGGCAAAGGGAAAGGGTAGGGGGTTGGGATAAGGTTGTGTCTGTGACAAGGATAAGCTAATACATATGATCAGGATATACTGATGAATGGGTTTGTGAGAACAGATAAAGAGCACCCTGCAATGTGTCAAGGAAAACATTATTGCCCAATTCGGATAAATGTACTCCGTCTAAGCTAAACATGTGGTTGTTATATTTATTTAATTCGAGGTGCTTAATATAAGCCCCTCCCAAGTTCAAAACATGAGTTGCAATTGCATTGTTAAGACGAATTCTGGACTTTTCTGCTGCAATGGTACTAGACATATAACGCCAACATGACCGTGGCAAAATTTCGGACCAAACCAACAAGGTGTTAGGCAAAATTGTAGCTAGTTCAGATATAGTTTCGAACATTTGTAGACCAAGGTCCAATAAAGGTAATGCACCAATACTGTTGCCTCCGCAATGTATCACTAACATGTCAGGAGGAGTAATGTAAAAAAGCTGGGTAGAAATGAATGTAAAAACGTCCCCCCACCTCATACCAGGTCTGCTTATCCAGAGTACCTCAGCCCCAATCAAGTCATGAAGGCCCATTGAATTGCCTCCAGCGCGCGTTTGGCTGTGTATTTTAGCTTTGGAAATAATTGATGATCCGACTATCCATATGCGAGGCGCTTGACCTGAAACTCTTGTTATATGTTAGCATTGGGGTTAAAATGATGCAATAATGAGGATTTTAAGACTAAAGCCTTATGTATTTCTTGTAACACATTGACTTCCAACGCCCCTTGGACTGAATTTGGTGTTCTGGGATACCTTTAATGAAAACTGCCGTGGCAGCGCCTATGCGGAAAGAGTGGGATTTAAAGGCTGCGTGAGGGATCTTAAGATGCTGTAAAGTCTTGGTAAGGATTGTGGAAAATTGGTATGATGTAAGGGGTTTATTATCAAAATTGCAAAGTAGTGGGCCTTCAACAGGTGGTCTTACAGAGAGAAATTTTGTCAGAGCTTGTTGTAATATTAAAGATTCGTGATCAATAGGTATAACTATGGTGGTTCCCGTGCCAGTTTGATCTGCTTTTGAAAACTGCAGGAATAATCGTATGGTTTGAGATGTAATTGAAACTGCGTTGGCTTGCAGAATTCTACTAGGGGATGTACCCATTGTGACCGTTAATTCACCAACACGCAAGAAGCCAAAATAAGCTAAAAGGTAAGCAGAAGTGAAGAGAATTGACTCGTAAGTGGAGTGGCATGTGTGTGGTAGGGCCTGAATTATTGCATGAAGAAGAGGTAATGTGATAGGTCTTCGAATGTCGAGAGAAGGGTTTTTCCTGGAAAGGCCAATCAGGAGCTTTTGAATTATGAAGGATTTAGTAGTGTCCGGGAAGTTGTTAATTTTTTGTTGGAACGCTATTGCGGAGATGTAGGTTTTAATGGTAGAGGGGGCTAATTTTGAAGCAGACATATAACCTATGAAATTAATCAAATGGTCCAATGGGGGGGGATTGGTGTGTGGTAGATTGTAAGAATCACGAAACTGGGAAAAGGCAGTCATGCCTTTGGAATAAGTGAGCTAAGTATTTGTTGAAATCGATGCCGACAGTAGTGTTTGGACCTCCTCTACAAAAGGCTCCAGAACTCTGATGGGATTGGTTGCGGGTTGGGTGATGCTGCTGGTGCCAGCTGACGAAAGCGGTGCCACTGAAATCGTGAAATAGAATCAGCTATTTCGTTAAGCTTGCCCGCTATATGTTGAGCCTTAATTTGAAGGTTTAAATGTAAGCATTTTAGGACCAATGGCCTAATGAGGGACATAACGCGTGGAGACTTTGATGATTTAGAGTTGATAATGGATACCAAGGCCATGTTATCTGTGTGAAGCAAGAGTTTGGAATTTGACAACTGACAGCCCCAAATATAAATGCCCATTACAATTGGAATTAATTCTAAGTAGGATATATCTTGCCTAGTGGCTGAGTCCCAATGTTCGGGCCATGAGATGTAAGCCCATTCCCCATGAAAATAAACACCACCACCTGTTAATTTAGCGCTATCTGTGAAATATTCCAGATCCGTGTCCAGAGACCACGACTGATCAGGGAAGGGGCAGGTTCCATTAAAGGAGTGAATAAACTTGAGCAGAACGAGTGCATCTTGCCGCATTCCTGAGGTGACTCTGATCATGTGGTGAGGTCTGTAAGCGCTAGACATAGCACCATAGAACCTTCTGATAAATGCTCGAGCTGCTGGTAATGCCCTGCCACAAAATGCTAATAACCCGCAGAGTGATTGTAACTGTTGTAGAGTGATTTTTTTACGATTGCAGAGGTCCCTAAGTTGGTCATTGAGGGATGTGACTTTATCATGTGGGATAAAAAGTGTTTGAGATGCTGTATTAATCCCTAACCCTAAATAAGTAATGTTAGTTGTGGGACCTTCAGTCTTGTCAGCCGCGATCGGCACACCCAAATCTTTGCAAATGTGGCTGAATTGCTGCATCAATCTATCACACTCGTCTGAAGCATTTGGACCGACAAACAGAAAGTCATCAAGGTAGTGACAAATGTTTTTGTCTTTGTAGTATGGCTCAATGCCCAATGTAAGAATTTTGAGAATTTTTCAAATAACGCGCATGACAGTGCACACCCAAAAGGAAGGCATTTATCAAAATAATAGAAATCTTGGAACTTGATACCAAGTAAGCAGAAATCACTGGGATGAATAGGTAGTAGCCGAAAGGCGGACTTTAGGTCCATCTTACCGATCAGGCAAGCTGGACCTTGCGACTGTACAAGAGTAACTGCTTCGTCAAAGGAAGGGTACTTAACTGAACAATATTTGGGGTCAATGAAGTCATTAATACTGTTACCTTCCGGGGCAGACAAATGAGTAATCAACCTCCAGCCGCCCGATTTTTTGGGAACAATGCCAATTGGAGAAATGCGCAAGTTTGAAAAGGGTCTGACAGGATAAGGACCAGCCATTCTACCTAGCTTAGTTTCTAGATCTAATATATTTTTAATTTGATCAGGGTGTTGCTGAGCGGATTTTAATTTTTTTGATTCAGTGAGGGTTCTAGGGCCTGCGAAGTTGAGTTTAAAACCCTTTGAAAAACCTTGTAATAGAAACTGCTTGTCCTCTTGATGAGGGTAGTCTTGAATGTACATATGTAACTGCTCAAATATTATTGGGGTAGCTCCTAGTTGCCATTTATCTATATTGTCTTGGACCTGACATATGTGGTTGGGTGTGGCGAGGTCTGGTGAAGTTGAAGCGGGGGGGGGGGGGGGGTTGATGGGCCAGAGGTTCTAAATTGTGCAGAGCCTGGGCTCCGAAAGGGTTCATTGTAGGCGGATGATTCGTTGCTGTGAACTTCTCGCCTTTGTCGAGCACAGTGAACTTGGGGGTGTGAACCGGAGCAATACATGCATAGGTGGGAGTAAAAGCAGGACTGGCGAGAACAATAGCCCTTAAAGTTGTAATCGTAGCACTTGTGTGAAGCTGTGGGGTTGTTTGTTATTGAGGCCATGTAAATAAGCCAAAGCTCTGAGTCAATTGCTGACCAGCTAATTGATGGATCAATGGACTTGCGAAGTCTAAATTGTTTGTCGTAATCAAGCCAGCCTTGACTGTTAGGGTTGCGGGAAGCCCCTGTGCGAATGGTGTCAATATATTTTAGCAAATGGGGGGCTTGGTCAATATGGCCAGAGATGTAGATGCCGGCGAACACGAGCATTGCATCAGTCCACCTCTCTATGGAAGTTAGTTTGCGTGCTTTTGGTGCATTGGAAACAATGGCCAGCTGGCCGTCTTTAACTGAAAGTTTGTGGTGGTCAGCCTCAGATGAGTCCGAGCCTGATTGCAACATGTTGGCTAAGTCAATGTATTCCCCCTTAAGTATCTTTTGTTTAATTGATTGCGATACATGATTTCCCAAGAGAGGACCCTACGCTAACAAGTGGTTGGGGTGAAAATTGCATGCCCGTAGTACCTGATATATGCAGGCGTTGTATGTCTTGAGTATCGGAGATTAGCGTCGGAATCGGTGCTGCAGTAGATACGACTTCTGTCTGTATGGGTGCTGCAACTTTCTGATGTTGTGGTCCAGCAGTGGGGGGAGTAGGTACCATGGTTGGAGCTGAATTAAGAGGTTCCGCATCTTTGCGGGCCGGTCTGCGTGTCCTAGAAGTGGGTGGCCTTGCCGGGGTATTTTTTGATTTTACTTTTGGCATAGTTCTACAATGTTGTAAATCAATTTAAGCCAATTGTTATAGTAATAATGTAGCAATACTGACAGTGAACTGCTATTTATTTGTCATAGCTTTACAATGCTGTATAACACTGATAAGCTAAGGGTGCCAATGTAGCGTTGCGACGATATATATAATTATATAAGCATAATGATTACAAGATTTAAGTTTTATGATAATAAAGTAAGTAACATATGTATAACAATAATTGAGGATATAAACGATGTGTTGTCAAAACAATGGAACTTTGTGTGTAACAAAATACTGCACCCCACGTGGTGTAATTCTATCACATAAAGGAAAGTGCAACGTTACCAAATTATCGACGAAATAAATTGTCGAAATACGGCCATATGAGTTGAATTGTATGAAAGCCAGTACTTACAGTGATGGGAGATATACTTAACCTCTATGATATGTGAAGATGTATGTCGATGACGCCAGATTCCCTGGATTCTCAACGTTGAATTTTTCAGGGATGCTATGTGATGGATGGGTAGAGAAGGAAAGGATGTTGAACCCGATATTAATCAGGTCAATCTAACCCGATTGATTTGTTAAAGCTAACTCCGTCAAAATATTTAGTGTTAATATAATTAGTTGCTGTTACTTGTATAAATGAATTTATCTGTAGGGATAAATTCCAGTATCTCATGTTAACATAAACAATTCGCATGCCAACATAAATAGCTTGCACGGCAGCATTAATAAGTTACATATACATGTATATGACTTATTTGTTTCATGTATGGCTTATTTAATATTCACCGAACAGTGCATAAGGCCTCTGGTTATCGTATCCCTCCCTTCTCAGCCACTCATGTATTTTTTTTTTAATTACGCCATCTGAAAAATAAATTTCAAACTTAAAATACTAAGCATGCATCTTTCTATTGATGCATCAAACAGATGATTAGCACATATTGAAATAAATTGTTATAATTAAGTTAATTATACAATAGGAAACATTATCTCACTAATGTGAATAGTAGCGCACAAAAGCCCGTTGTCTTTCTGAACATTCTAGTCCTACATCATTCAATGTACTTATCACATATATAGCTGTATCAACATAAAATTATATGAATTTCGTGACAATCTCATTTAACAATGAGAAACTGCCACTAAAGAGTCTGAAGAGCAAATACTTTAGCTGCGTGCATATTCTGAATAAACAAAACGCTTCATGTAGAAAGCACGAGATCATTAAGGCATAGTTTTGATTTTCAGACGGCAACGAGGAAGGGGTAAGTCATCTTTTGATTAGAAAACAGAGTGCGTTGTAAGCTATATGGGATTATGCTGTGTTGAATATGCAAAGTTTTGTGGTAATGTGTGGAATACATGAAACGCAATTGCGAAGTAGTGTAATTAATTTGAAATAAGATCATATTTATTTTCTGCGAAAGGTATGTCTTCTAATTGCCAAAATCAATGTTTAGATTGATTTATAACCTTTTTTTGAATTCTCAGTGGATATTATAATTGCATATTGTAATGTTATAATGTTAATTATTTTGATATGATATGTTTATGTTTTAACAAGTATTAAAACACAAAAAGGCAACACAATGAGTTTGAAAAAGCCAACAACACAGTGATTTGATAAAGTTAATTTAATTTTATTTTTATTGTTTTTGTTAAAGCAAATAATTATCAGTGAATGTTTTGGAGGTTTTCAATGTCAATTGTTCGGCCAACTTTCGTATAGAGTCAAACTAAATTGTTAAGTCTTAGTTGGTAATGTATTTTAATGTCAGTGAAGTTAGTCAATTGAACTAGTGAACATTTTTTTTAATTGTTTCTAATAACCTCGCTGCAAAAAATCGATATATCAAGCTTCTCTTTTATAAAAACGGTAAATCATTTCGCACCACTTTGAAGTGTTTGATGCGTCACAGTAAGACTCACAACGCTTTATATATAGGCTCAATTTCTGATCCAGTTGTTTGGTCAAAATTGTTATTCTGTAATCGTTCATGTGGGGCTACATTGTATATAAGAATAAAATAAGTCTACATATGAAATATACATAAACAAGTCTCAATCGAAAAGAGATACCTAATACCTGTTTAATCTAAATAATACGGGCCCCTATTTTAGCCTGAACTATAAGAAGTTTATTTTGTAAAATGTGTCTTACGTATTTGATATCTGTCGGACATGGTGCCCTTTTGCATCGAATCACCCTCTTCTTAAATAACAACAATCTTTATTTTCAAATCGTGCACTTTCATGAAAGCCTTTCTAATTCGGTCCATACCACTACGCAAATATCTTTCTTTACCAGATCTCTGTCTATACATTAATTAAGAGCACGACACAATGCATCGCGATGATTAAGTGTAATCTCATTAGGACCGGTACACACGATGAGGCTTACCTCACAAGTCTTAAAAGTTTAGTTCTTGGATTGTACACGTTCTTGCTAGCCCTAGAAGTCAAACTTATGAATAGATCACTGCTCTATTTCCTAATACAAGACCTCGCTGACCTTTGTATCGTAGTCAATGAAAATCATTTACCTCAATGTCTATCTTTTTATTAGTATATCAAATCGTACATGTGAATAGAGTTGAGTGACCACATGCTATGTGAGGAGTTAAATGACTTATTAACTCTGCAAATCATTGCTGATCCACCAATTCAGAATTGTTAGAGGTGCTAGGGTCTTTTAGGCACAATTCACGCAGCAGTATATTGTGTGCATCGTACACACCTCTCCTTTGAACCTAAAGAAATGCCCATACGCGTCTGTTTACCGTTTTCCTCTTTTTAAGTAGTTTAATTGCCGGAGTTAAAAAAAAATCTACTACAGTTATGATATCGTCCTCACTCTTTGTAATGTTCAGAAAAAAAACCAAAAACATATAGGGATTATGGAAGTGATGTATATAATCATGTCCATGTAAGGTTTGTCTTAGCGTGTGTACACTGGAAAAGTAAGTTTTGCAAAAACCTAAGTTTTATACCTGTAAATCAAGCTTTGTCGTGTGTTTCGGCGCTTAGATAATATTCCCTCTCTTGTCCCCTTGGGTGAACAGTAATAGTTGCAAGCAAATAGGCGTTCCAAGCAATCTGATCCTCCATCATTCAGTTTATTATCTGCATCAACATCAAATTATATGTCATGAACAAAATATGTTACGAAGATTTAATTTCCTTTAAAGAGCATAAAAAATGTCGTTAAAATTTAGACAAAGACAAGTCTTTAAGGACGCGGCAATTATTGTCTGATGCGTGCCGTTAAATTCTAATCTGTCAAATGGGGCAACTTTTTTTCAAATTGAAAAAAAAATATATATTTTTGCTTGTAAGCAAAATACCTTTTAAAAATCAGCAGAATCGTCTGTTGAATATTCAAGGTGTTGTTTCAACATGCATATTAAATGAAACGAAACGACAATGGTTTAATCAATTCGAAATAAGAACAGATTTATATCCTGCGGAAGGTTTGTTTTTTACGCGCCAAAATCGATCCTTTAGTTTTCTATACATTTTGTTTATCCTGAATAGGATACCATAGATTTTAGCTTAATTATGTCTCCCCTTTCAAAGGGGAGACATATTGTTTTTGTCGACTTTCTTATTCTTCTTCTTCTTCATCCAAATTTGTCCAGGCCGTAACTTAAATACCCTTTGACATTAAGACTTCAAACTTGGAACATAGGTAGATGGTATTAAGAAAGAGTGCACGCCACCCAAAGTTTTGACCTTGACCTATTTTGTTCCTCAAGGTCAAGCTTTTCATAAAAAATATTGTTCGGACCATAACACAAGACTCCTTTAACATACAGACTTTTAACTTGTATCATAGATAGATGGTATATAACCTAGTTGAACCTTACCAAAATTTTTGACCTTGACCTAGAATTTTTATTTCAAGGTCATATTAGAAAAAACTTCATTGTTCAACTTCTGAATATTCTTTGACAGAAGGACTTCAAACTTTAAACAAAGAACACTAATAATACACTTAGGTGTACTATTAAATAATATTTGACCTTGACCTTGTTTTACTCAAGGTCAAATTAAGAAAATAATAATAAAATTTTGTCTGGGTAATAACTTTAATACCCTTTGACATTAAGACTTCAAACTTGGAACATAGGTAGATGGTATTGGGAAGGAGTGCACACCACCAAAATTTTTGACCTTGACTTATTTTGTTCTTCAAGGTCAAGCTTTTCATAAAAAATATTGTTCAGACCATAACACAAGACTCCTTTAACATACAGACTTTTAACTTGTATCATAGATAGATGGTATATAACATAGTTGAACCTTACCAAAATTTTTGACCTTGACCTAGAATTTTTATTTCAAGGTCATATTAGAAAAAAAACTTTATTGTTCAACTCCTGAATATACTTTGACAGAAGGACTTTAAACTTTAAACAAAGAACAATAATAATACACTTAGGTGTACTATTGATTTATATATGACCTTGACCATTTTTTACTCAAGGTCAAATTAAGAAAAAGATAATAAAATTTTGTCTGGGTCTGGGTAACATATAGTTGACATCATTCTTTTTCAATTGTTAAATTTGCCCCATATAACAATCCTTGGGGAGAAGGGGAGACATGTGTTTTTTTGTAAAAAAACAATACCCACTAGTTTAACCTTGTTATCCCCTCGCGCAAACTTCTTGCGAAGGGGATATAGCATCGCTACCGTGCATGTGTGTGTTCGTATGTGTGTATGTGTGTGTGTGTGTATGTGTGCGTGTGCACTCCATTTCAGTAAATTAAAAAAAAACTTCCAATAGAATTTCCTCAACCTTTGCACAAATATGCTTCTTTGTAAAAGATTAAAACAAATACAATGTCATATTGATTGGTCAAATTTTTATGCAAAAACTTAGATAAAATTACACCATTGTAAAGTAGGGGGGAGGGGGGCATACATTATGACAAAATTCGTTCAAAACTAAAAATATTTATCTTAGATTGCACACTTCTGTAAAATAACAAATAACAACTATTTATTAAATCAATGTCATAATCAACTTTGTATACGAGTTATTAATCGAAATTTCTTAGTAAGAGTTATCAATTACCCAGAGCGAAAGTAGCGTGACAGATCAACGTTATGGTGAGTTAATAGAGTTAGAGGCTTGAATGTATGTTATTAACTCCTTGCGCAACTTGTTGCAAGGGGGATATAGCATCGCTGCTGTGCGTGTGTGTGTGTATGTGTGTGTGTGTCGATTGTCAGCTCTTAGGCAAAATTCCAAGAAAATCCTCCAATGAATAATTATCAAACTTTGTACACCTCTTTGGCATAGTAAAAGGACAGCCCCTATTGGTTTTCAAGTCAATTGATTCAATACTTTTTAAATTATCGTAAAACAGTGAAGTTAACATGATTTTTATGTACGACTTGACAATAGACAACTCTGGTAATTAAAAAAAAAAGTTCGATTTTAAGTAATTCGCTACTGTATGCAGTTCAAATCAACAAATTGATATATTTTAAGATTTTAATCTAGTAAAGGTAAAAAAAACCCAAACGTTTTGTAGTATTGGAGGGTTAGAATAATGCCCGTAGGTAAAAGTTGAAGCGGGCAAGAAATTAAAGTCATCCGATTAACATTGAAACAAGCAGTCGACTTTCGGACAAATTTTTCCGAGTTACTTACAATAGAACTAGTCCAAAATTCTAAGAAGACTTTGACAGATATTGCACATCCATCACGTGAAAATTGTTTCATTTAAATAACAGCTGCATATCTACTACTATGGGTTGACATACGGCAAGCAACTAGAGTTGTCCATCAGAGCAGACTACAGGAGCTGTACAGATCGCTAGGTCTTGTGTTACGTTTCATAATGTATACGGATCGTTTATGTATGTTTTTATAGAAATGAATGTCACTTAATCAGTAAATGGAACTGGATTATTAAACTTTAAAGCACATGTGTTGAGTTTCTGCTGGGAATTGGAAAATTTTGCATCCACGTAAATGTAACCCCCCTCCCAAAATTTATTTTGGAGATTACGATAAAATAGATATTATGAATTTAAAGTGGTTTTAAGAAATACTTGTGACATATTTATTTTGATTTGATAAATTGACACGTATTTTCCTAAATAATGCATTTCCTCTTACAACAAGTCATGTCGCGAGGGGATGCTCCGCTTAGCGGTGCCCTTGTTAATTTCTGGTACATGACTGGTTCATATTTCAACGAGCGTTAAAAAAATTAGAGAAGAAAAAAATGGTTTGAAGAGTTTTATCAAGAGGAAGCAATTATCTTTCGTTCAAACAACCTAATTTGTGTAAAAAAAAAAAGAAAAGGAAATTAATGATGCGTGCTTACATGTAGCTACATTTTCCCCCCATCAGATTAGTAGTGTAGTAGACTCTTGACACTGACTAAGTTTAAGATATGTATACACCCAAGGTCGTGTTGATTACTATTTACTCTTCTTGTGCAAACCACTTCTGATTCAAGTGTACATATATCTGCCATTTTGAAAAATGGATAGTGAACGTCCAATATTTAAGTACATTTAAGAATATATATATAAGAAGTATGTTGAACCATCTCTACGTTGGTTAGCTGCACCGAGACAACATTAGCGGCAAAGTAACCAGTAAATATTTGTAATTAAATATCAAAAGTGTATTACAGTTTTTTTCTCTTTTGCAATGTTTACTGGTTTACATTTTTCCAATAGACAAATCTTTAAAATAAATGTAGGCTCTCTTTTAACACTCATGTCGTTAAAAGTTAATGATAATATATACCAGGCGTATTTAATTAAGACTTTCACTCTGACAAATAAACAACAAAAAATACCCCGATTTTCATTAGCGCTAATCAAATGGCAATACATTATACTGATCATCTATTAGCATGTTTTTATTTAAACAGCTGCTAGAATTATAGTGTTGATATAATTTTAAAAAAAAGAAGTAGTGTCATTGTTTACCAAAAAAAAAACGCTTTAATTTGTCCGTAAGTCACTGAAACAAATTGTTATTTTTAAATATCAATAAAGCAAATGCGACAGTTGTCAAGTATTTTAGGTCATATGCTTCTGATACTGGCCAAGACCGCTTTTCAAAGCTTGGTATTGTTACACCTCCTACTTTTTTGTTCATACTGACTGGGAAAATGACATTTAGATATCCGTAACGAATTCAAAATATGAAGAAAACAATTCTGTTTCCGAGTAACTATTTAAGAAATTATTCAATGGTGTCAAAAACGCATATGTGCCGTTTTCTGATATAATTATACCTTATGTTTACCATTGCATGTAAATAAGAGTTTATTATTTTGTTTTACTTCACAGTGGTGTAAGGAGGGATATGCAATCGAAGATGCGTGTATTTCTGCGAAATAATAAATTTAGGTATATACCTTTTCAAATATTTATGAAAGAAATGCACCTTTGACCATTAAAATGATACTTTTCAATCACGCTAGTTCTTATAAAACAGACAACTTACCTGTTTTTGAATTAAATAAAAAGTCATAATACTTTAATAAAAAAAAAACAATAAGCAAGTTGAAACACAGAAAGCGTAGTCTCCAATACATGTACATGTAAATATACAAGACTACGAAGAAAACCACTCAGTTTGAGATTAAAAAAAAAAGTTGCACAGCTTCATATAGGATATGTTTGCAGGCAAATTTTCCTTGGTAAATACATCTTGGTTGAAAAATAAATTAAACGACTGGTTAAATGTTACAAATATAAATACACATATATAGTAAAGTTGGAATTTTTTTTATTTTTTTTTAAATATGTTTTTGTCGTCCAGTAGATGAAGTTAAAAACAATGAAATTGGACACTTTAAAGGACCACATTGTTGATGCACAATAAAGTATAACATGTGTGTTATGATATTTAATCATGATACGTTTTTAAACTATGTGCCTTGATATTTTTTTGTACATGGGATCGTTGCATTCCTTCCACCTTGTTTGCACACTCATGGGGACGTGTTTTTCCTTCTTTGTTTTTTTTTTCCATGCAGCTTTTGATTTTGCAATGCACTGACAAAAATGAATAAATAAATAAAAGTCAACAACAACAAAAAAACCTTTTTTACTCTGCTTTTTTAATATAGAATTACCAAGATGAAAATCCCCTCTCCTGTATGTTGATCTACTTAATATTCTATATTGTTCACTAAACATATATCTAATCATTGTGTTTAGCTTAACAACAGCGATGGACAAATCAATTTCTTTTTGGTGTTGGACAGCATTTTTTATCATTCTGCATGGTGAAATAAGAAGCCAACCTATTTATGAAAACTACAAGGAAGACCGCTCGATAACCAACATGACGGATTCTTATTACAAGGAAATATATGGTAAATAAGGAAGTATAATCTATTTATATGTTTAACATCAAGTAGAGACCCAGTTGTACTAAACAGGTCACCTAGTTTGTTTTTTTTTATCGCGTCTACATGTATATGTAAGTAAAGTAAATTAATAGCATGTACATACTGTCAAGTTAAATACATTATATTTATAAAAAATAAGAATCGCTGCTCTATATGTTTGTTTTCACTGTTTCTCTCTTAATGTAACTCGTATCACACATGATTATGCATTAAAATACAGCCATCGAAATCTCATGTCATTCTTTTAACGGGCACTTTATATACATTTTTAACGCATTATGTATAAAGTAAGTCGTCAATTATATTGAAATTACATAAATCATGCACATATATTCATCATTATGGCCAATATAATTGAACATGGGGTGCAAAAATCAAAAATTACAATTTCGTAGGCTGAGTAGTATTCTCCTATATGTACAATTAGCTCAGCAACAATGTTTTATTGTCATTTTGAAGTTTAGTTGTAGTTTTCTTAATGTATTCTTTGTGTAGTAAACGTAATAAACGTTAAAAAATATAAGCCTCTCTCTCTCTCTCTCTCTCTCTCTCTCTCTCTATATATATATATATATATATATCTTAGACTGTAAATGACACTTTGTAATGACCAGTGAACATCTATTGTCTGTCTAAATAAATTGTCGATAACCAGACAGAGAGATTTTCCTTGGAAACCACGTAAACATGTTGGAAAAGGAACTAGACATATGCAGAGGTAGGTTGCATTTCTGTAATTGTCTCTAATCATGATATATTTATGCTACAATCTTCATAATTTTTTTACTCGGATTTGATATCACTTATCCTCAGCATCAAATTTTGTTTGCCAAAGAGAGATGAAGATTGTGCGAGATATTAAAAAAAAGAAAGATAAATGTATATGCATCGTATTCCCTAAAATTTACCGGGATACAAAATCGCACAATAATAATGCATATATATTTTTTTTTCTCCAAATAGCCCATTGTTTCTTGAAACAATGATTAAATTCAAAATATGTAAAATACAAGCCAAAACGTCTTCTGTACCCTGAATCACACCAAACAGTTAAATAGCCTAACACGATAACGATCCCGATTGTAATAATACAAAAAACCAAAAAAAAAAAATACAAAAAAAAATGCCGATTTATTAGTTACAACAGAACACTTGACGCTATTTTACAGACCTAATTTGCTTGTTAAAAATGATAAGTGTAATGATACAAGTAATGCTGACCACGTACTGGCTTCGTTTATTCGATACACACCGAGCCCGATAACGAACTCGAATATTAAAAAAATGGAATATAAGAAAATCATTTTCTCGAAAATATATCACCCTGATTCTACAAAAGTGTAAACTTGATCTGTTGGTTGACATTATGAAGCTGCTCAGCAAATTTCATATCACTTCTCAAACGCACAAAGAAAAAGAAATGTGGAAAACTGAAAGGGGACAGAAAGAGGAACGGACTGACGGACGCAAATAAAAGCTAAACTCCCCTCCAGTGAACCCGGTAGGGGACTAATAAAGATTCTTTTGTACCGGAAGACGCTTTCTACGCATTTTAAACACAATATGATTTGAAATTATAGATAACGTGTAATACGAAAAACATCATTTTGTAATACATATTTTTTGCAGAAAAAAACAAAGCAAAGCATAATTAAAGCAAAAAATAAAAACAGTGAGGTGCTTTGAATACCTGTTCCATTTTACAGAAATTAATTAATATGTATGAATCTTTTATTATTGTGTTGATAACGTTTTACTTATAAAATATCTTTTTTTTATCCAATAGGTGCATTTGCTGAAAACTTTACATCACAATCTCTTACACCTCAGGATGTGTCATTAGGTAACATCAAAAAATGATTCAAAGTCTTTTTAGTATTTAGACAAGGCAGCTAAATTTATTTTTGTTTTGTAATTCAACCTGAATTGAGGAACATAACTGTTTTTGGGGTTTGTGCATTTTTGTAATGAAAACATTAAGAAATATTACCACAAACTGCCTTTTGGCAACAATTAAATATCATATTCTATTCTGGATAGGAAATCTATTGCATATTTAAAAACAAAACAAAACATATATTTTTTCTCTTACAAGAACGTTTTTCCCAATAAAGTTCAATTAAAAAAAAAAAAAGAAGAAAGTAATTCAAACAGATTTAGAAATCGTCCCTACTAAAATTCTAATTTGTTATTCATACTATTTTTGATTGATTTTGATGTATCTTTAGTATTTCTAACTCATTCACTTAACCAACACTTTTTAATACATGTCTAATGTACTGCTGTCGCAGGATTTATATATACAGAAACAAAAATCATTTGAATTTTAAAGGATAGAGTATTTTTTTTCTTCAATTTCTTTTTCGAAGATTTAAATGAATTATTGAAAACGTTTAGATAATTAATAGTTCGTTAATTGAAAACAACATCTGGAAATCAACCATTATATATATATATATATATATATATATATATATATATATATATATATATATATATATATCAAGACACAAATCTTGCTTTCGATGACAAACGGAACCTGGCGCGCTGGCCGCGCACTACACAGTCGTTTGAGACACAGGTGGAATACAGTTGAACGACATTTTGAGAGGATCGGGACGATACACATCGCATATATATATATACGTGTATGTGTGTGCATGTGTGCATGCGTGCGTGCTTGTGTCCGTATTGCAAACTGTTAAAAACAAAGCTTTATAAGCAGTTACAAACAATACAATTAGAATGGAAAAACAGATAGGAAACAGTGTTCTCTTAGGATTAAACTTATCTTTATGTATACTTTGTGAAAATAGATCCAGGTTTCAAGAAACGTTTTTTGATTAATTTTGCAGGGTCCAGAGGAAAAAGATTTCTAGTTTTATTCATGAAAAATTACGAGGGTACAACAAAGAATGTTTACGTTACATCAGAAAAAGGAGTTCAGGTTAATATATCAACTTCCTCCCGTTTAGATCCTTCGTTAAAAATGCAGATAGACATGAATTTGATTATTCCTTCAAGTCATCATTTTACTTTTCCGAACGAAATTGAACTGACGTATTTTCAAAAGGAATTTAAGTCAGTGTTGATAGAAACTTCCGATGATGTCTTTGTAGTTAGCTTAGATGGCGCCCATAGTACTGCTGACGGAACAACAAACATACCAATACATAAACTATCAACACGATATGTAGTGATTACTGTACAACCATCATCTCGAAAAAGCCAGCTGGCAGTGGCAGCTTTGGAAAACAATACAACGATTTCCATAAGATTTCGAATGAAACAGTTTACGTCATTAGTTATAGAAGGTAGCACATACTACAACGGTGACGCATTTATCTTTTCTCTTGATCGTTTTGAAACGTATCAAATTGCGCATAATACTGATTTAACAGGAACTTTCATCGAATCGTCGAATCCAATTGCAGCATTCTCAGGGAACGATTGCACCTCACTTCATGGCGGAGAGTACTGTGATCTTCTTTTTGAGCAATTACCTCCAACTGACACAATAGACAAAATTAAATAGTACCTGCTAATTCGGATGGACGGGACACTATAATACGCATTACAGCAATAAAATTGTCTGACATATATTATATGATCGGAACTGTTATTAAAACAAGATTACTAGGGGGATACGATTTCTTTGACATCCGAATCTCAAGCAACCAGTCGTGCTATATTAAATCTACAGAACCCGTCTTAGTAACCGGATTTGGTTTGCACTCAAATTCTTCAAGGCTGGGTGATCCATCAATGACAATAGTACCGGGGATAAACCAATACCTTAACTACTACAAAATACCGATCCCAACAGGATATGTTCATAATATTGTATCTATTATGATTAAGACATCATCTAAAGCTTTCATCCGCATCAATGATAAAATAGTAAATGCAAATGATATCGTTTTTAAAGATAGCGTTTCAGATGGTAATGTTACATACAGTGTTGTATCAATCCTGGTAACACAGGGAGAGTTGAAAGCGTTAACGTTGGACGGTGAACGTTTTGGAGTCATGGTGTCTGGAATTAGAAGAGACGAAGCTTACGGATTTTCCGGTAACTCTTTACTACCATAAGGAAACGTACTTGTTATTTTTGTGCTGCAAGTAATGATGAATACCTAATGAATGTCATCAATTAAAAGTATTAGCTAGGGAAACGTTGCTGTTCTCAGTTGAAAGTCGCCCCTATTTGTTGTCGTGTAACGCTAAAATATTGTGAAATATTTTAGTATGTGGTCTATTGATTCAACTTATCGAGAAAGTAGTATTGAAATATGATTATAATTGCTTAAGGAAAACATATTATTGTGAATAGAGAAGGTTGCTAGTTTGTATATTATACGCATTTTTAACTAAAAATCAATCAGGATTAACATAAAATATTTCACAGTAGCAGACTGGTAACAATATAATATATGAATGTTACGCTTGAAATTCTCAAATGATCATTTTTTATGTTGTATGTATAGTTAAAAATATATGATATGTTCTATTAGTTTGTTATACCGCATAACCCCCCCCCCCCCCAAAAAAAAAAAAAACCAAAAAAAAACAAACTAAAAAACAAAAAAACAAAAACAAAAAAAACAAAAAAAAAAAAAGAACCAAAAAAAACCAAAACAAAACAAAAAAAAAAAAAAAAAATCAAATGAAAAAAAACCCACAAAAAACAAAACAAAGTAAAACCAAAACAAATCAAAGTACTGAAGTACTGACGGAAGTTGATTTTATCGATTATTATTTATCTTAAAATCAACGATATGTTATTTTGCTTGGCAAGTAGTTTATAATCTTTATTTGAATTACGCACATTTCCAACAAGAATTTCTAGAAAACTCTTATGAATCATGTTATGTAATATTTAAAAATAGAATTGATTTCATCAAACTATGTATCGATATTCGAAATATTTCAAAAAGTGTATGGATCCAACCAGTAATGAACTCTAGTCTCGTTCAACCAGATGTTCGGCTGTCTCCGTTAATCTCCGACAAGTAAGATATCAGGTCACGTGATAGCTTGATGATGCGACCTCTAAATATAGATTGACTTTTTGCTAGTCGGAGATGTACGGAGACAGCCGATGGTTGAACAAGACTATATTGAACTCTGGGGTAGGAATACACACGACTGCAAAAATTTTCTAAATTGTTCGTACGATTTAAAATCTGACATTTTTTTAGGTATTTATAAATAAGTTTCCTTTAAAAAATGCTTCAGCGTACATTACATTCGAATTTATCGATTATTTTCAAGAACTAACTCTTGTCAGCGGCGATGATTTGTGCTTAGGTCCAAACACTGTTTCAGTTTCGGTTTGCCAGAGTAAACAAACAAACAAACAAACAAAAAAAAAACAAAACAAAAAAAATCTAACAAAAATTATTTTTATTGACATTTTTTTCATTTTATTGGGAGAAAAGGTATTTGTAATCAATTATCTCATTATTAGTTTTTAGCGTAACCTTTTGATGTGCATCTAGTGTCTATGTATACTTGAATGTAGCTTTCATTATGAAACTAATTTAATGAATTATTTTGATTGTTTCGGAAGTTCTTACTTTTCCAAAACCTCATAGCAACGACCATTGTTTGAAGCTGAACAGCGCTCGTAAACAGGCATTGTTCGCCATATCCCTCTTCCATCACCGCTATCCCTACATCCTCTATATAAGCAGCAAACCTCTTAAAGAGACAGTACAGCTGAAAACGCATGTGTGAATAACTTCAGATGCGCCCATTGTTGAAAATAAGAATAACGTTGATTGTCACTGTTGAAATAGATAGAAATCCCTTTCACGTACCTAATTAATGTAATTATGAGCTTCCGGAAATTTAAGAGTCGTACAAATCAGAATAATCTTATTCCGTTTATTTGTACCACGTGGATTTTGATTGGCATGTGCTGAAAACTACAAGATATTCGCCTGACTACAATCATCGTGGTATACGAGGTAAAAAGGACTCTCTAAACGGGACACATGATCACTTCTCGATAATCTATTACATGTAATGGTTTTCCAATTTCGGTTCATTTTAAAATGAACAGACATAGATGAGTCAAAAAACTCCCCAAGGGGCCTCACTTACAAAAATAAATTTAGGTTATTGACAACTCCTATGAAAAGCACGCAAAATACATACTTACAAAATAATAATTGTGGTTATTTTTAAATCTTTGAACAACTATTAACTTGGAGAAGTAGAACAGATATATTTTTATCAACAAACATGTACAGAAGAATCTTCGCGAGCCTTGCATGTGTTCTGTTTACAGTAAATACGCATGCGTAATAGTATAGAAGGCATGTAATGTATTAATGTGATAGGCTATACGTAATTATTAATTTTAATGAAAAAATTAGATTTATTTAATGGAAAACTTTGTAATTTTCTTTAAGTTTATACATTTATGAGTAGTACAAAAATAACGAACCCGATCGGAAATAATTTTCAAGTCGGGTTTTTTATAAGATGCGCCGTACTGTCTCTTTAACACGTTAAAATAGTTTGTCATAGAGGTCTTACCTCTGTGAACGTACATCTTCCATCTCCGTTTTACTCGGTCGCGATAAAATCATGAAGTTTTACGCACTTTTCTTAAGCCAGGAGAACATTAAAATTAAACAAACTGGTCAATACATAATTTACACACAGAATATTCACATAAAACAAGAATTAAATACATTAAATCTAAAGACCAAGAAAAGTACAATGCACGTCGGCCACGAGTTCCAAATGTGCCATCGGTAGGACGAAATCGGAGAGTTTATATACCACTGACAGGTATCTGTTTGACGGTGCTTATTTACGAGCGGTGTTCAGCTTCAAACAAAAGAAAAATGATTGCGGTTAAAATAACATCCCTTCCCTTAAACTATTTATAAAAAAAATATTAACTGAGAATCATTCTATAATGTCTTAAACTTATAACGTTTTCCTTCTGTTCAATGTTAAACAATGGCAACCTTTCAGAATCTCTGATTTATTGCACAACCACAATACTTTGTAAATAATCCTAATAATACCCATATAATCATTTTAAATCAATTATTACATTTTAACGCTTTAACAGAATATGCATACTTCCACCTTTATTTTTGTCTTTACATCGAAAACTGACATTTTTTAACATTTAAATATACTTGTGTAAGACAAAATTGTCGCTATTACTTTAGTTAGACTAACAATTATATACATATTTACCCTCTGTTAGCATTCCAATACATTCAATGTTGTTTTGCCTTTTTACCTCTCAATGTGTAAAGAAAATTATTGATATGCGTTGCCACCGAATTTGAATTTCGATATGTTTATATAATTGATTATAAATTCTACATTTTGCATAAATTCGTCTAATGCATGTCTTAGAGAAAAATACAAATGGGAACAAAGAAAAACAGGGAAAAGCAAATGACAAGGGACGACATACTGTTGAATCATTTAAATTGATGGGGGACAACTTCCGTGGATTGTGGGGTTCTACTTATTCGTGGGGCTGTTATTTCGTGGATGCGTCGGTTTTCAGTTTAAGTAAGAAAACTAACCCTTTTAAGATTTGTTTTTGTCGATGATGTTAATTCGTGGGGAAGGGCTACCCACGATACCACGAAAATTGAGCCACCACGAGTTCTAATGATTCCAAAGTGTGTCAAAAACTCTAGTTATTTGTCATCTTAAGATCCAGGTGATCGAAAAAGAAATTGCTTAGTTTCTTGGTTATATTTTGAAAAAAAAAATAAACACCGTTGATATTTTCATGGTTGTACATATTTATCATAATATTTTTTTTTTGTATAGCAAGAATAGTCATAGTATCTTTATTTTATCAAACAAAGTTAACAGAGTGCAGTTTACTTTTCCTGGAGGTTTTATCAAAAATGACTGCAATTATATAATTTATTCTATATAAAAAAACTTTTTGTTTAATGATAATTGAATTTTAATTTAAAGGATATGGGCCAGAAACTACCTATTATGTAAGAAGAATAACTAATTGAGGCTCTAATTAGTTCTTTCAAAAAAAAAGGAATGGACAGTTTTAGGCTTATATCAGACATAAACAATCAATTCTGTTGTCTTAAGAATGAACAGTGTCATGCAACTTTGAATAATATTGATGATTATATTTCTTTTAAAATTTAGCAATAAAATTTATCTTGCATATCCATGTTTCTTTTGCTTACTTAATTAGCAGTTTCAACTTTGTTCTGGGGCTTGCAAAAGTCAATATTCATTCATCTTACTAATGAAACACCAATATTTTATTTTCTGTTGGGGAGGACATGTTTTATTACTCTAATAGATCTGTACGTTGTTAAAAAAGTACTTGCAATACTGACATGTTTTTTAGTGGTATTCTGAATATGGAAGGTGAGAATTATGTGCCAAATTCTGAATTTTGATATAGTAAACAAACTCTTTTCATAAACTGATTTGCACAAAAAAAATCTGAACCTTTTTTCAAGTGTGTTGAGAAGGCCGAAGGACATTGTTATTTTTTGACGCGAATTAAACAAAATATTTTTAATACATGTGCAATAGATGAAGACTAGAGATCTGAAAAAAGAGGCTAAGAGGCCTTAACGGTCTCCGGAGTACCATAGCCCATATACAAACCTATCAAGGAATCTTATATATGCATTTTCTGTACATTCCTTATGAAACACGATGAATTAATATCTGCATGAAATCGACAGAAGTACATCTTGCGAATTTAAAAATCTCGCTTTTTTCAGAGATTTTTTAACACAATGGAATTATGAAAACAATTTGGCAATCGCGATTTTATCTTCTTGCAGTTTAATGAAATACTGTTGAATGGCGGAATTAAGTACTTGCGTAAAAAAGGAATCTACAGTTAACCAGTTTCATTCAGGTAAAAATAAACAAAATTATGGTAATGGTATGGCCCCCTCCCCATCTAAAGTCTTGCAAACAAGACTATGAAACCTATACTTTTGGTGAAAAGCATTGAAATAACGATATACTTCATGACCTGACATTAAAATCGACAACGGACACGGGACTGTTGGATGCATGATCATCATTCGAATAGATAAACTTCCCAAAAAATACACATTGATATCAATGAAACCCAATACTAGATATATTTTGAAGGCAAGATATTTTAAAATGATAGTGTGCTATATGTATCTCTCGACTCTTTTGTAACTTACCAAATCGCACATGCGCCGGATTTAACTGGAGCAATCATTTAGTCATTGTTTCCAATCGGAGCCTTTCCAGGAAACGACTTCGTTAAAATGGATTACATTGGGTATTGTGATCACCTCATTAACACAATTACCACCAACAAACGCTGATGCACACCGAATTTCGTTTTAAGAGACACACATATACGCATCACAGCGATCAAAAACTCAGAAATATATAAAGTGATTAAAACTGTCAATAAAACTATTTCGTTAGACTCATCAAATTTTTTCGACACCCGAATCTCTAGCCACAGAACATGTTTTATTAAATTTACAGGACCCGTCTTAGTAATATGAATAGGTTTGGCTTCTAATATATCAAACTGAGGCGATCCAGCAATGATAATTATTTAAGGAATCAACCAATATTTGAACTTCTACAAAATAGTAATACCCAATGAATGTGTTGATAATTTTTTTTATGATAAAAAAATCTCAAGATTTCATCTGCATAAACAGTTCGTAAAAAACAGCATGTAATATAATTTTTAGGAAAATTTGTCAATTGGTAGTTTCACTTACAGTGTGGAATCAATACGAGCACATGAGAGGGAGCTCATTGCGTTTACATTAACCGGATAGGTGTCCAGGATCATTTTTGCAAGAGTAAAACAATTTGAAGGTATAGTTTTTTTCGGACTCGTATTGCTTCTTTGATAAGTATACGCGTAGTGCCTATTCTTTTCATTTCATATACGGTTTTATATATTTATAAATATACATATATGCTTCAACAGTTAAATATGGTAATATTTACTAAGCATATACGATTAAGCAGTGGACAGTGACTTGCATCTCTCCATATATAAATTTACGATACAACTTATTGTTGCTCTCAGGTACAAACTTGACTTTTTTATGATCTGTCTCCATTTTTTTTTATTTTTTTGTACATACATGTAACCTATTTTACTTTGTACATGCTTACTATTGTGCCTTTTGTTCATTGTCACTTATTGCATCATTCAATAAATGACCATTTCTATTCTCTATAGAGGCATTAAGTTTTATGCTGACGGTGGAGGTAAGGCAAGCAGAAATAAATTTACATTAACTGCGTTTATACTTTATTCTTATAGGGATTTGCACTGTTTTAATGCAAGATAGAGGAATCTCTCAGTGAATCTTTCTATAACACTTGCTTTAAGTTTGATTTGTTAATTTGCTCTTTACCCTTATTTATCAGTATGGCTTTATATAGTATAAAAGTGTATTTAGGGTACCATAAAGATTACAATTTTATTTCGCTTAATGACGTCTTATAATAATTATAGTAAGGATACGAAGTATTTGTAGGTGATTATTATAAATCCCGTATTATACGCAAGTGCTTAGTTCTGCGATCCAACTGTTTTGTATGCATTCGCGAGAATAACTTTATTTGATGCCGTGAATTGAAAAGTTTAATGTGGTTGACAACTTCTAAAATGATAGCGGTAATAAAAGTTTGGTATTCAGAATTTTAAAAGCAATGTTAATGTCATATTGGAAAGGTTAAGGTTATGCTTCAAAAATAACGAAGATCAGTCTAGTCAGTCACTCGACGGATGATTTAAACCCAACATATCTCGAGCGATTGATACACATCACAAACAAACAGGAAATTCCATTTATAACGGTAACAAATGTATGATCCAGTACAACGCTGAGAATACGAAAATGAATAAAATTGTTCCCAAAAATATAATTATTTTTATAATTTGTTTATCATTACACTCATTTGATTGTTTTTCATTCGAAAAAAAAAAGAAAAAAAATCTTTGAAAAAAAAATATGCCTACGATTTTGCTCTTTAAAGATATGTAAGCTTTCATATGTTTGCATAAACATTGTTATGATCATGGATTTAGTTTCTCCCGTAAACAAATAAACATTGTTTCGCTAATACAACGGGCTAATGTGTAAATTCGTTCTGTTTACTAGGTGGACGTCTCGACCACATCTTTCTGGATAATCGAGATCCTAAATTCGCTGCAAAAGAAAATTGACGAAAGATGACTCTCCATAGACGTAATTTTGTAGAAATTATCTCATGTTGTAGGCCAGTATTGTTAATTGTCCTCTTTGGCCAGCCGACATCGAATAAGAAATGCAGCGATATACTTGATAAATCTAAACACTAACACAAAAGCAAGTTTAAGGAGGCTTTAAAAATCAATAATTATCATTAAAAAGCGGTTTTCTGCGTTAATGTTTAACAAAAAGTCTAAATTAGTTCAAGGTAAAGGAATCTGGGCATATCAGCCTAAATGATGTCAACCGACCCGAGGTAATCTTACGAAATTGCTTCCAGTGAAAACCATCTACATTTATTACTCAAATCGTATATCTGTAAATTTCCATATCAATTGTGTGCTTATGTCTAGGTATTTTGTCCACAAAAAGTCATGTAAAGTACAAGGCTACCCGTTTATACAGTGTACTCTCATAAAGTATAGATAATATCACAGCATCTAAAGTTCTTTTTCAAACCGGGCATTCAATCATGAATGTGTATTTTTTTAATACTAAAAATCAAAATACAGACTTGCTTTTTTAAAGTCGTTACATGGATTAAAGGGCTTGGTACACATTTTTCAAGTGCACTTTTGTTGCGACAATTTGAAAAAAGTGAGAAAATGAAGGTTTAAAAGACACGAAGTAATTTTACATCCTAATTTTTTGAGTTATACTTCCATGACGCGAATTATTTTCTTTATAACATCGCTTGATCTTTAACACTGCGTCAAAGATTTCTACCTTTCTTTTCATTCTACTTTGTATATGAAATGTAGACACATATTATGTTAAATAACTCCTTAGATTGCACTTCGGTAGTGAACAACGAAGTCTTGGTTATGCAGCACTTCAAACCTGACAAGTTACTTAGGATAAGCAATTGTTTTATGTAAAATTAAGAAGAAATTAAAAAAAAAAAACGTATTTACTTGTTTGCTTTCTGTATGGTCTTTGGTAAAAGAAATAAGTTCAAAATTTAAACTTATTATTGTATGGGTAATTATCTTCTTTTTTTCATTATTTAGAGTAGTTTTAAGATACCACTCCATACATGTATGTCACATCAAATACAAAAAAAGGAGTAAAGGAATCAGCATTGAGATTTCATTATATGTGAATAAATGGGCATAACATACAGAACGAAAACGAAGACAAATAATATTTAAGTACTACATTTGGCTCACTATAATTTATGTGTTTGTTAATTAAATGCTTTAAATTCGTTGAATTTGAAAAAAAAAACTCAAGATAATTAGTTATCTTTTATACTTGCAAGCGAAATTTAAACACTTGACGAGGGCGAGTAGAGTTTGCGTGCGCAATTCTTTACACATTTTTGTTCATGCAGCTGTAGATGCAAAATTATAACTTTCTTATAATTTTTACTTCATTTATTCCTTTATTTATTTATTTTTTTAATTATTATTTCTTTTACGAAGTTAACATTTATGTAGCAATATTATGATTATTAGTTTAAAAAATCTTTATTTATGAATTTGATACGAAGAAACCCAACGGTGCTTACGCGTCATCTATTTGCAGTATCTTATACTCTGCATAAACCTAAAGTAAAATGTACAATTAGCTTAATTTTCCGAAGCGCCGGTGGATTTTAAAACTAAGAATTTTTTCGACATAGCAGTAAAGAATCATTCAATGTATTAGTATTGTAATAGTGTTAATTCATATTAATAAAAAAAAACCCAAAATATGCCATAATATGCCATTTCGTGCAGAAAAAAATATTATCCCTGGACGAAATCGTGAGATAAACTTTTTTAATTTTTTTTAATTTTTATAGCAATTCGAATAAATTTGAAGGAACAAGAAATCCCAATGGTTAAAATTTAGAATCGTATGCGGTAAACGTGAAACTATAAGAGTGTTTTCAACAAATTGCCATACTGTCCAAAATAAAAAGATTTTATTTTCTAGATTAAGCCTAGGAAATCGGGATTATTAAAAAAAAAAAAAAACATGAAATAAATATTTTAGGAAAATATGCTAGTTAAGTCACATATTCTGGGTACAATTTATACCTATTCAAGTGCACTTTTAAAATGAACATTATTAAATTTAAAAGTCCATAATTATAATGCGGGTAGACTGATCTCCTTGAATGGCTTTGATGAAAGAGAGAGATATGAAGTTGAACTTATCAGGCATTTTATCCGTCAGCTGCACTTTTAAAGAGCGCTAGTTCTTAAGATATACCTGTAAAATATATCCTTAATAATAGAGTCTGTTTACACTTCTCTTATAGTAAATTACAAATTCATTTTCGAAAAAAACAACTATTTATTTGTCTACCTGTTTAAAATTGAGAACCAGAAAAAAAACCAAAACCAAACCCAACTGCCCATATTTTTTATCTACTTTAAATAAGATATGTTTTTTTTTATATTAGCCTTATTTGTATCTAACCCACTCTGGAACTCCGCATTATCTAATTTAAATTTAGAATTTATTAAACATATATATATATATATACATATTTTATCAAGTTTGATTCAAACATCACTTTCACATTTAAACCATTCTATTACAAAGTGTATAAAAAATTACGAATCGAGTTGTTATCTTAAAGTTTTGTTTTTTATAATAATGTAGCACTATTAAACTGTTAAAGCTGCTTGGTCCGATTTATTTTGTAATTACAGTATCAAAATTTGTTCCATACAAATCATTTATCTCAGAAAGTTATGGACTTTCTCCTATTTACACCAGCAGAATCAGTCTCCTTTCAAAGTTAGAAATATTCAAAGTAAATAAAAATAATTTCTCTTTGGGCAAACGAAAAAACAAACCAAAATGCATCACGGGAATGTTTAGAAAAGGAAACCGCTTGGTTTCGTCCCCCGAATGATTGGGGTTATTCAACCCGCATGCTATGCATCGATTGTAAAGAAAGCAGACTTTGGAAATATTAGCGAACAAAACGTACACATGTTTATTTGTAATTTGTCTGATCATTTCGACCTTTATTTAGAGCGATGTCAAAGTCGTAATACAACCATTCCCGTCTCGTCGCCAGGGGTGAAATTTAACATGAGGCGAAATAACGCGGAACCTTTTTAATGTCGTTTGTTTTGTTAGCAAATTTTGTACGTATTTTTCTTCATTGAAATTTGGCATAATTGACGGATAAAACTACTGCAATGTCTATTATTACATATATTAAGCATAGCCATCGTTTAAAAGCGTGCATAAAATTTGATATAAAATCGGACCAAGCAGCTTTAATAAACCTCATATATATTTGAAAAAGAAATTGCACTTTGCCTTTAATAGATAGCTATGTAAACTGTTGAAATGTGAAGTAATTATTTCAAGCATATTAAACTTATTTATATAAATAAATGCTTTCCTAACCTTCAGTTCAAAAACAGCGGTTTTTGGAAAAGCAAAGACGGGTATG